>CM040424.1:79541140-80144026 GCA_022702705.1 Papilionanthe hookeriana x Papilionanthe teres | reverse complement strand
GCCCGACCCAAAAATTATTTAGGTCAACTTGAATCCGGATTTTTTTTAGTCGAGTTCGGGTCAAGTTGAAAAATCGGGTCAATTTATTACAAGCCTAGTGATATGTTTGGTGATACCTTTAAATTGAGATGATTTGGCTCAATATTTCATACTCTAAGGATTCCTTTAGTTATGTAACAACATTCCAACAAAATATTTATATGCATCAACATACTTAGGTTCAACATGGTAAATTAAAGGATACATTCTAGCAAGCAATACGTCATAGCCAGTGCGAAAGTCATTTTAAGCAAAAACTGTATTAGTAGCTTTTTGCCATAAATCTTTATCAAGTTTAGTAGTCCCACAACATATTTTCTTGCATTGCCAAGAGTGAGTGACTTTATTGCAAAATTGTGAGCATTTTCTTGAATAAGTACCAACCCAAGATATCATTTAATCCAAAAAAATTCTAATTACTTTCGTAATTCCAATTGGAATGTAATAATATTTTATTAGATATCGTATTGTATAAAATTATTTCATTTGATGTTTACACCTTTGAGTTAATTAAGTTAAAGCGGCCAAGAGAGAAGAGTATGAAACCCAATCCACCAAAAGAGAAAAAAGGAAAAAAGAAAAGCAGAAAGAAGTCAGAATAAATAATGTTTACCAACATTATGACAATCCAAAAAATAGAAAAAAAGTAGAAGTTACCTGAGAATTTACTCTATGACAAGAAACAATTGAACCAACTTTACCGGAGCATAAAATGCCTAAAACCAACCTCAACGATCTCAGCATGGACAAAACAGAATTTTCACCGCCAGTTTCGAGGCTGCAATATGAAACAAGAACAAGGGGCAAGTCTTTAATTATTCTGCTAAATTTGAGCAACTCAACCAACAAGTAAAATTATAAATTTGGGTCGCCTCAACCAGTGAGAGAAGAAATAAATCCTTGAATTGAATAGGAGAACCCCTTCTTTATAATAAAGAGTTGAATACAAAGTTTAGAGCAACAAGAAATAAACATAGTCAACCTATTATAAATAAAAAAAATTTCCAATAAAATGCTAGCACTAACACTTCCCATCAAACTAGAGCATATAAATGAGCTCTAGATAGTTAATATTAGAAAATTGAAGTGGACCAAAAGATTACAAATACACATCAGGGGATCTAAGCTGGAAATAGAGGTAGTAATTGTGAAACCTCTCAAGTAAAATGATTAGAAACTATTAGACATTAAAGCGTCCTTTTTATTTTCCTGTTGAAAGTTCATCAGAAACTCAAAAGTAAAGTGTGCTCGTACGAGAGCACTCGTGAAAAGTTATGCCAACGGGGCAAAACCGTGAGGCCATTAAGCCAAAACAGATAATTTTTTTATGGATGGGAGTTCAGGCTATTATGGGTGGAACCAAATCCTACATTTTGCATTTAATGTATCTCTGGTCTTCATAGGATTGGGTAGAGGATAGGTTAACTAATACTAGATAGCTAATTATTTGGTATATTTTACAACAACAAAAACAACAAAGCCTTAATCCCACTAAGTGAGGTCGGCTACATGAATCATTTTTCTCCATTGCCTCCTATCTAGTGTCATAGTTTCATTTAATTCTAATAAATTAAGATCATTTTTTATACAATAAGCCCAAGTCTTCCTAGGTCTACCTCTGCCTTTCTTAACATAAGTCGAATCTAAAACATCTACTCTCTTAATCGGATCATCAGATGGTCGATGTTTAATCTGAACAAACCATCTAAGGCGACTCTCTCTAATTTTGTCCATCACCGGAGCTACACCAACCCTATCACGGAAAAATTCACTTTGCATTTTGTCTCCAAGTGTAAAGCCACTCATCCACCTACTCATTCTCATCTCGGCAACACTTAACTTAGTATTATGCTTCTCTTTTAAAGGCCAACATTCAACATCATAGAGCATTGCAAGTCTCACCACCATCTTATAAAATTTTCCTTTCAGTCTAAGCGAAACTTTTCTATCACACAATAGGCCCGAAGCATTCCTCCACTTTAACCAACCAACTTGAATTCTACTATTAACATCACCATCTATATCACTATCGCTTTGAACAATAGACCCGAGATATCTAAATCGTTCACACCTTTTAATAATTTGATCATCCAACGTTACACTTCTGTTACTAGAGCTACTATTACTGTATTCAGTTTTAGTTCTACTCAAACGAAGGCCTTGAGGCTCCATAATTCAAATTTTTCCTAGGCTTTTTCTCGTCTTATCCACGAGAAGGATGTCATCAGCAAAAAACATACACCAAGGTACATCCTCTTGTAAATGTTCAGTAAGAGCATCCATAACGAAAGAAAAAAGATATGGGCTTAAAGTCTGTCCTTGATGTAAATCAACAGAAATAGAAAAACATTTGGTCAATCCTCCTTCAGTTCAAACATAAGTAACAGCTCTAACATACATATCTTTAATGACTTGAATATAAGTCATAACAACACATTTCTTCTCAATGACTCTCCAAAGGATATCTCTTGGAATCTTATCGTAAGTTTTTTTCTAAATCAATATAAATCAAATGTAGATCCTCCTTATTATCTTTGAACTTCCCCATCAAACCTCTCAATAAATGTATAGCATTCATAGTAGAACTGCCCGACATAAATCCAAATTTATTATGAGAAGTCCTGGTAATACGTCTTAACCTACGTTCAATTAATTTTAAAGCATAACACGTCAATTTAATTCCTCTATAATTTGCACACTCCCGTGCATCCATTTTATTCTTAAAAATGGGGACCAAAATACTCTTTCTCCACTCCTCACACATCTTTTTAGTTTTTAAAATAATATTAAAGAGTTCAGTAAGCCAATAAACTCTCAAATCTTCTAAATATTTCCACACTTCAATTGGGATATGATCAGGTCCTACAATCTTTCCACCCTTGGTTTCTTTAAAGTCTTCTCAACTTCTTTTTTACTAATACTACGGTAAAAATGAAACGTTTTATTATTATTAACGATAATAAAATCACTAAGGTCGATCGTGTTTTCAGAAACTTCATTAAAAAGTTTATCAAAATAACTCACCCACCTATGTTGCATATCTTTTTCTAAGAAAAACAATTTTTTATTTTCATATTTAATATACTTTACTTAAGTTAAATCTTTACTTTTTTTTCTCTTTATTTGGCTAGTTTATACATATATTTTTCACCCTCCTTAGTATCTAATTATTTGGTCTATTTTGATTGTGCAAATTATAATTGTTAAGAATGACACCTAAGAAAATAAATATCGCAGTCGCTCGCACAACCGAAGATCAAGAGCTACTAAAGAAGCTATACCCGCCCCTAAAGATCCTCAATCTCCTAGTCTCTGTCATGCTGATCTTTGCTCAACCCATAGAGATTATTGGAGCCCCAACTCTCAATATGACTACTTTTTTGGAGATGGTAACACAAAACATCACCCAGGCTTCATAAATCGGCATTGCAGCTCAAATTGCACAAGTAGTTCAGGCTATGCAACAACCTGCACAACCAACACCGCAAGCACCTCAACCGGTACTACAAGTTGCTATCATAGGAACTCAAACTAACCAACAGTGGTGATGATCAACGGGAGTACAATGGATAAAGTAATGAATCAGTTTTAAAGACACTCCTATCTTCAACGGCACGATAGGCTCGATAGAGTCAAATGTGTGGCTTCATGATATCAAAAAGAGGCTTCGAGAAATAAAGTGTCTTGAAGATTGCAAGACGGACATTGCAACAATTAAGTTGCGTGAAGGAGCTGATGATTTGGGGAGAGTCACCGCCGCAAAAATTTTGACAAGATGCAATAATCACTAGGGTAGATATATTTCAAATGGTTAGTAGATAAATATGATGATTCTATTGTGGCTGAATAATTATTTATTTTTATTTGAGCAAAGTTGGCTAGTGGTGCATCAGTGTTTGGCTCAAAGTATAACAAGTCGAGCATGAACATGTTCATGAAAAATTTAAAACACGAGCTGATGAGCCAAGCGCAAGAAAAATCTATTTTAAATGACTAAGATGAAAACAAATAATTTTGATTCTCTCAAGCTAGGATCGTTTGCACTGCTATTTAGAGCATATTAGTTTGATAGAGAAGCTCCTTTTTAAAAGCATGCCACAAATTATTTTGGATTTCCGGGAAGAAAAATTCAACAAATCTGCTTTAAATATAACAATTTAAAAAAAAACTTCAAAACCTTTTGTTTTTAATTCAGTTGCTCTAAAGGAAACCCATAACTGTCATGATAGTCACCAATAATAGAAGTAGAGAGCGCCAAGAAAAAATAAAGGGGCATTTACATACATGCCACTAAATTATTATAATCTACATATCTAACACCTAAATTTTGCTTTTTACATTAATACTACCCAAATCTTTCATATCATATCAAAAATAGCACCATCTCAACTTTTAAAAACTGAAATAGACCTTTTCATGCATGGTTAAAATTGAAGTTTAGGTGTTAGATATGTAAATACATAGGAATTGAGGAGGTATGTATGTAAATCTTCCAAAAATAAAATCTCCATATGGTTATCTGAATTATTACAATTACCTCTCACATATATCAGCCAAAGTATGTAGTAGGGTTGCATCTGAAAAGAAAGGACACCCATCCTCAATATGGATTCCATTTTCAAAAACGTTGTGAGGAATGGACAGAAGAGAGTCCAGACAATTCCACTGTTACAAAACAATGGATACGTTATCTTGGTTTTGTTAGATTATCAAGAGAACTATAAACCATGCAAATGGAAAATTTTAAGGTAAAAAGATTTATAACGATTTTAGGCATTCAATACCTTCCAATCCATCAAAATAGCTCGTCGGCTCCGAGTCAAAAGACCATGAGAAAGTAATTCATTTATACCACTGAGAAAGCTAAGAATTAGGTGATCTAAGAGTGGTTTTCTTTCTCCATTTGGAAGCTCGCACCCATTATAATCGATCAAAAAGGAGAAGTCTGATAGACCAAAGCTGGCAGACAATGTCTTCAAGACATAAGCTAATGCTTCATATGTTGCTAAACAAAGCTCTGATCCAGTCTGTGGTTTAAAAACATGTTTTTGAAATCAGTGTTTATGAAAAAATAATCAAGGTTGAAAAGGGGCAATTTGGGATCACTTCTTATTTTTTTATTTCTTTTAATTTGCTTTATTTTAATTTACCCTTTAGCAGAAAACAAAAATATGTTTAATTACAATATAGTTTATTGTTTTCAAAAGACTAAATAAAGAGATATAACCATATTAAAAACATCTGCAATTTAATGTATCAAAATTTAGAGGTTAAGGTGGATGGAAACATTGCAAGTTCGGTTTCATACTCATTTTCTGCATTGGCCTCTTTGCTTAAATTTCATTGATTCTAACAATTTATGTAGTTTTGGCGTGCACTTTAGATTTTATTTTTTTTATTTTATATACATACACATATACATGCATAATATATATATATATATATATATATATATATATATATATATATATATATAACCTATACCTATTATTAATTACTTGGAATTTCGCTAGGCAGTTGCCTGCCATAGGTAATTTTCAAAGACCAAAGTTAAAAATCTGGTGGGGTAGAAAGAAACAACAAATCTGTTTTGCAAATTAGAAAACACCTAAAATATGTTCTCAGAAACTCAAAATTAATTTATTTCTAAAAAAAAAAGTTTTAACACACTTATTTCATTATCTATTCAAATAGTTTTCTAAAAAAGATCCCAACAGCCCCAAAATTTAATAAGCATTCAAAAAGACTTCAGGTAAACATGCCTCTGATTTGCAAGGTGGAAACCGAACAACTTTCCAAACAAACTCCCAAGAGAATGTACGTGAAAGATCCCAGGTATCGTCTTTTATCCGTGGAAACACAGATGCTATACTAGAAATGGTCCTCATAGCCACAATCTGATTAAAAAGACAATAGAATCAAACAAAATGACTAAGAAAATTGCGATGCACCCAGAAAAAAGGACATCAGGCTATATTTATAGGAAGTATTGCTGCACTCCCAAATAAAATTACTTAAAAAAATCATTTGAAGTCCACTGCTTTAGATGACCCAATCAAAATAAGGTTGTGCCTGACATTCTTCTGTAAAGATGAAAAATAAAAAAGAAGCAACACGCTTCATTACATAGCGCACTCTCCAAATCTAAGATAACAATTATTTTTTTTATTACATTTAGTGTACCATATTTCCTAATCAATGATGTCAATTAATAGATATATTCCTTTATTCGATATTATAGTCATTCCTAGTTAAGTGAAACTTAAAATCATGTTGCTTCAAGCAAATTCATGGAGATATCATATAAGATAAACAATTGCCTAAAAAGAATTTTTTTCAGATATTGAAGATAGATCAATTATTAAATTGGAGTTCGTTAACTTTTTTTTAGATTCAGGGGTGCTTTTGTTGATCATGGCTCAATATGTACTATGAATGAAAACACTAGATGGATGATTTATAGGGCTAATTCTCCATGACTAAAATGTATCCTTTAAATTATAAGTAAACCATGTCCACACACGAACAAAGGCTAGCTAACCATCATCCGTGCCCTAGCAGACGCAACCGATCAGGGCCTACAGCAGTATTGAGCTTAAATATTTAGGAAACTTTATTACGGGAAGAGAATTAATGATTTTTATACTCCATGTACTTACATTTTACATTTTTATTTTTATATCAAAGAAACATGTCGGTTGGTAAGAAAGCTCCAGATCAGAGCAATAACATCGTTTAGCGTTAATTATCTGATGATCAAAAATGTAAAGGAATAATTATTGATGCCAAATTGACAAAAATTGCATTTTAAAGAAATATAACATTTTAGAAAAAAGCGGTTCAGATATTAAACAATTTTTGTCCTAAAACTCAGAGAATCAAAACACTGCTACGAACACATGCAATTGCTAACAAGAAAATGGCTAAATAAAAAGTAGGTGCAAACCAGAAATTAGAGATGAAATGAAAAATCTTCTTATTAAATTGAAAGAACATGATATGGCTATATATTAGGAATATTTCTAATATAAAAAAGATTTTGTAATTAGATCTCCTCTAATTAGGTTTTTCAATATCAACTTCATAATATACATGCTTCCTAACATATACCCATCAAAATTAATATTTTACATAACACTCGCCCTCAAGCTGAAGCATAAATATTTATCATGCACAACTTGCTACAAATATAAGGAAAAATAGCTCCTTTAAGGGCCTTAGTGAAGATGTCCCCTAATGGTTCCCCAGTTTTATATGAGTTGTAGAAATCAAATTTTATTGAATCTTTTCAAGAACAAATTAAACAATCTATCTCAATGTGCTTAGTTGGTTCAATGAAGATGGGCTTTGAAACAATATCAATAGTAGTTTAGTTATCACACCACAACTTCATTGGAACTATCATCTTAAAACTCATTTCTATCAGGAATTTAGGGACCACATCATTTTCCTTAAGCTTGTGGCATTGCTCGATACTTAGATTTTGTACTAAAACGTGACACTATATTTTGCTTCTTACTCTTCCATGAGATCAAATTACCACCAACAAAAGCACAATATCCAATAATGTATCTTCGATCAATCTTAGAACTCGTTCAATCTGCAACATAGAAACATTCAATATTTATATACCAATGATATTGATATAGAATCCATTTTCTAGGAGCTTCTTTGAGGTAAAAGAATATATGTTCCAGAGCTAACCAATGATGGATTGTGGGGGAAGACATGAATTGAGTTATGGAACTAACTGAATAAGCAATGACAACGCGAGTCAGTATGAGTTAGTTTAATTTTCCCACTAACTCCCTATATTATTCAGGATCATTAAAATGCTCTCTATCTCTTGTAAGTTGCTAATTGAGAAGCATCAGAGTACTGCATGATATGACTCCAAATTTTCATATTTTTGCTAAGAAATCCAATACATAATTTCGATGAGATAGAAAAATACCCTTCTTACTCATTGATACCTCAATCCCAAAGAAGCACTTCAAACCACCCAGATGTTTAGTGTTAAACTATTTTTTTGAAAGATGATTTCAATGATAAAATTCCCTACACATCGTTTTGAGTAATAATAATATCATCAACATACAAAACCAATAGAATGACCCCATAAGCAGATTGTTTGTAGAATACCATGTGATCATTTTTAATATTGTGCATCCCAGACTCTTCTATTGCTTAATTAAATCTTCCAAACCATGCCTGGGGACTTTGCTTAAACCTATATAGTGACGTCTGAAGATGACATATTTTCCCAAATTCCCCCTGGCAACAAACTCGGAAGGTTGCTCCATGCATACATCTTCTAAAATATCACCATGCATAAAGGCACTCTTCACATCAAGCTGGTGCAGGGGCCAATTAATCATTGAAGCTAAGGACGGAAAGAGGTGAACCGAAGTCAACTTAGCTACCAGAAAGAACGTGTGTAAGTAGTCACTCCCATAAATTTAGGTATAGCCATTCGCAACCAATCAATCTTTGAGATGAGCTACAGATCAAAATCAAACTTAAGTGCAAATACCCATTTCCAACTAACAACTTTCTTGTTAGGGGGTAATTCAACTAGTTCTCAAGTTTCATTTTCAGTTAAAGCATTCGTTTCATTAAGCATCACTTCTTGCACCCAGAATGAGATTGAGCTTGCTGAACAAAACTCGGGGCCTCAACAAAGTCAAGAGAAGCAATAAACGACCAAGAAGTAGATGAAAAATGATCATAGTTAATAAATGAGGAAATGGGGTAGGAAGATTGACATTTACCTCTTCGAAAAGCAATAGATAACTCAAGATCACTAGGAGATGGATTTACCGAAGAAGAAGATAGAGGTGTCGGTGTAGATTAGGGGGACGAGGTCTTCTCAAGTACATTGGTTGTAGGTGGTCAAGGCTGAGGCACTAGTGGTGAAGGTGTAGCTGAACTAAAGATGTGATCAATTAACTCGTCAGAATCTTATGAGCATTTAAACAGCGATGAGTCACTAAAGAATGAGATTTGTTCTTGAAAGGTGACATCAACAAAAACCATGTAACCGTTTAAGAGAAAACAATATTGAAAATTTTTTTTCAAACAAGAGTATCATAGAAAGACATCTTTATTACTTAGGGTCCAGTTTAGAAACCTGTGAATGAGTGTCACGAACAAAACAAATACACCCAAATATACGTGCTTCAATAGGAGATAGAGTTACTTGGAAATAGAACTTGGGTATTTGGTTCTGTAAATCAATAGAAGACATTCGATTGATAAAACATACATGCACTAGAAATTGCATTGACCAAGAGCTATATAAGTACATTAGTTTGAAACAAAAAGCAACTGTCAGAAAAAAAGACATTTGCTTTTCCTGTCAGCTACTCCATTTTGAGATGGAGTATCGACACATGATGACCGATGAAATATCCTGTTTTATGTCATTTATGTTTGAAAAAGTACAGGGAAATATTCTTAAGCATTATCACTTCTCATAATCTCAACTAAAATATTAAAATGAGTTTTCAATATCAGCACAAAAGAACTTAAAATGTTAGTAACTCAAACGGGATTTCACAAAGTAAAACTAAGTCATACGAGATAAATCATCCACAAAAGTGAAAAAATATAAAAAAGTTCATTAGATAAAACAGGAAAAGGCCTCTATACATCAGAATGAACCAACTCAAAATTATGACCGACACTTTTATCAATTATGGGAATATAAGACAAACAATGTTGTAGCAAATTAACACAAATCACAATCTGAACTTGATAATTGTTGAAACTGATGGTATAAATTTTTTAGTATTGACTGTGATGGATGCCCTAATCAACAATAGACATCAAACGAAGATAAGGTACTGGAACAAGCTATGGATCGAGGTAGTTTATTATCCAAAATGTGTAGCCCTCTAGTTCTCATCCTTAACCAACAATATTCTCCTTCATAAAATCCTGAAAAAGACAATGACTAGGAAAAATAAGAAAAAAATAATTGAGAATATATGTAATTTTGCAAACAAAAATAATATTAAAAGAGAAATGAGGGAAAAAAAAAAAGAAAGACGTTAAAGGTAGTATAAGTGTAACAATAATGGTCCCAAAACTAAAAATATTAGAGGTAGATCCATCTACTAAGGTGATGGAGAAAAGATATTTAGGAAAGCTAGAAATGAGTTTTCGATTAAATGTTATCTGATATGTGGTACCATAATCAATGACCCATAGTGTAGAAAAGGAAAGAAGAAAAATATCATTATTACCTGACTCAACAAGGGTAGTGATGGAGATTTCTTGGATGCTTCCAAGAATTAGATGAATTTAGCACATTCATCTACAGAAATTAAGTCCCCAATGTGGGGTTGTAAAGAGGGTTGGCTGAACCGACCACCAAGTTTGGTCCAAACCCTGCTTGATCGGTCGACCCAGATGGGCGGACCTACTGCCTACCATACTTCCGCCTTCATTTTCCATTACTCTCATTTTCTATTTCTTGCTTATTTTATGTCCTTCATTTTCAATTTTCTTTCTTATTTTGATCCTTACTATTCTAATTACTAGTTACTATTATATATGTGTATTGTTTGCTTAGGCTAGAGGTTGTTGAATGGTTTTCTGAATTTAGAGTTCGCCGCCGGCATTTTTCCCTCACAAGGGTTGTATCCGACCGCAAGAATGTGTTTCGGCTGTAATTCATCTGAGGTGGTGACTATCTCTGATGTTCCTCCGCTTTCCTGCTTCGGTCGATTCCATCCAAAGCTTCTAGACTGCCATAGATCCCCTCATGCGATTCCAGAGTGTCGCAGCCTCCAACTAGCGCTTCCAGACTGTCGTTGAATCCTTCACGCAGTTCAAGAGTGTAGCAGACTCCATTTAGTGCTCTCAGATTGTCACAGTTGTCTTCCTGTGCTTCCAAACGACTCGTCCATGCACTCAATAGCAGTCTGCCGACTCCTTCCAGAACTACTCAGCAAGTTGCCGAACCTGATGCACATTCCTGTTGGCTGGCGACTCCTCCCTGCATTTCCCGACAGGCCATCAACCGCTTCTGCACCATCCAACAACACTCATACACCTATAGCTTCCCTCTACACACTTCGGGGAGCCAGCTACACATGCTGCCCACGAACAACGCAGTCCCTGCTTCCCCACCTGCCAACAACCACCCACACCTGTTGCTGCCCTCCACCTTCTAGCAGCCACCCGCACTTGTCGCATCCTTCGCTACAGTCATTGGTAGCCCCTATCTCGTAGTCGATGCCCAATGATGCTCTTCCTAGGTCGTTAGTCGGAACATGCTAGTCCTCACTATATTGCCTTGTTTATTTTGTTGTTTCGAGTATTGACTATATTCATCATTATATGCTTAATAATATTTGTTTTCCATCATCGTAGGTTGAGTTAACTCGGTATCAGTTTAACTTTTGGAGGATTATTAGCAGAAACCATGTGAGCCAACTATGATCTAAAACCCTTTTGATTCTTTTTTAGGAGCTAAAGACACATTTTCTTCGTATAACTAGGTTCACGACAGTAGTAAATTTTCAAAATTTGGAGCTCCACTTCCATAGTTGTCTTGAGATCGTTTATTGATACATACATTTTTCGAGCGAGCAAAGGCACTACGTTGTTGTACAAATGAAGCTTGAGAACTTGGAATAGCATGCAACACTCCAGTACAGAGTTCCCCCAGAGTAATAACTCCAGGTTCAGTTGGGATATGTGATTTTATACATTCATATTGAGAGTTTAGACCAACTAAAAAGGTGACAATAGCCATTTATTCCCTTAGAGCCTGTTGAATCCGAACATCAGTACAAAAGAGAAATAATGCAATCAATTCTTCATAAACATATTTAAAGTGCATATGATACATATTAAGTGATTTATATTGTTGTTCAGCACGCTAGAACTCCTTGCATACATCAAAAATTCAGAGAAATATTTTCTCTGCCATAAACACAAATGTCAACTTCCTTTGCCACATCTTTAACACAATAACAATGAGTAATATATCTAGTTAATCAAGGTCAATAGAGTTATGTATTTGTATCAACAATTAAGCATCAACTCTCATCCACTCATAATAATTCAAATCAATCTCAGTTGAGGGATTGTCAGTGAGGTGCCTTGCATCGAAAATACATCTAAAGTAGAGTCTCATAATTTAATTCCAAGAAAGCTAATTAACGTTATTTAAATTTTCATCGGTAATTTTAGCCACTGAAAAGACCAATCTTGTGACAACATGTTTCGGTTCAACAACCATGAATATTCAAAGGCACTGAATCAACTAATTCTAGTGTATGTCAATAAGCTAAGTTGTTTTAGCAATGAACGAAGTTGAGTCAAATGCCAAAGAAACTGATAGAGATCTAGAAGAAGGATGCTTCGTAGAAGACCTTTGGGTAGTAAAAGAAGGGGTCAAGTCCAAGAACCCCTAGCTCGCGGACGAAGAAGGCGATGATAGAACAACACTAATCACAAAGAGGAGGCGAAGAAGAACCCTATTGTCGAGGCCAGAAAGGAACAAGGAAGACGTCGAAATACCAACAGCTTATTTAAACCATTCGGTTGTATGTCGATGACAAACAATTCGATGAACGCAGACAACTAATCCAGACGTGTGATTTAGACCACACAAACACCAACAAACGATTCCAACAAATAGAGACGAAGCTCTGATCTAGACCAGCCAGACGATGCAAATGAACAATTCCAACTACAGGGATGATGCCCTCATACAACCTGACGGGAAAAATTCTTATTTAATTGAAAGAATATGGTAAATATTTATATACACTCTGACGCAATTGCAGGACACTCCCGAGCAAGCGGAAGTAGCAGACCGGGCCAACCGGTCTAGTTAAGGGCCAGTTCAGGGAGAACTCAGGCTGAGCGACAAAGGGCATGATTTGGATGGGGCGGGACTGTGCCCTGCCCCTCCTGCTTCCTTTTATGCTTCCCCTTCTTGTAGGAGAATTTACTTGTTGTTTTCAGAGTTGTACCCAAGGAAGTAGTGTAGCTCCGGTTGTATCTTACTCTAAGGTGGTGTTGTATCTTGCTCAATCTTATTCCCTAAACCTTCTTCTCCCTTTTTCACAGCCACCAGCCACCCCAGATCCTTGCTCCCTGTTCGGCCGCCCCTGTAACTACTTTTCGCCTTGCCCTCCAGCTTCTTCATCCATTCCACCCACCTCGCCACCGCTCCTATCTACATTAACATTGTTATCCAGCTTGCCATCATTCCCAGCCACCTTGTCGTCCTTCTACTGCATCTGTTTCTGTTGTGCCGGTCACTTCCCAGCCAGTTGAACCCCCTTTCCCAGCATTCCTACCTGTTGTCCACTACTCTAGCACCTTCCTCCACATCAAGCAGCCCAATTATAGCCCTTCAGAGGGCGGTCCCAGCTCTCTAGATTACCCATCAGCCCCCGACAACCCTTTTCCCTACAGCGACCCTCATTGTCCAGCCCACTTACCAGCCACCCTCCTTGTACAACCCGCTTACCAGCCACCAAACTACTTCCTAACAGACCTCACATTCGCCAACCTTCTCCTACCCTCACCAAGTTGCCAATGTCACTCCCCCTTCGGATTTTCCCATCCGGCCATAGCTGAACCTTGGTAGGTTATTGTATTTTTCCTTCTATGTTTGTGTTGTGTTGCAACCCTAACTCAGTAACAATAAAAGTTTGCTTCACGTTTTCTGTTGAATTTCGTAATAGTTTCGATATCAGTTAATATCAGAGCTAACCCAACACGAATCTCATCCTATAATTTCCTAGCATCCACCCCTACCTAAGTCACCTCCGCCAAAACTTTTCCCATCAAAATTTTGTCTTATTCCCAAACCCAGTGAAAAGTTTAGCCTAACCCTAACTCCCCCCTATTGATTTTAAAGTCAACAACTATAAATTAATTTTTCTACACCTTAAACGAGTCTTCTACACCCTCTTCCACCCAATCCAAAATCCTAATCATGTCACCAAGTAGAAACATGCTTGAATGTTCACGAGAAGAGATACAGCAGGAGATACGTCGACTTCAGCAGAGGCTTACTGACATTGAGGATGAAATCCAATGGGAGATGACCCTTGACTGTGATCTAGAAAGTCGAAGGGGAGAACGAGAGAATCTGAGGATGAAGTGGGAGACAGTACCAGTTCCTACGAGCTTATTACAGACAGAAACCTCATACTCTAGCTTCTGAAGCGGAGGGACCACACCACCGAGCTACCCCCACATCTTTTAGGCAGAGGTCAACATCGGGATCTTAGAGCCGGAGTGCACCCAGAGAGAACAAATTGATTCAGAGTAGTAGAGAATAGGTGGACCAAGCCGCATCCCTAAATCTGTCACATCAAGGAAATGTTGTAAATGCCATGGATTTAGGAATGTGGAATCAAAATGTACAACCAGAGGAGAGCTCTGTTTCAATGAGCAGGGTATTGTTCAAAAATTGGGCAATGACATGGTACGGGAGAAGATGAAGCCATCGGAGAGGATTCTCCACTTGCAGCAACTTAGGAAGAGACACCACCAATTCCAGTTGACCCCGAGATAGAGATTCCAGCGGAGGTAACAGTCGCGTCTCTAAAATGTAGTGACTTTGAATTAATGGGCAGTCCAGGAGTATGAGATTATGGTAACTTGAGCTAGCATTTTACAGACTTTGAGAGGAACATCAACAAGACCAACCTTAGATGTCTACAAGGGTTATGAGTTTTAGGAGCCAACATTAGATACAGAATCACCACAGATATAGAAAAATGTAGATATTTCAGATTTATGGAGCCCTACTGAGTTGCCCCTACGAAGAGAGATCCAGCAACTCTGAAGAGGAGTCATTTTGTGTCATGCCTGGAATATTATGGTGAGTATTTCAGATGTTAGATTCAGATCCGCAAGGTACCCATCATCAGATGTCCCGACAGGAGGGATAAACCTTAACTTTAAAATATGTCCTAAGAACTTGAGGTGGAAGAAATATCTTCAATGGGATCCAGGTCCCATCACTGAAGAAAATGTCTCTCCTGAATGGTTTCTAGTGAGAGAGGCACATCCTGGCACAGATATCCTACCAGAATTGATTTCTCCTTGTCTACTTGTTCATCAGCTACAATATACTGGATACGAAAAGTGGAAGGAGAAAGTTTCTAGCTTATGGGCTTGAGAGTTATATTATGGGAACCCACATCTATATGCAGCACCCGCTCAGGGTGTGCCAAAAGAGGACGAGCACCTATTCTACCAGAATGCGTTGTGGAATGACAACGCCAACATGATCGACCTACCAAGGGACCAGACACCGCGTCACGAGAAGACGGAAGTTTTTACAAATGAGTTTGAATCTCCCCCAACACCGGAAGACTGACGCGGGTGCAGGACACTCCCGCCCTTACTCCCGCTTGGGGCGGGAGCAAGAGACCGGGCCAACAAGTTCAGTTGAGGGCCAGTCCAAGGAGAACCCAGGCAAACGGCCAGAGGCAAGATTTTGATGGGGCAGGACTGACGCCTGCCCCTATTTTCCTTCCTTTTCTTAATCTCTTTCTTGTAGGATTATTGTTGACCTCATTTTAGTGAGGTCTTAGTTTTCTTCACGTTAGACCCTAGGATCTAGCCATAAGAGTTCCTTACTGACCATCCTAGCGGACTAGTAATGGGAGCCTACCTCCCATGTAGACTCGAACCACTTCTGACCCATTTTGTGAGACCTCGCACGAGTAGTCCCAAGCACTCGACTCCTCGTATGCGGCCAAGGCGACTACGTGAGAGGGCTCGAAAATGAGTTTTCATAAGGGCAGACGGCTTTAGGTGAACCCTTAATGACGTTCGAATTCACGTACACGACAATTTAACACTTTTTGACCCGATCGTCGACGAACTTATCTGGACGACCCCGAATGACGAAACGGACCACACGGATGTGTTCGGAACGTCGACTTTAGCTAGAAATGATACCCATATTGACATGGTTCCGTGCACGCGCAGCACGAAAATCGATGCACATTTTTTTAAATTTGCGGGAGGCGGGTCCAGACTAACCCATGTTCAATTTGGGTTCGAGCAGGATTGAATTTGGGCTAATCACATCAGCTCTCCTGATTTCAAATTTCAAATTTCAAATATGAAACAAATCACTTAATTTGACATTAATTGAATTAAATTTGAGTTTATGATTTACCTAATAAACCCCACCATACATGGAAGCTAATTAATCCCCCGCTCATTGCAAACGTAACGGCTATGGGAGAGGCGCGGGACACAAATCCCGCTCAACTGGACAAATCGAGATTCGGCCTTCATCTTCCTGCCCCCGTTCCTCCCACCCGCTGGTTCTCGATTGAATCCCGAAGCTCCCTTCTCCCTCGTGCTCGCACAGAAGCCCCGCTCGACCTCCCCTGCTCCTTTCCTCCGCTCGAACGCCCGCCATCCTCCTCGCCTGCTCGCCTCTCCTCTGCACAGAGCTCTCCTGCGTCGCGCTCCCCTCTGCGAACCGGAAACCTGCTGCTTCCTCCTCTCTGCCGAAGCCACTCGTCTCCCTGTGCCAAACAGCTGCTGCTCGACCCGCTCGCCTCCCTCTCTCGTTTGCCTCCCGCTCGCCCCAGCCTCGCTCGACCGAACAGTCATTCGGCTCGTCTTCCCCTGCAGCACTTGCGCCTCCCTTCCTCGACCGCAACCCAACTGCTCGTCTCCTCAGCTCTCGACATCTGCTCCTTGCGACAGACCCCTTCCAGCCCCACTCCTCTGCACCCAGTCGTTCACCTCACCCTGCTCGAGACAGAAACCCACCTGCTCGCTTCACCGGCCTCTGCTCGCGCGACCCGACTGCTAAGACGCCTACTCGACCCCTTCTCGATCGAAGCCCCAATCGCCTGCTTCTTCCTCCGATCGTAGGATTCCGAAGAACAAACAGTGCAGAGCTGTTTTTTCCAGTCATCTGAACAAATAAAAAAACAGGTTTCAATGATTTCTCATGCTTCTTTTGTTCCTTTCACACTGTTAATTAATTTTATTTATCGTGGTAACCATTCTGAGATGCTTTTGATTAGCTCATAATCTCCATTCACTTTATAATCACTGCATGCAAACAAGTTAAAGTTCAGCACTAATGAAGTCCATCAGGTCCAAATGATACTGTTCACATCTTCACCTCGCGTACTTTTTCATTGTCCTATGAGTAATTTTACTTTCCGTAAAAATATTCATATTTAATTAATTGAATTCATTGTTCATGCATGGAATTTTCAAAAATCTGTCATGAGATATTCGTTTGGTACTTTAGTATTTGTAACTTGTTGATCCATTATTATTTTTAGAGAAGTTTGACGCCTCATTTAAACTGTTGGTTTGCTCATTGTTTTGGGAGTGGTTTAGACTGGTTTCGTTGCATTATTGGAGCTTTAAATGTACCATTTTTATGAAAATATTGTCACTATTTTGGGTTAAGTTTCCTATCTGAGTTTGAGGCTCATTTAAATGACGTTTTTTTGCATTTAAAATTGTTGTTTTGGGCTTCCATATATGTTGTGAGAGTTGTAGAAAGTTGCTGTAAATGTTGTCTAGCGTTTGGAAATGCTGAAAAGTGTTGACAGTGGCTGCAGAAAGCTGTGGGAAAGAAGGAAATGAAGCTATTTTGGCTGCCCACAATTGCGCCACTAATTCCTGTTGTTTTGACTCTTTGTATCTGCTGGTGGGAAGTTTTAAAATGCATCGTCTTGGGGCTTAAAAGCTGCTGTTTGGAAGCACTAAATAGCACTGTTTTGGTTTTTCGTTTTAACTGTTTTAAAGTTTTAAACACTGATTTTGGAGGCTGATTTACACACTGTCTTGGAGCTTTAAAATTACTGTTTGGGGTTCTTTTAAATGGTTGTTTGGAGACTTTTAAAATTATTGTTATTGGACTTCAAAAGTGTTGTTTGGGGCTTATTTCACGAAGATTATGAGCATCATTTAATCACTGATTCACATGTTGATGGAAACTTTAAATGTTGTTATTTTGGGTCGGTCTTCTTTCTTTTGTTTTGTTTCTTTTATTTTAACGGCTAAGTCACAAAAAGGGGAATTTCTTATTTAACTTGAGGAAGAATAAAACACTCTTAGTCACTTCAAGTATAAGTTAGAGTGTAGGCTCCCTGAGCCTTAGGTGAAGCCCCTCTCTAGTACACACCTTAGTTGAATCCCCTTTACCTAACCCAAGGTGCAGGCTTCCCAGAGTTAGGAGCATACCTACCTGATTCTCAGCATAGACTTCCTAGATTTTAGGAGCGCACCTATTTGATTCCCAACACATGCTTCCTAGATTTTAGGAGCATACCTAGGTGAGAGCACACATATTTGATTCTCAGCATAGGCTTCCTAGATTTTAGGAGCACACCTACCTAATCTTCACTGCATGCTTCCAAGACCTTAGGAGCACATCCTAGGTGAGAGTCACCCACCTAATCCACAGCACAGGCTTCCTAAACCTTAAGTGCACACCTTAGGTGAAGCCTCCTCTAGCACACACCTTAGGTGAATCCCCTTTACTTAACCCACGGTGTAGGCTCCTATACCTTAGGAACACACCCTGTGCGAGAAGTCACCCACCTAATACACAACGATGAGCCTATATACCTGTAGAGTACACCCTAAGTAAGACTCACCGCATAGGCTTCCTAGACCTTAGGAGCATACCTTAGGTGAAAGCCCATCCACCCAACCTTCTAATACGCAAGCTAATCAAGACACTAGACCAGAGGATGCACCGAAACTTGGTTCACCCTTCTTTAATTAAATCAAATAATGGAATTCCCTGAAATGGCTTAACCAATAATGAAACTCAATGCACCGGGATTTGAGCTTGAACATTACACTCAAATCCTCCCTGCGACTGTGGACATTTGTTTGCCACATATGGATCATCTGACTGAGTGTGAGTCCAAGGACTAGTGTGGCGAGGCGACGATAATAACGTTTATGTGTGTTATACGAGGATACGAGAGATAAGAAGGATAATTGGAATAAGTATCTCCTACATCGAGGACCGTCCATAGGTGAGAGGAAAGGACCGATGATACTTATTCGCCGACTATCGGTTAGATTGTTTCCGCCGACGATCTTAGGTCTTCGATAATCTACAGACGATTGTAGTGACTAACCCGTGACTATACTACTTTACTAAAATATTTTAAAAAAAGAAATAAAACAAAAATCTCTTTATCATTGTTAAAATGAACTCGCATAAAAACTTAAACAACAACTTTTGCATGAAAATCAAAGAATTTTTCTTATAAAACCTATAAAGGTCGCAGTTAATCACTTGGATTGAGGTTAAGGATCGCCCTCCGTAGATCGTCGGCTCAGTAATTCTTATCCAAGGTTGGAAGACATCTGATCCAGCTCGAGCCCCACCTTATCGATGTCTCATACCCAGTTTCGATCTTTCATATGTGACTACGAGTTTTACGTGTGCTCTCTGCAACTCATTTTTCTGACCTTCGTGTCGAGTTTCCTCGCTTCGTTTATTTTTCTACAAGTTCATTTAAATCCACTGCAAATCATACGAAGCTTGCAATACTAGTCATGCATCGGTAGCAGATGCCCAGGTACGCATTTACATTTTAAGTACTGCTACTGCGCTTTACTTTCTAGCAATTTTACTTACAATTTACTTTACTCTGCATGCAAAAACTAAAAAACAACAACAAAACCTGAGACATTGAAACACACTTGACAAAACCATTTGAACCTAGCATATTGAGACATGCTACTCGCCAAGAAGGCTTGGAGCTAACTCTGTGGGCAGCACACCAAGGACCATGGAGCAAACCACAAGCGGAGGTGGTCGACATTCCACAACAACATGACGCGGAGTTTGGATCGAGCAACATGAGGACCTTCTTCAACAATCTCATTCCTAGTATAAATAAACAACAAACCTATAGGACTTCGAGGTAGCTCGCCCAGTGCGACATAAATCCTCACTTCCTTTTTGAAGCTTCGTACTAACCGTGTTGCAGACAACGAAGTTCTAACACGCTTTAGGTTCCGAGGTTGTCGTACGGTATGACGTAAACCCTCATATCTTTGCGGGCTATTTGCATAATCGGATATTATGCAAGTGTAAGTCTCAAATAATAAAATTGGCAGGATTAAACATTTAATTAACATTATCTCCAAAACGCAGCCACACCAAAGAATAGTTGGGAAGTCACTGGGGCTTACCTCGGATCCGTGACATCCCCTACATTTTCTTTCCTTTGGACTCGTAAAAATAAGTGTTTCATATTGAGTCATTCCCACTTGATCCTCCTTGTCATACCGTGAAAAACTAAACGTTGAGATTCTTGAAGACAGAACCACCGATCATTATCGAGAGTTTTCTCAAGTGACACCAGTCATTTGGGATGTAATTAACTATGAGTGCTTCATCTATAGTGAACTCGGAACCTGGTAAAATAAACCCTACTTAGTCTTTCTATTAGTGTAGGAACTCATCTGGTCACACATAAAGCGTTCGCAGATCAAACGGATGTCACGAGTCCCTTAGTTCGTATGATTGGGTCTACCGTCGCATGATACATTAATCTTTCGAGAAAGTGTATCATTTGTGACACCAGGCACGATTATGCAAATTACTAGACAAATGAGATCCAGGTGGTCTCATTTTTCAAAATTAAAATACACTACTTTCAAAACTACTTTAAAAAATCATATACCTTTTATATTAAACTAAATCACTAAATTTTATATTCTTTCAAAGAAAAAAAATGCGGCCGACAATTATTAACTTCTATTTTTAGTGTTTAGGTTTAGTTTTTTTTATGCGCTCTACTTTCACATTTCCTGTGTGCATTCTTCTCTGTTTTAGAGTTGTATCCGAGGAGATGGTGGTACTTTGACTGTAGCCCACTCCTAGGTGGTGTTGTATTTTATTCAATCTTCTTACCTAAACCTTCTTGCTACCTGTTCAACCTCCCCTGCAACTACCTTTCCCCTTGTCGTCCAGCTTTTCCACCCGTTCCAACCACCTCGCCACTGCTCCTCTCTACATTAACATTGTTGTCCAGACTTTCAACCATCCCCAGCCACCCTATCGCCGCCCTTCTTCTACAGTTGTCTCTACTAACCCGGTCACTTCTCAGCACGTCGAACCCCCTTTCCCGTAATTTCTATATGTTGTCCACTACTCCAGCCCCTTCCTCCACATCAGCCAGCTCCAGATATCTGGATTACTTACCAGCCTCCGACAACCCTTTTCCTACAGCCACCCTTGCTGTCTAGCCCACCTACCGGCCACCAAACCCCTTTCTAATCAACCTCAACCAACCCTTCTACCACCCTCACCACGTTGTCGACACCACTTTGCCAACACCGCTTTGCAATCTGATCTTCCCTTTTGGCCCTCACCGGACCTTGGTTTGTCAGTGTTTTTCATTTTCCATTTGGGTTGTGTTGTAACCCTGACTCGGGAACAATAAAAAACCGCTTTGCGTTTTCCATTGAATTTCCTACTAGTTTTGGTATCTCACTCATTATCTCTCTATATTAGGAATATTTCTAATATATATAAGATAATGCAATTAAATTTCCTCTAACTAGGTTACCTAATATTAATTATCCTAATATACACTAACAACAAGAAGCCTTTATCCCACTAAGTGCGGTCGGCTACATGAATCATTTTTCTCCATTTTGTCCTATTGAGTGTCATATTTTCATTTAATTCTAATAAATTAAGTCATTTTTTATACAATATGTCCAAGTCTTTTTAGGTTATCCTCTTCCTTTCTTAGCATACTCGAATCTAAATATCAATTCCTCTAACCAGACCACTAGATGGTCGACGTTAGATATGACCAAACCATCTAAGACGACTCTCTCTAATCTTGTCTGCCACTAGAGCTACACCAACCCTTTCATGGATAAATTTGTTTCGCATTGTCTCTAAATGTCAAGCCACTCATCAACCTAAGCATTCTCATCTCAAGAACACTCACTTAGTTTTATGCTTTTCTTTTAAAGGCCAACATTTTGCGCCATAAAGCTTTGTCTACCACCATCTACTTAATATCATACATGCTTCCTAATATACACCCATTTGAATTTATACTTTTCATAACAAGGAAAAAAATTATAAAATTAATCAGCTAAACATCATTATAATAACCATAGTAACTTCTACTATACCTGGTTAACTAATATTAATGTTACTAACAAAACTTTAGCGTCAATATCTGTCGAGAGAAATACATATACCCTAAAAAAAATTACACAAAAACTAGTGCCACATAAGCACTTGATGAAATGGACAAATAAAAACTCTCCAAGTAAAAGTGGATGACACTCTAATTTAATTGGTTCAATAATAGTTATGGGCTCCAAATCATTATTTGCGTAGATTATTTCTGGGGAACGTAGCGCTTAAAATGAAAAAAAAGGGGCATACGTACCAAATTCTAATGCATTGACATATCTAAAACAAAAACTTCAATATTTATATACATACCACCTTACCTATTCATGAAAGGGTGTATTTCATTTGTTTAAAGTTACATTGGTGGACATTATAAAAACCAAAAATTAGGTGTTAGATATATATATATATGCATAGGAATTAGGCGCTGTGTATGTAAATGCCCCCAAAAAATGATCTCCTTTCATGGCTTCCCAGAAACAACCTAAAAGGTAAAACCTTATCAAAATCAATATTTGGCACTCAATTTCATAAAGGAACTTCAGTCCGAACCATGAGATACATACAGACTGCAGTACAACAGTGGCTGTAGGGGTAGCTAACCGCCTTTGAGTTGGACCTCCAAGCTTTCCTCTCACAGAAGAAGGCAGCTCAATCTCCTTGACTGAAGAACTTGACCAGAATATGGGTAAAACTAATCTCGCAAAGTAAAGAACTTCATCCTGCATTCAACATAAAAACAAACAACAAAAAACTTATGTTTACCAAAAAAATAGAATATCATGCTTAAGAAAGTTGAGCACCAAAAGCTCATTAGCAAGCATAAACACAATTTATCAGGCAAAAATCATTGGAACTTACCCTTGTAAGAAGCAATTGCCCAGCAATTTTTTCTGATACCGTCAGTGCTGCCATAATAGAGGATTCATCCAAATTCATGATAAGCTCAGTCCTAGCCACAGTTTCACGGTGGAAAAGAAGCTTTTTCCAAACAATTTGAGATTCTTCGTTTAGGCACAAAAGAAGAATGAGAAGCTTAATACGAACCCACTTGGTAGAAGTATGATTGCAAAGGTTGCCACAATAGTTTTTAAAAAACTGTTAAAACAAACATACATTTATACAATGTGACAACATTTCAATTCTGCATTTTATAAATTACATTGTCGATGGTACATGACCATGGTAAATGCAAAATCGAAAACCCATTAGCCATAGATAGTGCAAAATCCTCCCAAAACTTAAAGACATGTGAACTCTGCAACCATATTTCAGTTGAATTGCAACCATATTAAGAAGTCAAACGAGCCAATGAACTGACAGCCTGAAATTCCTTCACAAAAGTTTAACATTGTTGATTTTTTTTTTTCAGTTATTTAATAGTAAATAGGCAATCCTGTCAACTTCTTTCTTGTCTCACAATTTACGCATGATAAAATGATGTCCCCACTAGAATAAAAACAATGCCGTGAAATCATATTTTGATCATCATTAATTGCATGTCATGAACTTTTAGAGAACAAATGAACAATCAAAGGAAAAACACATAATACTGCAAAGCTTCCTCCTGCTTGTAGCTTGCCAAACACGTGCACAACAAATAAAATGCCAAATAGATGTCATTCATGAATCGGCAGGTTGCACTGATTTCCTATATCACGTTCTACACATCGAGAAAAACTATAATAAAAAAAAATACTACATATTTGGAGAGTGTTGCATGTTTATTTGAGAGTAAACTAAAACATTGCACTCGTTCCCCACATATAAACAAAAAAGATCTGTGTTGAATATGACAATCTTCTCTCATCTACAAGATATTAGAGCAAAGAGTGTCAATCCGGCTAACCCTGATCCATCTCCTAATCCCATACCTCACTCAGACCACTGCTTATATGTCTTACTCCCAAATCTCACAACCCAAAAAACCATCATTCACAGACTTATGCTCAAGTGCTCAATCCTGTCACTCACCATGACCCTGCCTCTCAAGCCAGCACTTAACCCTGCACTCGTGCTCTTCCACAACCCTTCTTACGCGCCCAGATCCTGTGCATTTGATCCTTCCGCTCAAGCTCACTCATGAATCTACACGCCATCCACAATCACCACTGCTCAAAACCACACTAATCGCCACGCACTCCAATTCAAGCTTATAACTTCAGTGTCTAAACATATGTTGCGTCTACAATCATCATCTACTGCCCGCGCTGCTGTCCGAAACTACTTGAGGCACAATCAATTCTGGCATTGCCTTCTCTTAGTGATTCGAGTTAAACCCCATGTGAAATCTCTCTCTCTCTCTCTCTCTCTCTCACTCACTGATGGTGTTCCGACTTCTTAATCTCATCTTACTGCCTTAAAAAATCTCATTAACCATTGAAGCTATTACCAAATTGAATGGATAACAAATATCTTTTGTGGTTGAAGGGAGGGTCCTTTGATTGTCTATTACACATCAAACTCAATCAACTTAATGTATATTCTTTGGATAGCATTGGCATCATCAAACCATTTAGAGAAGATCCAACAAATGACGTTCTTCCCTAATTGATCAATAATCTAGAACCTTCAATTACATCAACTATCATGTTTCAAGACTCGGTTAAGAATATGTGAGACTTTCTTCATTTCAAATAATTTCAAAAAGTACATGAGGGGATCTTTGGTATGATACTTTTAAGATGATTTAACTTAGATTTAACTTAAAACCAGCCAAACACCATAAATAAGTTAATAAATATGTCGTTACGTCAAATCCAATTTTTGCTTATTCCATTTATTAAATCCGGATTTACCAAATCCACTTATTAGTTAGATTTAACAGATTTAATCGGGAAAAGAATATTTCAAATAGATTTATGCCAAACACTTCAAATAAATTTAACTGAATTTAACCTTGTTGAGCCAAATATTATTTTAGATTTAATGATATTTAGATTTAATGATATTTAGATTTAATAAATCCGGATTTACCGAATTTACTAAATCCTCCTTGCAACCAAACACCCCCTTAGTTTAGAATCTCTACTCCCAGATAATTCTCAAAAGCAAAAACATATGAAGATCAAAGAATAATAAAGAAATTTGTGAGAAAAATGGACACATCACTCCTAAATCCAAGCATTACAAATACTCTCTTCAAACGTGTTTCGTCATGAGCCATTCACTCCTCACACTCTATCTTCTAATCAATCAAACATTGTTATTGTCTTTAAGGGTGCTAAAAAGAATCATGAATATGATATCATAATGAAGATGCAAGCCTGTGACGAATGCACATGAACACAGCGCGAACACAGCAACTTCACAAAATTAAAAAGGTAAAACATGATATCTCATATACATAATAATATGTTTTATAAATTATTTTTAAAAAAGTTTAATTAAAACACCTTATCTAATATTTTATACCAAAATCAAATATCATGTACTTCCCATACAAACTTCAAAATAATTAAAGAAAAACAAATTGAAACAGGAGTTAACCCAAACCACAACAGAAAACAAATAATATTTACTAAAAGGAAAATAAACTATTAAAAGCAACACGCTTGAAAGGGCAGATACAATAACACGACACAAACAAACCCTACTAAAGTGTATCTCAAAGGTAGTGGAGGTCGCTAGGTGGATTAGAATAGCTGGTGGGTGTGGCAGCAACAAAGGAATGATGGTGGCAGCAAGGGAATGGGCAAAAATACAAGAACAGCAAGTATGGTTGTTGTCTTTGATGGAGGCAGCAAGAGTTAGGGACAGTAGCAGCGGAACACAGGAAGGAGGTGTTCCCCGACTGCTTTGGATAGCAACGGCATGGTGGGAGGAGGGCTGGAACAATAGAAAAAAGGAGCGATTTGAGTGGCAGCAATGCTAGAAGGGAGGGGAAGGTGGTTAAGAAGCTATGAAAAAATAGCAAGGCGAATGGGTTTCTAGGTGGCGGCAGAGGATCGGATGGTAGGACGACAGTGGAAATAACAATGATGGTGGGACGGATTCCAGGGACAGCAAGGCAAGGGAGGAAGAAAATGGTGATGGTTGGAACTGCAGAAAATAGCAGCCGAAATGCTGTCCTAGGTGCCTGAAACAATGAAGGGTGGCTGGAAGCGACGTGAGGAGGATGCAGAAGGGGATAGGGAAGATAAACACTAAGCACCAAGATAAAGTCGAAACACCAAAAGGAACCCTAGATTACAGCCTTCGAAAGAAAGAAGAGACGACAGCGGCCGTCCTGATACAAGACACCAAAAAAACTGACTTCCATACTCTAATACAACACATATATATGAAAGGAGTAAAAACGAATGAAAGATGATAGGAAATAAAACATAAAAAAAGAAAAACGAAATTATTTCAGCCCATCTCCGCGATAGTTATTCCCAAGGTACTGTAGCAACTACGGTACAGCGAAAATTTGTACGGTGAACTCTCGCATCACAAGTATTGTTGATTACAATTTAATTACAAAATTTTATATTGCATTAATTATCATTTGCCAATAATACACCAATAGGAACAAATAGGAATGCAAATTAAATTGTAGAACCTAACAAGAAATAAAATGTGTCCCAGAACTATCACATTTGTGTTGGGTTTGTCTTGTCAAGAAGGTCAATGTAACTATAAATTGTTGAAATCGAAACTCTGGATGATTTTTAATTTGAATCATAACATCTTTTGCTCAAAAAATCCCTCGAGATTCATTCAAACTAATCAAATTTGTTTATGAGGCATCAATCATAATCCCCAATAATATTTTACTTTTTTCATTCTTCAATGGTTCATTTTTTTCTCAATAATAATCTGTACCTCTTTACTCCATCATTTAATCTCCTTGTTAAATACAATCTCTTTTCGCACATAAAAACTTTTCAACAATCTTTTCAATTAATCTAGTCATTTTTCTCCTACAAGCTTTACTAAATTAAAGAATTTCAAAGATCCCTCTTATTAACCTCCCTATAAAGACTAACAAATTCTCATCTTCTAAACATTTTCTCCTATAGAAAGTATTTCTTCAAATTTTTATATGCTCTTACCATATATATGCATGACATTGTTTTGGTTCGAACTCTCTTCGAAAATCAACTTACAATTTGTTATCAATTATTTTTTCTTCTAAAATAAATAAATAAATAAAACTATTAGTGATTCCCTTCTCGTTCCTCTACAAACTAAAATGCATTTCAGAAGGCTCGGTAGAGGATCGTTTTACTGGAATATAGTGAAGGTAGACGAGTAAAACAATTTGGGCAACCACGAGATTAACGTGATGATACAAGAAATTTTAATTGGATATCAATTCAACGGTGATGTTAGGTATGCCAATAAGCTAAAACAAAAAGCCAAAGGAGTCCGTTTTACACCGATTTACCAATACTTCAGTCACATTAAATAGATGTTAGCATGTTTTTATCAAATGACTTCTAAATACCCAGAGAGTGAGAGAGAGAGATAATTGTTCATGGTAGTGGTTGATTGTTTATACAAAATGACTCAATTTGTTTCATGCCACAAAACTCAAATTGTGTGAGGTTTGTTTGGGACAACTGCAACTTATTAATAAGCTGCTGAAAAATAATTTGTTGTTCAAAAAGCTATAATGGCTATTATAATTTTTTTTTTTTTTGAAAAATCAGGCCGCAGCTAGAAAGTTGTCACGACAACTAGCCAGGAACGGTTTTCAGCGGTTTGAAAACGCTGCTATTCGAAAAAACTGCCAAAACGCAGTTTACCCAAACAAGTCTGTGTGTATTTTCAAAACGCACTTCACAAAATAAGTTGCCCAAACGGAGTGTACATAATATTCAAAAATCAACTAATTTTCATCAAAATGTTTGATTTTTTAGCCATTTTTAAAAGAAATTAAGGCAAATGTTGGGTAGAAAGCTACAATCTAATTCCACAGATTTTTATATTAAGAATTACAAAATTAATTAATATCTCAAGTGCACTTAATTACACTACTGAATAGGTTTAAAATAGTGCCATTGAATATGAAGGCATTTTACATCCGTAAGGCGAGGCGTTCTGAGACATAAACCTCAAACTTTAAAAAATGCATAAAAGAAAAAGAATTGTAAGAACTTCAAAGTATAAAGAAGTAATATATTACCATTTTGACATATTAAAGTACTAAAAAGTAACATACCAACAACCTAACAAAAAAATAAGTAACAATTTGCATAAACTAAAGTAGTAGTATGTTAACATCCTCATAATAGATTATAAAATAAGATGTATTATACAAATATCAAACTATTAAAGTAAATTAAGATATGAAAATAAATATTAAATCATAACAACACAATAATCAAAATAAGTTAATGACTCAATCTCTCACCCATACCGTCCACCAAAATAAAACCATAACCATCAACATTAGAAGTTCTAAATTCAAAAGATCTCATCAATCTCATCACTCAATGAATCTTCATTAGTAGTGTTGCAACTAAATGGGTTGTCTATTTCCCCCAAATTTTGTGCTTGACATAGTGGGATCAAAATGGAGCATGCATGGGAAATTCCGGTTAAGCTTTTCGTTAAGGTGGAAGTCAAGAATAGAAGTTTCAGAGAATTTTCATATAAGCATGGACAATAGCTAAAATTTCTTTGAGAAGTAGGATTCTTGGAAGTTGTTATTATTATAACAAGGTTCTGGTTTTATTATATTTTCTTAACAGACATGCAATATAAAATAGTTTCAAACAGTCCTTAAAGTCGTTTAACATTGAATAAGATTATTAAAATTTATCACGCTATCTCTCAGCATCAAAAGATGCTCTAAGCATATCATAATGTTAAATTTATGGGAAATTTACATATGTAGCACACAATTCTTATGTATTTACGTATCTCACACCTAAAATTTCAAATTTACATACACAGCACTTAGGTGCTTTAAACTTATACATGAAAAGGTGTATTTCACTTTTCAAAAAGTAGAAATAGGGTTATTATGATGTGATAATAAAGATTTGAGTACTATATGTGTAAATATGAAAGTTTAGGTGTGACATGTATAAATACATAAGAATTGTGTGCTATCTATGTTAATGCGCCTAACTTTATTTACAAGTTCATGAACGAAGAATGTGCTCAATTCATGATGCTTTCCATGGAGGCTGCTTTTGGAATAGATTGAATTGTGCATCCTTGCCCTAACATTGTAAAGAGGATATTTCGTGATTCAAATTTATCATTCTGGAGAAATCTAAGCCTGTTCCAACAGGTTCATGAAAGCAGCAGAACAAAAAATTGTGTAACTTCTTAATAATGAAATCTTAAAAGACCATTATATATTATACAACTAAACGGAATATTTCTGATGGATCATACATGGTCAGCACAAAACACTCATGGCAAGAGCAAATAAATTTAATTCATAATACCAGAACACTATATCACTCACGCATAAGTAATAAAACTATAAACAGACCTATCAAACCACTTCCATACAATCATGGATAAAGAAAATGAAACGAAGTCCCCAAAAAACCAAGAAAAGGGGGAGGGTGGGGGAGGTAGAGAGAGACAACTATATATCAAGAAAGAGCAAATTTAAAAATCAAATAGATATAACTAGGACATCAACATGCAAAGAAAGCAAACCTCAAATAAAGGAACTAGTTCTTGCTCATCTCTAATTATAAGAAAAAGCACCCAGGCCCACCTTTGCGCCTCAACTAACCAACGCTCTATGTCGTCATCATCAAAAGACACAGAATCATCAGATGAAAGCCTGTGCCGGATAAAACATGAAGGAAAATATAAAAGACTCTTCAGAAGATATATTCGGCTGTCAATTAGCCCAATGTGTCTATCCTCGGAACTTATTTTAGCCATCCATGTATGCAATATGTGTCTTAAAGGACCTGTTTCAGTAAATGAGAGGAGGCTTATTAGCAAACAAAAAATCAGGAAAACACAAACGAAAAAATAGCAAAGCATGTTGAAACGCGCAAAGTCATAGTAGAAACATAAACAATGAGATATTTTTACAATAAGCACAAGGTTCGACGTATGAATCCACAAAAAATAAAAATCTCACATCATATTTTCATGCACCTATGCCAACCTTCTCTTCCTCGATCAAAGTTAATAAATTTATAACCATAAAAGCACAAAAATTTTGCCTTCTCAAATGTAGTGCTACCAACAACATGTCAATATAGCAGGCCCCATTACTGCTCATTTAGGAAAAAATTTACAGAACAAATTGTTATGACTTCTATGCCATTAAGTTTGATAATTAAAATGAGTTAGAATTACAATCACAATAAAATTATAACCATTTTTGGATTTGAAATAATGCCTCCATTCCTAGAGCGTACAACACCCATTCCACAGCTTATACAACTGAAAACACACTTTGCAAAGCAACTCATCCATCTTTGTGAGAAAATAAACGACTATATTTCATATTAGCACAGCAATACCAAATGAAGCCAAGAAACTATTCAAGTACAACAGATACATGGGAAAAATCCACCACTCCCAAACACCTAAAATTATTTTTCATATACATATGAGAAGCGCTAGTAGAAAAGCCAAATAAAATCATGGCAGGGCAAAACAAAATTATGATAAAATTAGAAACAATCAAAGGAACAACATCAGAAGCAACAAATCTTTATCCCGCAAAGTGCGGGGTCGGCTACATGAATTCTTTTTCTCCATTGCGTCCTATTGAGTGTCATATTTTCATTTAATTCTAATAAATTAAGATCATTTTTATACAATATGCCCATGTCTTTTTTAGGTCTAGCTCTGCCTTTCTTAACATAAGTCGAATCTAAAACATCTACTCTCCTAACTAGATCATCAGAATGTCGAAGTTTAATGTGACCAAACCATCTAAGACAACTCTCTCTAATTTTGTCCGCCATTGAAGCTACACCAACCCTATCATGGATATATTCATTTCGCATTTTGTTTCTAATTGCAAAGCCACTCATCCACCTAATCATTCTCATCTCGGCAACATTTAACTTAATTTTATGCTTCTCTTTTAAAGGCCAACATTCAACACCATAGAGAATTGCAGGTCTCACCACAATCTTATAAACTTTTCCTTTTGAGACTAAAACCTAGATATCAAAGGCGCTCACACCTTTTAATAATTTGATCACCAATAACTACAACTCTGTCACTAGAGCTACTACTACTAAAATTACATTCCATGTATTCAGTTTTAGTTCTACTCAAACGAAGGCCTTTAGACTCCGATATAGACCTCCATAATTCAAGTTTTTGTTGAGCTTTTCTCTAGTCTTATCTACAAGAAGGATATCATCAGCGAAAAGCATACACCAAAATAAATCCTCCAGTAAATGTCCAGTAAGAGCATCCATAACTAAAGCAAAAAGATAAGGGCTTAAAGCGGATTCCTAATGTAATCTAATTAAGATAGGAAAATATTGGTCAATCCTCATTTTGTTCGAACACAAATAACAACTCTAGTATACGTAACTTTAATGGCATGAATATAAGACATATCAACACGTTTCTTCTCAAGAACTCTCCAAAGGATATCTTTTGGAACCTTATCGTAAGCCTTTTCTATATCAATAAAAATCATATGTAGATCCTCCTTATACTCTCTGAACTTCTCCATCAAACCCCTTAATAAATGCATAGCTTCCATAATAGGACCTGTCAGGCATAAATCCAAATTGATTAAGAGAAATCATTATAATACATCTCAAACTATGTTCAATTACACTCTCTCATAATTTTAAAGTATGACACATCAACTTAATTACTCTATAATTGCACACTTGACCATCCCCTTTATTCTTAAAAATGGGGACCAAAATACTCTTCATCCATTCCCTAGGCATCTTTTTAGTTTTTAAAATAACATTAAAGAGTCTAGTAAGCCCTGAAACTCTCAAATCTCCTAAATATTTCCACACTTCAATTGAGATATTATCAGGTCCTGTAGACTTTCCACCCTTGGTTTTCTTTAATGCCTCCAGAACTTCTTTACTAATGCGACAGTAAAAATGAAACATTTTATTATTGTTAACGATAATAAGATCACTAAGGTTGATGATACATTCAAAAACTTCATTAAAAGGTTTATCAAAATAATTCACCCATTTATGTCGAATATATTTTTCTAGAAAAACACTTTTTGATTTCCATTTTTAATACACTTTAATTGTGTTAAATATTTTCTTACTTTTCTCTTCGCTTGGCTAATTTATACATATATTTTTCACCCTCTTTAAAAGAACAAAAAAAAGAGTTTTTGCAAGAACAAATTGTAAAAAATAGTAAATTTTTGTGATTGATTTGTCTCATTTGGCTTACCAGTTATATCAATAAATTCTCGGGGAAATGCTGAAAGAAAATGAAGAAAAACCTCAAGCGAAACATCATTGATCATTATCAACGAAGATGCAGCCCTAAGAATCTGTTCACAGACTGCATGCAAAGAAAAGTTAAAGGTTCCCCATAAGGACATAGACATGCTATCACGTAAGTTAAATTTTCAGGACAGTTGAAACTCAAAAATATGTCCAAAGAGATACCTTGTAAGCGATAATTAGGGTTGTAATGTTGTTTACTTCTTGAAATTACAATTCTTAAAGCATCCAGCAACTCAACAGCACTAGTGTGCACAGCATTATTTGAAGCAGAATAAGCCAATTCAACCTCACAGCATCCATTTGGATATTGTTTTTCCTTCCTTTCATTTGCCTTAGAATGATAACAAGTTGAAGAAATACAGAAGGCCAGCGTCATCAATCCAGCTCGACCAAATGACTCATGTCTAGCGACAGAAGCTAAACTCCATGCAAGTGATGAGCATTCGCTGCAAAGGATTAGAAGAATTTAGAAGAGAGAAAAACATGCTATATGGTCTAATAAATAATATTGTCAAGAACAAGCATTACACTCGGTCAAGCTCGGAAAAGAAATTTCAGGAGATATGAGATTTATTAAGTGGGAAATTAAAGCATATATTCCACCAGGTATAATTTATTCTCATGTCAAAAATTAGCCCGCAACATCTTAAAAATTGAATTAATTTGACATTGCAACATAATTCTAGCTCAAGACGGGAAAATTATTAATAATACAGGAAGACTGATCAGATAATCAAGGATACTATAGAAAGTTAAACATATCAACTGGACTCCTGTGATGCTGAAGTATGGTTGCTAGATGGCGTATAAGGATCAATGAAGTTGGGAGTGTTGTATCACAAGAACAAAGAGTAGAAGCTGATAATAACAAGTATTTTGGAAGGAAAAAGGATGACAGCAACTGTTTCATGGAAAACAGCTAGAAGGGCAGCTTGCAGCGATGTAGAGGGTTTACGGATGCCCGATCCACCAACTGTTAGTTGTTCTTGACCAAGTTACAGGCACACTACATAAAAAAAGAAAATGATACAGCTCTCTAAAGAGAGGCCAATATTATAAAAACGTGCAAAAAATTCAATAGCAGTTTCTTAGCAATGTATTTATCTTAAAAGAAATCAAAATAACCCTAACTCCACTCTAAATGAGGTAAAAATAGCTTTATGGTCCAGGCAGCCCCTTATATTGGCGGGAGAATAGAACCAGCCGTGTTCTAGAATCATCCCAAGCCCAATATCCTCAGTTGCCACAGCCCACACATGTCCATGCCATTATTCTCCGGTAGGAGTGGCTTCTACATCATCATTAAAAGCATCTATATCCTCATAGTATAGCGACAAAATTGCAACATTGAAGGTGGTGAAAATATTAAAATCATTATGTAGAACAATCTTGTAAGCATTGTCATTAACTCTGTTGATACTCCTTAATGGACCATCAACCCTAGGCCTAAATTATCTTTACTCTGACTTTTGCATTAATGCTAAGTTCAAAGACGGAAAATATAGGTACTAACTCTAATAATGTGCAAGAGTTTTGACATAAGATATCTCAAAAGGACTATAACTGTTAAGACTGGCTAGTGGACCAATTGTAGGAAAACTCAACTCAAGAAAAAAAATCAAATCTCACCATCTTGTATTCTTGCCCATAAAGCACCTCGGAAATGTTCTTGGTTCATTGTGGCTGTTTTCTCCTCCCCACTCAACATTTCTACACTATTCATTAAAAAAAAACTCAAGGACTCTACAACACAAACAAGGCAAACTTCCCTTCTATGGTTTCTAGGTCTTTCACCCTCTCACTTATTAAATAATTTCATAAGCCATCGTAGCATTGGGATAATTTGGAAGTTTGCTTCAAATTTACAACTGTTAGTTGACTTGGACTCATTGACCCTCAGCATGTCATCATAAGATTATAAGCAGATTATATCAAACTCATCTCATGGCACTCCTAAAAATTAATGTACTCCTGATGTGCATATTATAATTGTCTTCTCAATTTAATTGCTCCATGTAATTTCCCATCATTCTAGTTTGCATCTTATTTATATGACTTCATCTGCATTACATTAATCTCTTTGACTTCATTTTTTGAAAACCCTTTATAGAGGATGCTATAAGTCTATAACAACTCATTTTGAGGCCTCTATGGCTAGAATCTTGTTAAAACTGGGTGTTGTTGCACTTTCATAAAGATACTTTAGTTTGGGTCTTTATCGTTTAGATATTAGCAGAAAGTGAAATATAAAAAAATTTCATCATGCTACTCCTCTTGCCATATCTTTAGATAAAATCTATGATAGTTTTAAGACTGATGCCAAGCTGATAAATCCTTAATTTCAGTCACAAAACCATCTAAATAACACTATGGTTTAAGATGGCACTTCTATTCACGTCTATTCCCAAAATTGAGAGCCATGTTAAATTTCTCTTTAGGAGAAAGAAGTTGATGTTCCTGCTCATGCTAGACAGTTCATGTTGACCATTTTATCTACAAATGAAATTATCATTCAGAATTTTTTATAAATTCTCGAAACACCTCAACCCCTATATCTTTTGGTAAACAAAAAAACAAATATTTGTTGCAAGTTTCTAATCTTGATTGCAGCATTCAGAATGAACAAAAAATTTCATTTCCTTTATATCACCACACTTCTATTTTTAACTAGATTTCAAGATAGCCGATCCAAATAAAATCATGTATCTTCTTCTAGTTTGTTTTATATATACATATATATATATATATATATATATATATATACATACACACACCGCGCGCGCTCAAAATTTTATGTTAATGCCCTTGATGAATACATAAAATTATCTAATTGATATATTATGCCTTTCTTAAAAGAAAAATAAAATTTAAAAAAAAAACTCTTATATAAATAGATGATAAGAAAAATTTAAAAAAAAAAAAAACATGCACATCATACAAAGATGAAATATCTATATGGACAAACAATCACCTTAAAGCTACGTCAAATGGCTTGAATAAAACAAAATTTAATTTTAATTGCAATTTTAATTTTCAATGGACGTTTAGATTCAAACTCGAACTCAAATTCAACATTCAATCCTTGTTATGATTGAGTGAGGTGTTCATTAAGAGGTTTTAATTATTGTTTAAAGTGCTGGCGGAAAACTAAAGGCATGTGGAAGGCTAATGAGGTTGACTAATTTAAAACTTTTTACATAGATTTCAAGCTGAAACTTTCTTGCAATGGATGGTCCAGTTTTCTTTCATGTGAAGTTTTGAGAAGCCCCACATCAAAATGTTAAGATATAAGCTAACCAACAGATACGATTTTAAGTTAATTGGTTATGTGAATAGGAAATTATGAATTTTTCAAGTAGACTGGTCACAACAGGTGGACAGCTCGAGTTACAGCTTTATGGAATGCGTATGGTTCAATTTTTGTGAGAGTTTAAGAGGTTTAGGGCAATAGAAAGATGTTGGGGATGGAGGACAATAAAAAACAAGAGACAAAAAATCGGCTAAGGTTTGCAAACCTAATCTTTAGTTGATTCACAATTTAATCCAAAAGCTGGCAGCATCAACCCCTAATAAACACAATTTTAAACATGAGATAATTTTTTAAAATAAATCAGTAATGTTATAAATAACATATGATCAGAGAATGAGGGAAACTTGTAAGAAACTACAATAAATTCCCTGTTTAGAAATTCGCCCATAGGCTACACTAGCAACCACCACAAAATCTCCCAATATGGAAAACAACTAATACCATGCTACTTTAAAGTATCCAATTAAATATTTGATTACTAATCATAAATCATTTATTTGGGTTTGATTTAATTTCTTACAAAAGCCCATCACCTTTTCATTTCATTCATTATTATTAACTCAAAGATTCATCAAGCAGTTGATAAAATTTTATTATGTGGAATGGTTATTGTCTACTTCCTAATGCAAATCCTGTGGTCCAGTTTACCTTGCAGCATAGCTATCACACTAAGAAAATGAAATTTGAATCACAGAATAGTCATCTCATATTCACCCAATCAAAGCAGAACACAAGCATGACTTTCATATCGAGTGTCAATCGGAGTTGTTTGAGTTTAATTAACCTTAGGGGCCGTTTGCAATAACTTTCGTTTTTGCTTTTATTTTGTCTTGTTTTTGTTTTTGTCTACATTTAAAATAAAACATATTTGAAATGAAATAACATGTTTAACTATTTACAAAACACTAAAAATAATTTTTCGATATTTTGAGTGTTTTTTTAAAAACAAGCTTATTTTTTAAAAATAACAATAATTAAAACATGCAAAAATGCACTAAACAAATATATTTTTGAAATAAAAGCAAAAGGACAAAAATAAAAGATAAAAAAAAAGTAATATCAAACAAACCCTTGGTAAAATGCATTCCCCTTTCAACAGTGAACTTAACCTTAAAAAAAATTCCCATTGGAAGATTGATAGAACATATTCTTTGTGATTTTAATTTTTAAAATTTAAAAATGATAAGGCAACTTTTAATGAATATTTTCATAATTAAAATAAATAAATAAAACAAAGAAAGTGGCAGCAACTAGCAAATGCGAGGGCGGCAATATCCAACATGAGCAAAAGAACGACGGAAATCAACAAGAACGAAGTGAACAATGACAACCAATGAGAGTGAAGAGTAGCCGTGGCCAACAAAAGCTAGGAGAGTACTGGCATCCATCAAAAGCAAGAAGAACAACGGCAGCTAACAAGAGAGGAAAGAACAAAAACTAGCACAGGTAAGGCAACTAAAGGAATCAAAGAGATCAAAAAGAGGAGGGATCCAATTGAAGTTTTAAAAATATAGGGTTTCTTCAGATTTGTGAATTAACCTTTTTTATCCATTTCAAAATTTAAAATAAATGATCAAAACATTTTTATTTTTAGGGATTCTTAATGATCCCTTAACATATAAGAAATATTTAATTAAATGTTTATTCGATATTTTGAAATACTTAGAACAAATCATTAAATCTAATATTTGAAATATTAGATGTGATTATCATAGTCTTAAAAGAATATATTATTAAATTTTAAGCAACCAATTTATTGAGTCTTAAAAAAATATATTATTGAACCTTAACTGAGCCTTTTAACTATTTTATTTATGAGCTTTTATATCAAGCACCTAGTTTAAGCATGTTCATTTTGTATCAAGCTATTATGAAAATGATCAGATTTTTTCAAAAAGTTAATTAAATGATAACAAAAAGACTAATGATCGAGCTAAGTCATGAGTAACCTATCGAACTAACCTAAGAGAAATGTTTCCTTCCTCTATACAAATAGCAAATGTTTTGCATTGAACTTTACAAGTTTCTTCCATATAATGTTCTTTATGTAATACCGTTCTAAAGCCCCTAGAAGGTGTTAGGAAGGGGATTTAGTGGAGAGGTGGTTGCAGAGTGGCAAGGGAAGAATAATTTGTGAGTTTTACAGCGTTCGAATAGGGATCGGCGCCGATCAACAGCTGTCCAGGCTAAAAACAACAAAGAAAACTCCGAATCGGCGACATTCGGGTAGCGAAGAGATTCCGCCAGTTATTCCTGAACAAGATACAGAGACATCACTAGCAAAAGGAATGGATACATCACTCCGAAGATGATTAAACAGAAAATAAAATCTACAAAACACTTTCACAATAACAAAAGTCCCTCAAAATTCATAACTCAAAAACTGAAAATCCAAAACAAACCCTACTACAGTGTTATATAAAAGTTCCCTAATAAAATATCTAATTGGAAAATAAGAAAATAGGAAAGAAACCGAAAGAAAAGAAGCGAAGGAAATTTGTTCAAAAAATAAGAAAGAAAATAATAAAAATAAAAAAGGCCTAGCAAGAATTTTCAAAACAACAAAATTGTAGGTGTTTCACATCCGCAGGAAAATTCTCATTCCGCGTCTTGTAAGAGGGCACGCATTTTGCATCACTTTCCCCAGCTAGGAGAGACTCGTTCTTCTTATCTGGAAAGACTTTAATCCCATTGTTGGATGTTTTTCGCACAAAATAGCAAAAAATATTTCCATAATTGCGGTTCGCCGCTCTTGTCCAGCAATTTATCCATTGGTGCATTGTTGAACTAAATTTGAACTTAGTACTTTATTCATTTCATAGTCTTCAAAGAATCATTTAAAATTTTCGCATGCTTATCTGAAGTGATAATTTACTAGACCTCCCTAAGTAATGGCAACCTAGAAGATAAGTTATAGGTTAGACAATCTTGAAATACACTTAACTAAGGTTGGATGTGTTTGGTATCAGCTCCTTGGATTCAATGTCATTTAGGATAACCAATAATAATCCTAGTGGTGCTTCTCTCATAGGCTCAGCCTGAATGACCCGTCAGATTGCTAACATCTATTTCTCATCAGCGGGAAGGCCATACTAATTTGCATCGTCAACTTCTTCAATGTCTCCAGGGTGATTGTCTATATTTTTCATTGCTCCCTGGTCCATGAATGAGATCACCCTATTATTTGGGCAATATTGGGCAATGTGCCCAAAATCATGGCACTTAAAGCATTTTCTAACTGGGACAGATTCAGGAGTGTTTATGAGCTCTACCCTTTCTCCAATCTGGTGGGATCGACTTGGGTGTTTTATTAGGTATACTCTTGTTGTCTGGTCTGATGGTTGAATCCTATTCAAATAAATGTGTGAACCTGATACTGTGGTGTTGTCTCTCCACCTTAATGCATATGATATGGACATCATGTAATGTCCAATAGGGTTGTAATTGTACCACATTGCCAATGGAAAATTTCAGTCCTCTCAGATATCGAGATATGATGATCTCTTTGGGCTCTACTAGCTCACATTTCAATATAAGTTGCTTGAACTTAGTGGTGTACTTCTCTACCGTGAGACCTTACTATTGTAAGTGATGATGTCTCAATAACACATGTCTGTAATGTGATGGTAGGTACTTGAGTTGTATCTATCCCTTTATCTTGGAATAGCGTATAATTTTGTTTTTTCTCTTTCGTTGCAATATATGTTTCAAAATTTTCTACAACCAAGATGTACACTTCTATAACTTATAGTGGCTAACTTTACCAGTTTATCCAGTGGGACGTCCTTGTACTCAAAGACACGCTCCACTATTTGGTGTCACTCGATGAATCATCTGGATCCATGTGATTGTCAAAATGTGATAAATCTATATTTACTCGAATGTCCTGGCTTCTTTTCCATGTCAAATTGTTGAGGTATTAGCTCATCGTCACCTCTCCTCGATCTAGTGAGTCGTCATTACGGATGTGGGTGATGTCTCTGGGTTGTCTGCTCTAAAAGACGGTGAGCTTTTATTGCAGTTGACGGATTGCGCGTTGCATATCAATTATAATAAGCTCTTGACACCATTTTGCATATTTCTCCTAGGCGGGATTGTGTCATTTTTTCTCGACCAAGGTTTCGATGGGTGTAAGGTTGTAGATAAAATGTTAGTCAAAATTTAGAATTTTGGTGGTAGGGGTGAGATGTAATTTTGTTGGAGGCAGGAATGTTGAATTTTAAAAATCTAGGGTTGGGGCTGAATTGTGGACGAAACGATTTGGTTACGGAAATTTTTTTTTTTTGGAATTTTGAATTGTGACAAGAGAGACAGCACTAAAAATCTAGAGTTTATAGGGTTTTGATATCATATGATACCGTTTTAGATCTCCTAGAGGGTGCTATAAAGAGGATTTAGTAAAGAGGTGGTTACGGAGTAACAAAGGAATAATAATATGCAAGTTCAACGGCGTTCAAATAGGAATCAGAGCCGATTGGCGACTATTTCAGTTGGAAATAGCAAAGAAAACTCCAAATCGTCGACGTTCAACTAAGCAAGGTACAGACACGCCACTTACAAAATGAAAGAATATATGACTTTGAAGAGCATAATACAAAGAATAAAATCTCCAAAACATTTCACAATAGCAGAAGTCTAAAAATTCCAAACTCAAAAAATGAAAAACCAAACAGCCCTTGCTGTAACATGATATAAAAGTCCCCTGGTAGGCTAGTACTAATTGAAAAATATATAAATAGGTAAAAACCTGAAAGGAAAGAAACTAGTTAAAAATAAATACAAAAAAGGCATTCGATGCTAGACTCCTTGGATTGCAGGAATTTAACAAACTGTGGAATTGCGGGAGCTCTGCATCTGCAGGAAAATTCCCATTTGACATCTGTGAGAGGGTATCCATCCTGGATCATTATGTAAAGTTACGTTGTATTTGATTATAATATTATTATTCTTTTAACAGTTGTACATCATACAAATTATTGTTACCTCAAAATTTAATAAGTGACATGATCGAGTTCTACTTCAAGTCTAAGGTTCCAATTCCACGCCACTGTTTGATTTATGATTTTGATTTCTAAATGCTGCGATATGGATATTTTTTGTAACGCAAATCATAGTTCCCATGCTCCCACTGATGAAGTTATTTCATGAAAAAGAAAATTAAAAAAAAAAAAAAAATTATATGTATATATATATATACCAAAAAAAATTAATAAAACATCAACCCATGGATGTTTAGCTTCATTTGCAACACTTCACACGCACAGCCAACTCGATTTAATCTAGTACATTCAAATTCGGAATCAAATTACAATCTGGAAAGGTATATTCAAGATTATCAATCCTATTTGAAATTACACAAGAGGATACCTACCATTGAACACAAGAATGTAACTTAAATCCAATAAGAGTTATATAGTGCCAGATTAGAACCATAACTAACCCAATTTTGTTTAGTTACATCTTGTTTTTTAATTGACCAAAATAATGTCCTACTTTTGATTGACATAATAGACAACCATACAATTTAATACTATTTTGGTGAACGACGATTTAGGGAATAGCTAACTAATGTAACTTTGGATGAAATGAACAATGAAAGCACAGGCAACTGACAAGCCACTGGTTACAAACTATAAAGTCAAAGAAAAAAATCCCTAGAAACATAAACGTAATGACACACTTCTTTCAATTCTAAAAGTGCTTTCAAAGAATTTAGCACAAAAAGATGGGTATGAGTTAATTCTTGACTCGCTGCACAAAGCACAAAACAAAGCGCTACTTTTAAACGTTTAAACTTTCATGACCTTAAGAAATCATGACTTATAAATCATATATCCATAGATTAAGCATGTGCAATAAGTCATTAGATCAACTATCTTCAAACACATCAAGTAATAACTTTTAATAAATATCATGGTATAAAAAATAGCCATAATTTCCAGCCTTCTAAAGGCGAAAAAATAAAATAAATTAATTAATTAAACAATCAAAACATAAATAATAAAGTGATGAAAGTACAGTTGAGAGACTGATCAACCAGCTAAACACAAAGAGGTGGATGCAGTGTTAAGCAAGTGAGTATGAATATGAGACATAAAGATCATTATTGAAAAGAAACAAGTTAGCAAGATGTTGCAAATGCATGCAATAATAACTAATGAGTAGTGTATAAGAAAATTAGTGCGCAAGAGAGAATGATGAGAACCATCAAGAAAAATATTTCTCAGGCATGATAAAATAGAGAATTAAAGATCAACAAATCAATGACTACAATAAATAATAATTGAGCGCTCGTGCCTAGTCATTGTGGCAGTGCTAAACCAAGCCATAAAAAATTAATCAAGGCTTTTGTTATGAGTTGGAACCAAGAGCATACCGTACAATGCAACACAACAAAACTTATATTGACATCTGCAATTGGTTGCGAGAGTGTGTTTCATTAGTAAACAATGCATAGTGGGGTGCATCACTTCAAATCACAACCAATGTGCACCCTTAATGACAGTAATTCTAAAAAATAATTTAATAATTGCCAAAATCTAAATTTCCATAATAAATTTACAGAATTAATCTAAATTTTAAGTGACTCGAAATACACAACAAAAAGAAATCTGACAAGTATCATGCTTAAGAAATTCTCAATCATGTAAGTACACTAACTGATAAATAAACTAAAAGCAATAACAATAATAAAAGTGACACAAAAAAATATTTAAGCCTTGTGTTGGTACAAGAAGACTCACCCCCCAAAATCAACACCTATGAAGCCATTAAAAAAAAACTAATTAGTACAGCAAAAAAAATTGAAAAAAATATAATTTTATTTCAAGTCAATATTCAATAACTTGCGCATGCATCAAGGATCCTACATATAACTAGGGTTGTAATCGAGCCAAGTCGAGTCGAGTATGTAATTGTTTGGGTTTGGACTTGGCTTGGTCGAATCATATATTGTTCATGTTCAGTTCGAGCTTGAGATGGGCTTTCGCAGAAATGTTAGCGCTCGCTTTCTTAAAATATTTTAATGCTCATTCTTGATTTTGACTTGTCTATCTTAATGGAAAAATTAAAATTTGAATGAGCTTGACTTTTAATATAAAATTAGAAAAAACTGAATTGTAATTAATCTTTCATATGATACTAGTAAATAAGTTAAAATTTTAAATGAGTACTTGATCATTTATATAAAATTATTAAAAAAAAATTATTAATTCAAATAAAAAGCTATTAAAAAAAAATTAAATTAGCATCTAACTAGTATATAGTTAATAAAAATGATCTTAATTTATTAGAGTTAAACGAAAATTTGACACTAAATAGGACGCAATGGAGAAAAAGGATTAGTGTAGCCGACCCCACTTAGTGGGATTAATGCTTTGTTGTTGTTGTTGTAGCATCTAACTAGTATATACCAAATAAATAAATAGTATATAAGTTGTATGTAAGCTTGCAATCAAATCTCATAAATAAGTACAAACAAATTAGTTTATTAAAATAAAAAAATAAAAAAATTATATTAAATATGTGTATATTAATATTAAATTATAATATATTACTAATAAATATAGTATTAAATTAGTTATAATTAATCAACATTTACTTAATAATATATAACATAAATATAGAGCATTTAACAAGTTACTTATTGAACAAAAAATGAGTTTGTACGTGAACATTAATAAATGAGTTGGGTGGGCTATGCTCAAATTTGGTTCATTTAAACTCCGAGTTCTTAAAAGATGTTCAAACTTGTTTATTTACTAATTTGAATAACATGATCAGGTACAAATTGAGCCAGTTCGAGTTGTTTATCAAGTGCATTGGCTCATTTGCAGCCTACAAATAACCCGTTAAAACCCAAAACATTTAAGTAAATCTTCAATATATGCTAAAAAACTGCAAGTGTTGACTCTCACGGAACTGAGATGGTAGAAAGTCAATTTAGCTCTCATAATTTTCTTATGAAGTCGTCCAGAAAAGAAATCAAGAGGCAGCAAAACAATTTAGCAAACAAGAGTAAGTCGGGGGCAAAACTTAGGATAACAATCACCGGTCCAAGACAGCAAGGCCATAGCAATTTGCACTTCAAAGGCAGTTCCGAAACTGTAGCAAATCAATGGCCATAACAGGGACTATAGCAAACATCACTTCCATAAAAAACTCTCAGCATTAGTTTGTAAATTTGCATCACTTATGCTCTTCGAGGAAGGGAGAATCATAAAATAAACCCAAAATGTTGATCAACGGTATAATTAGCAATACCAAGAAATAAATGAATGAACTTTAAGTTTTAAACTGCAGAAAATCAAGCAAAAGGGTAGAATATTGAAAATGTATAAAAAAGGCAACCAGACCAAATAAGCTCAGAAGCATCAAACTAGGGAAAGAAGAAAGCAAAGAGTTCATTTGCTAAGTCAAGTAAGAAGTTGACTATAAGATACTTTAAAATGTCGAGACCATTTTGCTTTAAAAGGCTCCATGTGATATTTACTCATATGAGTAAAAAAAACATAAACACAAAAACCATCTCAAAGAAGCATGAAATCTGATGAACGAAAAAGGCATTCAATCGTATAGCTATTAATATAACAAAGAAGAGAAAATTAATCCTAAACTCCAAACTATCATTATATCAAATGCAACATTGTCAAAATTAGTAAAAATAAATAGAGGTACCTTACAGATAACCCACAAGAAAATCTATTAAAATATTTGGAAGCGCCTTCAATTGTTCCAGACATATAAGTGCCTTTTAGACCTGAAAAATAAGACTATAAAATAGAAAAAAGGCAAGAAGCTTATTATACCTCAAAACATGAATAGGAAAATGATATGAAGTGTGCTGTAAATACATTAGCAATTTTTCATAGAGAGTATGGATCTTGAAGATCTATCAAATTCCACTTAAAATTTTATGATAAATGATAAAGACGCCAATGTGCAGTATTGGTTCAAGCATTTGCCATGGTGGGGGACCAAACAAGCCATCATCATTAGCATTACAAAAAGATCAGCATGTCAAACTTGTCCAGCAAAACTTTCTTCTTTAAAACATGTCATTTAATGCCTCAACCTTTTGCTGCCATTCAATTATTTTTGGAAGATTTACGCACATACCAATCAATTCCTATGTATTTACATAGGTAACACCTAAGCTTTAATTTTTACAAACATAACATCTTATCAATACGTGAAAAGGTGTATTTCACATTTTAGAAGTTAAAATGGCAGTATTTTTTATGGGATATGAAAGATTTGGGTAGTATTAACAGCAAAAAGTAAAGTTTAGGTCTTAGATAAGTAAATATGTAGAAACTGGAGGGTATGCATGTAAATGCCCTTTTTTTTTAACCAGAACATCCAATCCTCTCTCATTACCACTGCAAGTGCATATCCAGTGAATGAGGGTGCCAAAAATAAACAGTGAGGGATGATTTAATTTATGTAACCTTAGACCTACTAATAGTAAATGGAAAAATTTGTTTCCATGATTCAAAATTGTAATCAACATTTCACAAAAGAGTAAATATAATTATTGCTCACACAACAGAGGCTCTCACATGCCCCCTTATTCACTAAAACGCTTTGTTGTCTGATGAGATATCATGCACACTCGCATTTCTTTTCCAATGATATCGTCCTCTCCTACCAACACACTCTCACTCTTTGTTTTCCAAACAGGAACGCCTCTCCCATCTCTCTCCCATTTAGTAAAGTATATAGCAGAAAAATACCTAAATATTTAAAGAGCTCTGAGGTTCTTACAGAAGAAGCTTTCTAATCTTAACATGATTATAAAAGTATATTGATGTGCATCAATAAATTCAAAAATATAGCACCTTAAAACAAGGAAGCTTAACCAACAAACTCTCACATCAGAACTCAATATTTACTCTGTTCCAACTATAAGCACAATTAGTACCACTACTTGGAAAGTATGGAAAGAAAAAAATAATTATACAATTGGGCAACCATGTTGAAATAGAAAACGAAACTTATTTGTAGATAACAAAAAACCATCACCAGCCATATTTATAGGGAAATTATCTGTTGTCCTACAAACATAACTCGGACAAAAATAATATAAAAATTATCAAGAAAAACTGTTTACAAAAATGCAAATAATAATTACATAATCAAGAGTATTTACCAAAATCTTTGTGATGCACGGCATCATTTAAACCCCGAACAAGCGGGCCAAGTATGAAACTTCTAGGCACTTTTTGTGCGAGATTTTCATACCTATTCCAATCAATGCCCAAAAATGATTCCATGATTAAGCATCTCACTGCAAAACAGCCATTCAAATGAAGTTTTAAGGCAGCAAGTAAAAAACATGAACTAAATGATAGAGAAATAGCCACACCAAGCACAGAAGTGATTAAAATAGCAATGGACCTTGAGGATTTTCATGAAAAAATCCACGCTCCCATAAAACAGCTAACCAGCTTACCATACCATCTAGAGTTTCCATCAGACTATAATAAACATCTATGGTTGTAGAAATTTGATCATCTTTCGATGTGAATGATTGAAATAACAATGAAACCTGACAAAAAAAATTAGTTCTAACTCATAAGAGGTAATAAGATTCTTATCCCAAATAACTCATGGCATCTTTTGAAAAATAGATGAGGCTCCATGCAATGTAGAATCAGAACAAAATCTCTTGTTCGAAGTGAAAACCTAAGAGGTTGTCATCAAAACTGACCTGATGAGTCCAGGCAGCCTCTACCAAATGTGTGCCATACTCTTCAAGCATTTCATAAAGCAGTACAAATACCTTCCATCTTTCGACGGCATTCAAACAAATTCCATCAAACTGGCTGACTTCTCCAACACCCAAAGATTTAGCTTCCTTTTCAGCCCACTTTTCCCTCTTTGTCAAACCATCTTGTGATGTGTTCCGATCCTGAAATATAATATCAACTTTTTGGGCATCAGCAGCCAGTTGTAAAGAGTTAGAAATGCACTGATTATTTCTGCTTGATAAGGACGAGTAATGATAGTTCATCAGTGATTTCAAAATATATATGGCCATCTTCCTCACAGAAGAATCTCTATCAACCTGAAAGAGCAAATTTACACCGAAAACAAGTAAAATTTTACATTTTTTCATTAAAAAGATGACTTATTACACAAAGCTTATCACAGACAAAGGCACAAATCCGTATACCAATCCTAACTGCACTTTTTCCCAAAATATTGTATTGCCTCTAAGATCAAGGTCTTCCTCAATGTTGATCTCCGCAAGCTTTACATCACCTTTGAACTCATCAAATGCTGAGAAGTACAATGAAAGCATCCGATATGCATCTCGGCATTCTAAACTCCCAAGCTGAAACAGAGAAACACAACTGCACCACATCTTCTCCAAAAAATGTGCTCTGTGAATTTAAATTGAATAGCTAAATCAAACAATCTATTATATCACAACAATAGCAAGCAAAAACAGCTTTTTCTCCCACCTAGAAATTAAGTGCTGGGGTTCATGCTCCAAAATTTTGAATGCAGAAAGCATGTTAAGGGACCTTAAGACAACAGGAATAATCAAGTGAATGGCATGCAAGCGGTCCTCTGCAGACCAATTGAGCAAGCAAAGAGCTAAGTTCGACAGCTGCCCCGTAAGATTCACAATAAAAGAAACTAAAGAACCCGAAAAATTTAGAATCATCCCTTCGGATGTTGCAAACCCTTTCCATCTTTTTAAAGTAAAATCTAGCAAAGATGTCAGAACTCCAATTGCAATCTTCCCTGGTAAAGTCCCCGGAGTTTCAGAAGAGTTTTCAGCAAATTGCTTATCTGCATCCATATCATCCTTCGACGTTGTTCCAACGCCAAATCCCACTGAACTAACACAAAAAGGCACCAGAGTTCTATCCATAAGATCCCATGATCCAGTTTCAAAGACCAAATGATACACCAATTCCTCCGTCTAACAATAAGCAAGCGCGATAAATTAAGAAATTGCAATGGCTGTTAACATGGAGTACAAAAATTAAATGCGTAACAACTGTAGAACAGGAAATGCCTCGTTCAAAAGCTCAGAGTTGCTTGGGTCTATCACTTTCAGTAGCGGGATGAAGGCTGTCGAAATAAACTGGTTCATGGCATCGGGTGGAGATCCTGCGATCGAGATTAACTAAGTTAGATGAGGATCACAGAAATATGACGAAGAAGAAAACTTTGAAGTAGAGCACACCATCTTTCTTTATAAGGTGGCAAAGCGCACTGGTGTAACACAGTATGACATTTGATTGACAACCCTGTCAATGCTCAAATAATCAGCTGAGCACTCGAGGGATTCATTTAAAACAATGGGCAATCCTTCCCCGTACCTCGTCGAAGTCTGTAAAGGATTTGAGAAGGAAGGAGAATAGATTGGAGACGGACAGCACCGATGAAGCAAGGACGCAATCGATAATTGCGGGAACGGATGCTGGAGGGACAAGGGAGAAGCTTTGCATCAGCGACTCGAGGTGGGTGGCGGGGTAGCTAGCCATCTTAGAAACCGAATTCTCCATTCTTCTCCTAAACAGCGATCTGTTCTTCCCCCACTATAAACTAACATGAGCACGCAAAACCCTAAACCGCAGACATTAGAAAATTTCAGATAATTTTGTGAGAATATTCTGCCCGTTATTAGATAATTTATTTTTACATTATAAATAAAATTTCGAGAATAAAGTTTAAAGACAATTTCTTAGGCTTTATAAAGCCTGAAAATATTTTAATTAACTTTTCCAATTCGATTGAAAGTGATATAAGTTATTAATTGTAATCTTGTTATTACATTGCATCTATCAATTTTTTTTTTTTTCGTGCATTATATGCCTGAATAAGATTTACATGTCTCACTAATTTTAATTATGTAGTCATAAAATAGGGTTGTGCTTAGGGGTGTATACGAGCCGAACACGAGCGAGCCAAGGCTCAGCTCATTTATATTGCGAGCCCAAAAAATGTGTTCGTGTTTGGCTCGTTTGTTTAACGAGCCGAATACGAGTTGTTCACGAACAAAAAATCGTTTTGATAAAGAAACGTTAAGAGTTAAGACAAGATTTAAGAATTATAATTTATAATAAAACATCATTTGAATATAATTTAATCCTTTTTATTAAACATCAGATAAATTAAATCATAATGTAATTATATGAGTAGTCATTAAATTAAATGTACTTTGAATGATTTTGCTTTATAGAATGACAGTCTCTATTATTTAAAAATTAACTTTAAAACCCGAGATACATAAAGAAATCAAAGATTTTACTCATTATATGATTTAAGCTAGTAATAAATTAGAATGATAATCTCAAATGGATGCTTCCACGCTGAAGCATCATGAAAGCATTATCATATGCAACATATATGTCCACACTCGAGGGCTATCAGTTATCATTGTTTGATAGTCATCATCTATCAATTGTTATCTATCTGCAGCATATATGCACACTCTCTAGAGGTATTAGTTATCATTGTCTTACAGTTGTCATCCATCTATTAATTTTCATCCGCAACATGTATATCGACACTCTAGAGTTATTAATCATTCGTTGTCTAAGAGTTGTTATCCATCTATTGTTATCCAACTATCTTTACCTCTTAATCAACACCATCTTGTCATCATGCAATTGTAATATTCATATCATTGTTATCTAACCGTAGTAGTTTTGCTATCATCATGCTGCAACCAATGTCTGTTTGACATTGTTTCAATGCTTTTATTATCATTCGGTGCATCTCTAGTAATCTCCACAATATTCATAAGAATACAAACTTCCGATCTAATCGTTTTATAATCTTCTATCCTTCAATTGAAAAAATAGCATTTCTTTTTTATTTCTATAATTATGTGTATTATTTCATCTTGGTTAAACCTTGTTGTTATTCATTTTATAGATATTTGCAGAAGAATTTATTTTTCTTTTTTAACCTATTTGTGTCTGTAATTTAGGATTATGAATTGTATAACATTTGATAAAGAGTTTAATAGCATTCTCACATAATCTAGTTGAAATAAGGGTAAATGACCAACCAACACCTCTAACTCATCAAAGTTGTGCATTTGAAACTAATTATGTGATATTTGACATCTTGTAACAATCAAGTACATTATTAATCATTAATAGCACAATGTATTCTCCTTGACTATATGAAAACATATACAACCATTATTTAGATAAGCTTCTAAGAAACCATATAGAGCAATCTTTCCTTAATTATGTTTTATGTATTCTATCAACGGGTGAAAGCAATTTATAGTGTCACATGTTATAGCCAACAACTTTAAATCACATTGTAAAACAATTTATCTTTTGAATTGATGATTGAATCAAATGCATCTTCGCACATTATCATTCTTACTTTATGGCACTTGTGTCTTACCCAACCCAACTCAATCGCGCCCTCTGTCACGCGCTATGTGTCATGGAGATGACCATAAACACTTGGCCCCTTAGAGTTATAAGATGCAACGACGAAGCGTAACGACCCGATAAGTTAAGTTTTAATGTAATTTCAAGCTCAAACCCTCCTCAATAATTATTAGGACTTTGCACTAAACCCTTCATCTCGATCTCATAAGTGAAAAAGCACTTTAAAAACCCCCTCTGACAGTTCTCTAATTCGTGAGAAACTTAGTCAAAAGCACCACACAAGATAGATGGACAAACTTCATTGCTATAATGGATAATTTAAACTGAAACATGTGACTAATTGAACTTGGTGTGCCGCGCCACTCTTTGACGCGAGAATGACTTGATTTTTTCTATAACCGGGTGCACGGGTGCCCGAAAGACGGCGCTGGAGCTCCACAGACTCTGGCTCATGAGTAATGTGAAAAATGTTGCAAGGGCACCGCATGCTTGAGAATCCAGCGTGGGGGCATCTAAGGGTGTAAACGAGTCGAACACGAGCGAGCTCGGGATTAACTCGTTTTCTGCTCGTTAAAAAATATTACAATTCATGTTCGACTCATTTATATTTAAAAAAAATGTCCGTGTTTACCTCAGTTGCTTGGTGAATTGAACATGAATTGTTCAAGAACAAAACATCATTTTCACAAACTTACTCATGCGGCTGTAGGATATTAAGGGTAGGGCGAGATTTAAATATTTTTATTTATATTAAAATATTATTTAAATATAATTTAATGTATTTTATTCTATTTTTTAATTAATAATTTTAACTTATTATAAATTTTTATAGCCTCGTAGAAAATTAAATTATTTAAAAATAATACTCATCAATTATATATATATATATATAATTTAATTATTTCGAACCAAAGGGATTTGGCACGAATGAACATTTATTTGTTCGTATTTGGCTTGTTTATCGGGCAAAAATTTGTTCACATTCCACTGGTTTGCTCAGCGAACGAATCAAACAAAAACTTCTAAATGAGTCAAACGTGAATTGTTCGCGAACAACGAACCATTTTAACCACCCTATTTGCACAAACATAAATAAAAAATTATTAAAGTTTTGGTATATTAATTCTTAGTCTATTTCATTTAAAAAATATCTCGTTTATTGAAATCTGAAATTCTCGAAAACAAACATAGCTCTTAAGAATTATTTCATTTAACTAAAATTATGATCATAATGAATTTTAAAATTTTAAAACTCATCTTAACTGTTTTTTAATTATAAGCATCCTGATATAAAATTTAATTTTTATTTTATTCAAACAAAATGCTTTTAATCTAAAAATAATTAGAAATTACAAAAATTTCTAAAATAACACATACACTAATAACCACTATATTATTTTCTTTCCTTTTTGTATGATGAGTAATAAATCTCAAATTGTTTGTAGCTTAAATGCATGGTATCAGAATAAATAGGAGCATCCGCCTTTCTTTTTTGTCAAGCTCCAAGCAAAACTCCTATAAAAATTCCTCTACATATTGGCTACCAAAACATAGTCACACGAATTTCTCATCAATGGCACGAAAGACGCAACATAAGGAGATAGTACAGAGCACCTCTCTTTCAAGTTCATCTTCAAAAGTCAATAGTAGCATTTTCGATATTCCTAAAGAAGTCATCATTCAAAAGATTTTGGTATCAATGGAGCCCAAAACTCTAGGCCGGCTTCGCTGTGTGTCTACGTTGTGGAACGAGCTCATCTCATGCCCAAAGTTTTGCATCCTCTATTATAGAATTCGGTCGCTACATCGACTGCATCATCAACTAGGTTGGCGTATAAATCAAATTTCCACTGGTAGTTATCAATATTCTTTCTCTACGATTCACTTGGCCCGTCCTTCCAACTACCAGAGATGGACTTTAATTCTTCCTGAAGAATACTCGTTGTCATGGATGGTATCTGAATCATCTTGCTTGGGTCTGATCTGCATATATAGTATGAATAATGCATGTATTTATAACCCCACCACCCGCGCTATAGTTGTTCATTTACCACCTGTTAATAATAAGTCCTATTGGTATCCAAAATTCTATCTCGGATTTGTATCTTCCACGAATCGGTTAAAGGTATTATGCTTCTTTACAAGCACCACTAAAAGTAAAGACTTCCCTGGCATCACGGATTGTGATGTGCTCACGCTGCCTGAAGACCTGAGGGGGGGCTGGAGAAAACTTGGTAGCCCACCCCTGTCTGATTTTAAATGTCCAATTGTTGCCGAGGCTGAAAGTGTCGTCTACTTGCTTAGTCTTTGTTGCACGGGGTTTTTCAATTTGATCTGGAGAGAGAGAGGTGGTCTGAGATTAACCTTCCAAAAGTCAACTTGCCTCAAGCAGTGGAATTTATGGGATATCTGTGCTTATGCTCTAGAATAGTGGAGTCTAGCTATGAATTATGGATATTGAAAAATAATGCGTGGGAGAAAAAGTGGGTGTTAAATAATCACCCGAAATATCCTAAAGAGATGTTAGTTCCGCTTCACTATGATGAGAAGCTTGAAAGGCTGCTGATGAAGAAAGTCTCTGGACGTCATCTAATTTGGTATTGCTTTAAAAAATGTATCTATGAAGATTGCCGCTTCAAACTACCCGCAACAGAGGTAGATAATATCAAATATGTTGAAAGTTTAGCGACACTTCAGACTATTCGAGATATTGCTAATGTTAATCATCAAACTTAAAAGACTAAGATCTATTACATTGGAGCATTGGGTTTCTTTCACTATGTTTAGTATTTTTCTTTTTTTTTTAGTATTTATTATGGTGGTTGTGCATACATTTAGATTGAACTTCTTGGAATTTTAGGACATAAGTGAATAAAGTTGGGATAAATGTGACAAATTTTAAGCAGGGGTGATCCTTTTATTAATTAATAATGTTGTGTACTTTTTTAATTATTTTTTAATGAGTTTTGTTCTTCAAAAATACGTAGAACAAAGTTATATAATACCAAATATATTGAAGTTTATTCGAGATATTGCTAATTACAGTCATCAAACTTAATTGGCCAACATTTATTACATTAGGGCATGGGGGTTGAACCAAGTGGTTATGATTAGTTGAGTTTTGCCTCCTCAATTTTGTTTTAAAACGCCTTTAATTAGATTTTTTTTTTTTCACTTTTTCACTTTTTATTATTGTGGTTGTGCATGCATGCCTATAAATTGAACTTACTAAAATTTTATGTTATAATTGAAGAAAATTGAGATAAATTGTAAGCACAGGGTGATCTATTTGTTATTTAAGAATATTTTTAATTTTATTATCATTAATTTTTAATGGGTTGTTTATATATATATATATATATATATATATATATATATATATTAAAAGACTGGTCAGAGGCTATTATACGAGCCTCCCTCACATAAACAAGATCAAACCCGTGACTGTAGGGGTCTTATAAACCCTGCCAACTAAAGATATTAGATGAGCTTATCAACCAACCTCACGGGTCTAATAATTCTTTTATATATATATATATATATGTGTGTGTGTGTGTGTGTGTGTATTTACGTACGTACCGCTCAAGTTCTATGAATTTTCCTATCGAATTACTAAACTTTTTTTTTAATATTTATATTATCCAAATTTATCATATCACATAAAAAATATCACTTTGAATTAAAAAAGAATGTGAAATACAACTTTTCCTACATCTGTAATTTTTAAAAGTTGAAATGGAACTTTTCTTGCATATTTAATGGGACACATATGTTTAACTTGATGTCCAAGTGTTAAATGTATAAATACATAAGAATTAAGTGTCATGCATATAAATCTTTCCAATTTTAAAATGGAATGTGCATACCATACGCAAAACTTGTTGTAGTGAAAGAGAAAACGCAGTAAGTAGGGATGTAAACAAACCGAACACGAACGAACAGAGCTAGTGTTCGTGTTCGAAATGTTTGAACACATCTCTGTTCGTGTTTTGTTCGTTTAACAAACCGAACGAAAACAAATTGATCATTTTCGTCTCATTTGCTTATCGCATAAGTCGAACACGAACTTCCTGGCGAACTGAACACGAACTATCTGCGAACAGCGAGTTTTTTTGACAGCCCTAGCTTTGATAGCATACTTCCTCAAAATGAAGCATACCGAATAAGGTGTTTAGGATTTTGTTTAGAATTTTATTTTAATATATAGTATAATATATTGATTAAAATATTACAATATTTATATTAATATAATTAATACTATAATATTATTATTGTTATTAATAATTTAGTATATATTATAATTTATAGAAGTTTAATTATTTAAAATATGATAAATTTTTATAATATATAATTATTTTAAAAATATCATAAATTTTTTATATATAATTATTTTAAATTATTTTATATTTCGAACAATAACGAACCAAAACACGAACGAACACATCACTCGTTCACGTGTTCGGTTCGTTTAACAAACGGAACGAAAAAAATTATTCGTGATCGTCTCGTTTGTTTATCGAACTAATCGAACACGAAGTTCTTGATAAACCGAAACACGAACTGTTCGCGAACAACGAGCTTTTTTGACAGACCTAGCGGTAAGTATTTTTTTATGAATTAAAGATTTTAACAAGATTTAAACGAAAATATATTTAATTAAATAAACTCTATTAATTAAAATACCAAAAGCTTAATAATTCTGTTCGAAATTTACATACATAGGACACAATTCCTAAGTATTTACATATCTCGCTCCTAAAGTTTCATATTTACAAACATAACCTTTTGATATTACAATTTTATGCTTCAAAAAATATATTTAACTTTTAAAAAGTAATAATGATGCCATATTTTGATGTATTATTAAGTATTTAAATTTTGATAAATGCTTAATTTAACTTATTAACGTTTGCCCATTTATATTCACTCCATATAAAATAGTTTGGGCCGGAGGCTCGCATATAAGAGAATTGATAATTTTCTAACTTTTATTGTCCTCTATTTATAATTGAAAGATGAGAAAAAAATCATGAATACAGTATATGATTTATATTCATTAAAGAACATTATTTTAATGTATAAATTTATTCTTTTATTTTATTTAGTTTCATTTATGTTATATGTTATAACATTAACAATATATGATATTAACAATGTTAATTTAACATTAACGTTATATTATATTCTTCTCTCCCTTGGATTGGAACTTATTGAACTTGAGAAGAATTCATGTTTTGATTTTTTGAACATTTAATTTATGAAGTTATTGCTTTAACCTTATGATCTTAATTTACATTCAAACTGATCATTCAAATTGTTAAAACTAGTTGTAATCTAAAACTATCATAAGAATACTAGAAGCATAATTAAGTTAAAATATAGGAGTTTAGTGGAATAGGACCATTGCCAGTAGATTTTTACAAACCTAGTGGAGAATTTGGATGCTTGGGGATTCTTATAGGGGCTAGGAAAACCTAACTATAATACGAGATTTTAATGCTTGTTATATCTTGGATAAAAATAAAAAAAATAATAGGCCCCATTTGATAACTACAGTAGAAATTTGAATTTCATAGAACCAATTCAATGGAGAATATCACACATAGTAGAAAACTCAACATTTTAATTTAGGTTTTTATTATAAATATTAGGAATTAGACACATTTATAAGATTAAAAGCTTTTGAAAATTCAAAATAAAAATAGGATTAGTAAACTAGATGATCACAATTTTGAAAATTAATGCATTATATTGACTCTTAATCTTTAAATTAAATTGAAAAATGTAAATCTTAAATTTAAACGGCCGACACTCTAGCGTATCAAACGTTCAATTTCTTCCTTTTAGCTTAAATCATCTTTCTGTTGAATGCCCTCTTACTTTGTTGAAATAACAACACTAATTAGACTCCACCATTTGGATTTTTTATGGCTTTGGCCACATGACGATCTCTTCTTCTTTGATCACCATTAGGATGTTGACACGTTACATGTTGAGAGGCGTGTATTCTTTAGCACAATGAGATTTGATCGGTATCCTCAACGTTTATCTTGCGATTACCCCCCAATCGCTCGAACTGTTCATTGTGTGGACTAATGGCCTCATCTACAGAATTTTGAGCTTTGACACGATGAACAAGATCGATTTAAGAGCAAACCATCTCATGTATCAATGATGAGTAGAAATGTCTCGTGCATAGCCCTCCAGGAAAGACTATTAGTTATTCATTTGATCTTTGCCTTTATCTAGGTATTTAATACTTCCCCAACAGGATTTTCAGACTAAGATTCTTGATAGAACATCATGTATGGGTTTGGCTTCTTTAGCCATCTAATCTCTTTGATATTCTTAAAATGGTCAATTTCTATTGCCTTCTTAAAGTGACATGCTACATATGTTTACACATTTTTAGTTATTTACATGATCCATGCTCTCACTCGGAGCCACTTTGATGCCTGAATACTGCTTCAATATTTTTCCTTAATGATAATTGCCTAGCGGCCGATAAATGGTAGTTAATAATGTTTGGCATTGGTTGACGACGGTTGATGATTGACGACGATCAACAGTGATCAACGACGCTCAGCGGTAGTTGATGACGGTAGGAGTGATGCTGGACTTCAACTCCTCAAAGCTTCAAGCTCATCCTCAAACCTCAAGTTCTCCTCCCTCATCATAAGAGAGGTGATACTCTATTTATAAAGTTCTAAGTGTAATTAATGAAGAAATATGAATAACTTTGATCAAACTGTTTGGAGGGCTTCATTTGATTTGATAAAATTTAATAAACATTTGAGTGTCTTAACGATTTCAGAATTGAGTGATCTTTGATTCGTTGGATCCTTGTTATTGAGATGCTCGATTTGACTATGAAATTGCCGGATTCAAGATTCGTTTGATATTTCAAATGTGTCTACAAAGCTTCCAAAAGCAGTGCAATAGTTTGATCGAGGTTTGAATTGTTTCAAATTAGATCAATATTACTGCCATTAGGTTTGTCTTATCGAGCGGATTCGTTTGAGTGTAAGTTTGTTGAAATCAAAGCTCTGGATGACTCTTAATAGAATTTTGATTATTTCTCGTTTAAAATCTTACCTTGAGATCCGTATCTTACTTTAAGATTTGTCGAATCCGAGTTATTCATTTAATGATTTGTTCATTTACAACTCTACTTTTGAAAAAAAAAAAATATATTATATGAGGAATTATAATACAGTTTTACATCGGAATTTCAATTACAATAGGCCACATACACAATCTGATCCCACTGAATAATAAAAAAAAAAACTAAATAATTTTAATATACTCGTCATATAATTGCCCCTTTTTTGTCTTCTGCCTTGCAGCTCCCCTTCTTCCCCCCCTAGAACGATTCAATAGCTCAAGAAATTGCCTGTATTCAAACCCTAGATCTCCACCAAGGAGAAAATAAGGTTTCTTTTTCACGCAGGGTCCCGCTTCAAGGTCTAACCATCTCGGCATGCAGGCTCGCGTCACTTGAGAAAGAAACTACGAGAGGATCGCGAGGGGAGAGAGGGAGATGCAAAGGGATCGCAGGGTTGGAGCGGTCAGCGGATCCAAGGCTGAGATCGGATCCCACGATCGGAAACGGATCAACGACGTGCTCCACAAGCAACCGGATAAGTCCTCACCAGTAATCCCCCGAGTACCCAATGGAAAGGCGAAGGAATACTTGATGCCTTCCGCCTCTTCTGGGAAGCAGTCCGATCACTTTGCTGCTGCAGTCTCCAAGAACAAGTGCTCCGATGGTTAGCTTTCTTTGTTTATTTTTTCCTTGTGGCTGCTGATTATTGTACGTGGGTTAGCCAATTGTAAGTTTATTTGAGCTAATTTTGGATTTATACAATAAGGCTTTGGATAATTAGGTGTGGATTTTTTGGTAGTTTTGCCTTGGCCAAGAAATGATTGAGTTATTTAAAGTTTAGGTTTTTCTTGTACCTTCTGAATGATTTTTTTGGCTTTCTTTATGTTTAGCAGCTTGCCCATTTTGGCGTTAGTAATTTAAGGCTTGCTGATTCTCACCAATGGGATTTTTTTAGAAATCCTGTCGGTAATTGGCAAAATTGATTCGTGTCTAGGGAACTGGTTGAACCTACGATAGTTCTTTCTAAATCTGTATGTTTTTTAGGCGCATGACTAAAGTTGGGTATCTTGGCAATCTCTCTCTCTCTCTTCTGAGCTTGTGTGATGCCATCTTTAGGGCTATCGAGGTTTGATGTGATTAATATTTCATTTTACTTGTAGACCTTGAATTTAAAACTAATATTTTTTTTTTTCTAGGTGCTCTAGTTCTGACATTATTTATTATTATTATTATTATGAAATTGTGAATGTCTCGATGTTCTTTCATCTTGCATGTCGCACCGAAATGAGAACTCTACTGAGGGTGTTTCTATGAATAGTTTTTGCATTATAGAGCAATTAAAAGGTATGTTGAAGCCTTTTCTATAAATAGGTTTTGCATTATCAAGGAACTGCTAGGTCTATTGATGGCCGAAGCAATTTCTATAAATAGGTTTTGCGTTGTCAAGATGATCCCTTCTATTCAGATGGTAATAAAAAATACATAATTCTAACTTCTGTAATCATTCCTTGGGCCTCACCACAATCCTTTAAAGGAAATTAGCAGATGTAGCACAAAATTCTTATGTATTTACATATCTCACACCTAAACTTTCATATTTGCACACTAGTGCTCAAATCCTTAATATCACATAAAAAATAGTACTATTACACTTTGTAAAAGTGAAATACACATTTTCATGCATATACTTAAAGCACCAAACTGTTATGGATGTAGGTATTAAAGTTTAGGTGTGAGATATGTAAGTACATAAGAATTGTGTGCTATGTACGTAAATTTCCCTTTATTTAATTGCAGGTTGCTGTTACCACATCTGAAAATTGTGAAACTTTTATCTCTTGATTATTTCTACAATGATCATTCCAACAAAACGTGAACTTTTCATTCACCTGCCCTTGCACATATTTGCTGAAGCTTTTTAATATCTTTATTTATTTATTTATTTATTTTTTGTAACTTTTCTAAATGCAATATGTTCTCCCAAAATATTAGAATTTTAGAGAAAGCTTTGTTTTTCATCTAAATCACAGAGCAGCAGATGGAAAAAGATTAGTAGCAAAACTAACACAACAATGTTAGAAGAGATTGGAATGAAATATGAGCATGCCGTGGAAATTTAAACATTGCTTAATTTATTTTGGATCACCTGATAGATTCTCTTACTTTTAATTAAATGAAATATGACACTTAGTAGGACAATATGGAGAAAAAGGATTCATGTAGCCGACCACTTAATGGGATAAAGGCTTGTTATGGTTGTTGTTATGGTTGATAGATTCTGTTGTGCAGTGAGGATAGGTTTGCTCTCATTTACAACGTAGATTTTTTAAGGCTAATTTTACTTGATTTTACAAATTTGATTGCTCCAATAAACAGGAAGTTCCAGTAGTTTTTAGCACAAAATTTTCTTGATCTAACAGTTTATACTTTTTAAACTGTTCTGATGCTTGTCTCAGTTCCATGCATCGCTTCTAGCTCATGGTCGTAAATCTTGTGGTTTTGGCGTGATAAACTTAATTTGTATTGAGTTTGCCATCTTTAACTGATCCAATTGAGCTGTGCCAATGTTGTAAATCTGAAAATCACTTACATTTTATCCTATTTTACATGTTATTTGTTTGTACCACAGAGGAACCTGAAACAGTCTGTGAAGAGTCGGATGTCAGTGGTTCTGATGTAGATGAAACTTCATGGATTTCATGGTTCTGCAGCCTGAAAGGAAATGAGTTCTTTTGTGAAGTTGATGATGAATACATACAAGATGATTTCAATCTATGTGGGTTGAGCAGCCAAGTTCCTTACTATGATTATGCTCTTGATCTGATTTTGGATGTCGAATCTTCTCATGGTAAGCAGCCATTTTTTTTGCATTATTATGGTTTTTAAGTAAATGGATGTCGCTTTAAGATTTGTAACCCGTAAATCTACTCTTGCACGGCAAATAATATTTTTCTAAATGGAATGTTATACAAAGCAATGGTATTTTTCTAAATGATTGTCATATAGGTACTCAATAATCTACGATAGTCGGCTCAAAGGTGTCAAATACGGCACTTCATGTCTCTATTTTCAATCTTAAATAGAATAGTTGTACTTCATTTCAGATATATTCTCACATTTAAGAATTTTAAAAATCCAGTAACATAGTTTATTGAAATATAAAAGTTAAGTGTGTGTTTGTTATTTTTTTGGCTGTTCTTGGAAACTTTATGCACATGTATTTTCCTTTTTTTCCTAATTAATATTTGGTGTGCTCTTTCTTTTGTTTGCACTAGTAATAGTGCACATCGCATTAAATGCTTGTTGAAGTTCTTGATGCATTTTTTGAAATGTGTAATATTTTTAAGCTGAACCGTATTTTTTATTCATTAAATTAAGAATTTATTTGTCTTTTTGATGCTATATTTTCTTAAATTGTTATTTGCCTTGAAAAATTTTCAATACTAAATCGTGTAATAGGAGACAATACTAAGGGTTATAAACATCTATGGACATAAAAAATAATGATTAAATGGAAGATTTCAATTGATGAGTTATAGTATTGTAAAATACATCTCTCTCTCTCTCTCGCGTGCACACGTGTGTTTTGCGTTTGTATTTGCCAACAATTTTATTTTTAATATTTTCTTTCCTAGACTTGTCTTTTACTTGCATTATATTGTATTATGTCCCCTCTTTAGTCTTCTATCTTAAATAATTAGGTTTGGCATGAGGAGTTTGTCAGTTATACTAACTTAAATACTTGTAGAGGAAATTTTCAAACCTAAGGCGCTTGGAACTGTTTTGTATTTCATTTGCTAGAATGAAAATAATATTTTTAAAGCGCTAATGTAATGTGGTGAAAAGCGGCAAACACTCATGCCTAGTTATTGTGGTTGATGCTAAACCGAAAATGGAAATTGAACTAAACCTTCATAGTGATCCAAACCATGTGCACAACATACAAAGTGATCGGTGAAGCAGCAATAAGGCGCACGCTTTGCCACTAGCCTGTGCTTCATTTGCAAACGATGCATAGAGCTTCACTTAGCACTTTTAATAACATTAGTAGTAAATTTTAGACTCAGTTATTTCAATACCATCAGCAACTCAAAATTGTTTTGTTGTGTTTCAGACTTGCTAAGCTAAACAAGCAAAACATTGTAAACTCTTGATTTTCATTTACAGGCAAAATATCAAATTTATGGTTTGGTTTCCATTATATCTATACTCAAATAATATCAATCTTAGTTTTAAAGCAATTTGATGGTTTTATCATGGAATGTTAGCTGATCAAATTTTTGGTCTCCTGTAAATGCAAATTCCCAGGAGATATGTTTACAGAGGAGCAGAATGAGTTGGTTGAATCTGCAGCAGAGATGCTGTATGGCCTAATCCATGCTCGCTTCGTGCTGACCAGTAAGGGGATGGCTGCAATGGTGAGATCTCCTTTATTTCTTTGGTAGATATGGTTGTCCTTGTAGCAGATTTCTTCTTAAACATTTGGGCCATTTACATACATGCCACCCAATTCCTATGGATTTACATATAGATAAACTCTGCTTTTTACATTTATACCACCCAAATCTTTCAAATCACATAAACAACACTATTTTAACCTTTTAAAAAAGTGAAATACACCTTTTTAAGCATAGGTAGGAGGCATATATGTAAAAATTGAGTTGTATGTATGTAAATCTTCCTAACCATTTATGTGGAAAAACTATTGTTACAGCTTGATAAATACAAGAACTATGATTTTGGAAGATGCCCCAGAGTTTACTGCTGTGGGCAACCCTGCCTTCCTGTTGGTCAGTCTGACATTTCTAGATCCAGTGCTGTGAAAATCTACTGCCCCAAGTGTGAAGATGTCTACTATCCAAGATCCAGGCACCAAGGCAGTATCCTTTAGTTCTAGAATACCATAACCCTTTATTTCTACGAATAAAAGGATATTAAATTTTTCATATTTGGCTTTTCCATGCTGGTTTCAGAATTTTTCGGTCATCATGGGAAATCCTGAAGGTTAATTTTTTTGTCTTGATTTCTGTCAAGTTCGAAGATAATATCTTTTTTGGGGCATTTACATATTTACCACCAGAGTCCCCTACGTTTTTACATATCTAATACCTATACTTTCATGTATAGGTTTATGACACTAAAGAGCTAAAAAGTAAACACCAAATTTTCGGTGTTAGATACGTAAATACATGAGAAATTTGAGATATGTATGTAAATCTCCCATTTATATTTCTGGTTGCATTTCTTGACGATTCAGACATCGATGGAGCTTATTTCGGCACGACATTCCCCCATCTGTTTTTGATGACATACCCTCACCTGAAGCCTCAGAAGGCCTCCCAACGGTACACTCCCAGAGTATTCGGCTTCAAAATCCGCAAACCCTAACGTGGAACTAAAGAAGTTTGCATATGATGTGAAATCCAATCTTTCGAGGCTTTCCGATAATATCCCCTTTCGACAAGGCATTCGACGTAAAATCATGCGGTGTATGACGATGGAAACAGCTCAACAGATCTGAAACTGCAGCTGCTGCCAATTTGTGATGTCAATGGTTCCTTTTGTTATGCAGCTGCAGCCAAAAGCCAAGGTGCTGATATATATTTGATTTTTCATCCAAACTATAATGTGGTATGGTTTGTTTAGTTCTGTCCTATTCTCTCATTTTTATTTTTGTAATGAAGATCAAGTGTTCTTTGCTCTCTTTTCCATCTTCTTTGTGTTGATGAAGGGTAAATATTATGCAGTCTGTTCAGTTTTTTTAGCGCAGTCCACTTATTCAGGTGTTAGAAATTTGACTTGTTTTCATTGAATTGAATACTGTGCTGATTAAGAGAGTTTATATAGGCAATAGAAGAGAATAATAACAAAAATAAAAGCGTTCTTAATAATTTGATTGTGGTATAATACTAATTATTAGTATTATATATTTTTATTATGCATGTTTAATGTATTATCATATGTTTATGATAATGAATAATGTTGGTAATGTTAACATTTCAAAATAAGTTCATGATATTGTTATGAGAAATATTGAGTCTTGATATCTGGAAAATAATCAGGGAAGCTGTTGATTCTTAAGTCCGCTCGGGGTAGTTGTAGTTTTTTAAAATCATGTTTGTAAAAATGTGGTGGAGAAAATAGTCTTTTAGAAAGTTGGTGTGAAAATTATATATATATATATATATTTTCAAAAAAATTAAATGATAGTTTTTTTTCATAATAACTGCACTTTAATAAGTTAAATTGAAAAAAAATATATATATTTATATATTTTTATCACAAATTTTTAGCAAGTAGGAAAAAAAAGTAATTTCTTAAATAGAGATACGGTGAAAGCAAATAGTGATTGTTGTTGTTGATTGGCACATGAGATGTTTAGTCAGTCTTAATATTCTCAGTTCTCTAATAAAATTGGGTGGTGGGTAATTTGAATGGCTTTTTTATTTTCACAATACACAAGGGTGATTGGTGGGATTTGTTTTCTCTGAAATTTATAATTTCTCTAAATAAATATTAAAATTTAATATATATATATATATATATATATTCTTGAAAGAACAACTAAAGGCTCATTACGTATTTCATCAAATAAAAATAATTACAAAATAGGAAAGTGGTCATATCTAACACTACACACAAAAACTCACAAAAAAACAAAGAAACCTAAAGATCCTCTTTCCAAACAAAAGGAAAATACAACTCACACCATAAAAGAATAACAAACAAGAATATATATATATATATATATATATATATATATATATATATATATATATTCTTGGCCACCCATACAAAACAAAACACAACAAAAACATTAAAAGGAATCAGCAAAAGCAGTCTAAAATAGTTCCATAGGAACATAATTAGAAATCCAAACACTTCCAGACTTCCAACCCTTCTTGGCACCCAATGAGCAACGTTATTACCATTCCTCTTAGTATGAAACCACTTAATGACAAAGCTATGGATAAATCCAAAATCTTCTTCACTTGTAAAATAATACTCCAATGAGGTTCCATCTGTAAACAACAACACTTATACAAAATTAGAGAATCAATTTCAAGTTCAATAAAATTCCAACCGACTTTTATAGCTACCTGCACGCTAAAGACCATAGCATCAGCCTCAACAACTAGAGGAGAAATATGAATAGAACAAACCACAAACCAATATAAAATAGAACCCATAAAATCTCTACACACACCACCCACACTAGCAGAATTAGGCTTCCAACATCCATCAATATTAATTTTAATATAAGGAACAAGCGGTTTAAGCCATTTAACAGTAGGAGTATAAACAAAATTAACATGAGTATCAAATCCCAGAATCTGAAGGACTAGATTCAAATTTTTATTATATTTTTTATTATTCCTAATAAGGAATGTTAAACTTTTAAACAAATAACCAAAGATCATACACAAAGTAGCAATCACATTAGGAGCCTTGTTATTGAATCTACCATCATTGCGAGTAATCCAAATAAACCAAGTAATAACAGCAGGAACATAAATAAAAAAAAATCATGTCCCAGTTTCCTCCAATCATTGAATAAATCAACCAAAGTAACATGATTAATAAGAGAATATCTAAGTCCCAAGATATCAATACTCTTATGCCAAATGTCAATAGTAAAAGGGCAAGTAAAAAAAAGATGATATAAGGTTTCATCATTGGCATTACATAAACTGCAGTAAGAAGGTAAACACAAACCTTTCATCTTCATGATGTCATCAATAGGCACAAAATTATGAAAAATCCTCCAAACAAAGAAATAAATAGAAGGCTTTAACCAAGGATTCCAAATCCAATTAAGACACATACCATTCGAGTAAGTAAAAGTGTTAGCAAAGCTTTTAGCACAAGAATCACCCAACTGACCTTTAATCTTAGGCATATCAATCAAATTAACACAAATAAGAATAGAAGCAATAAGATTAGCATCAGAAGGATGAACCAACCGGTGAATCTTCCTTAAACACCAACGATTATCATACCAAAGATCACTAACCTTGATATTAATATGAGAAGGACCCCCATAAAAATCAGCAAGAGTACCCTTACCTAACCAGTCATCATACCAGAAGGAACAATTCCCTCTCCCAATGTCCCAGAACAATAAATCTTCAGTGCTTCTAGCAGCTTTCAACATCTCACGCCAAATATAAGAATCAGCTATTTTATAAGTAATAGATAAAGGATGAGCATTGCCACAATATTTAGAATGCATAAAAGAAGCCCATAAGGAATTATTTTGACGAAATCTGTACCACAGTTTCATGAAATTAATTTTAATAGAATCAGATAAACATCTAAAGCCCAAACCACCTTTATCAGTAGGTTTACACACCTTGTTCCAAGACTTCCAACGAATTTTAGAAAGATTAAAACCACTTCAAAGTAATTTATTAAAGATATTTTCAATTTTCTTTATAGTATTCATAGGCATATTCATAATCTGTAAAGTATAAAGAGGTAAAGAAGTGAGAACACTTTTAAGAATAGTAACACGACCTCCAAAGAAGTGAGAAAATCTTGTTCTTAATTTTATCAATCAAATTCTGGAAATGACAATTATTCTTTCTACCCTTATGCAAATTAAAACCCAGATAGTTTAAAGGAATCATACCATGAGTACAACCAGTAAAGTCAGAAATCCATTGTCTCTTATTAATAGAAATCCTCTTGGAGCAATAAAAGAAATATTTGGAAGTATTAAAGCATAAACCAGAGACTCTTTGAAAATTAACAATCATTCTCCAAACTTTTTTATAAAAGTTTTATTAGCTTCGGAAAAAAGGATTAAATCATCAGCAAAACAAAGATGGTTAATATTCATAATACCTTTATGATAGTAATTTAAAGAGGGGGTATTGTGAAATAACCTATTCATGCATCTGGATAAATAATCAAAAGTAATAATAAAAATATAAGGAGATAGAGGATCACCCTGCTTAATACCTTTAGTTGCTTTGAAAAAATCATACTTACTTCAATTAATAAGAAGAGAGTAATAATTACCACTGAGAAAACGATAGATAATTTGGCAAAAACTATCGTTAAAACTAATAATTTTAAAAATATCCAAAATGAACTCCCAACAAATAATATCAAAAGCCTTATAGATATTCATTTTAAAAAGAATATTACCACCTCTTCTATTAGTATCAATATCCAGAAGCAGCTCTTCATGACAATAAGAGCATTGTCACAAATGTTCATACCTTTCATGAAAGCAGATTGATTTAAACTAATGAAATTATTAATGACAGGTTGTAATCTCTTAACCATGATTTTGAAAATGATTTTAGACATTACAGAATTTAAGTTAATAGGCCTAAAAACATCCCAACTATTGGCATTCTTCTTCTTATGAATCAAAATAATATTAGAAGTTTTAAAATACTTAGGTAAACATTTACCTTTAAAGAAATTCTGAATAACCTCAGTAACCTCAGAATGAATGACATCCCGACCATTTTTATAAAATTCCATGATAAAGCCATCAGGTCTAGCAGCTTTGTCATTCTCAATCTGATCAAAAGTATCTTTAATTTCCACACTACTAGGAATACAAGTAATGAATTATTAATTTTTCGGTAAATCATTATAAACAGTACTATCTGTAAGTAATTTATATAATTTGGATAATTTATTTATTTTATCTTTGATATATTTTTCGCCCAATATTTGAACAAAATAGGCATTTGGTAATTTTGTTCTCCTTTATATGTATGTAAATGCCCCTTAAATTTGTACTCGAATTGAAAGCTTTGGTTGTATTTGTATCTATTACAAAATAAAAAAGGTTGACATTCGAGTGGGTCATTATAAGACTCCGGCATCAGTTTAAGGGGTCTTTGATAATGTTAATTAATAGAATTTATTTTACCTATTTTGATATATTCAGCTAACTGCTAAAATGCAGGAACTTTATGGATCTATCAATTTCGGTTCTTAAATTTTGCCATTGATTTGGTTTAAATTCGAATTAATTAAATTGAGCTGCAGGTTGGATAGATTTACAAAATTCTAATACTCATTGCAGCCAAATGGCCCCTTAAAGTTTATTATATTAGAGAGATTATTGGAGTAATTTTTTTAGTTTAAATAAAGAAAAATAGATTCAGGTGATTTGAATTTTATAACTATAGATTAGAGACGCTTTGGAAGTGCAATCTTAGTAACCACTGCCACGACCCCTTTATAAGTTCATTATCTCACAGGACAGGCAAATCTGGCGAGATGATTCCAGAAATCAACCCAGAAGCTTCTTTAGAAAAACAACAATTACAATAAAAATTACACAGACAATAATAGACATTTACAGCTTCCGAGGGACGATAGCTCAAACTATGAAGGAAAATTTACATACACAGCACACAATTCTCGTATACTTACATTTATAACACTTGGCTTTGCATGATATTAAAGAAGTTACTGCAGTGTTTTTGATGTGATGTAAAGGAATTCCAGTGTTATGTATGTGAATATGAATGTTTAGGTGTTTGATACGTAAATACATAAGAGTTGTGTGGTATGTATGTAAATGTGAAAATTATTAAACCAAACAGAATACACAAATTGCATGTACCAGCCCGGATTAACAATAACGCAAAACCCACACAAACCTTTATCATCTATATGTGATCAGCCTCAGAAGAATCCTAAAACCCTTCTAATCAGGTGTTTCGGAAGGGATAAAAGCTGCATCTAAGAAAACTTGTCATGTTCCATTACTATAATAACTCCGGATGTTACAGGTAATAAATAAGCCGTTCAATGGATGGAACAAGAAATGAACACATGGGGTCAGTAAAAACTGATAATCTGTAAGATACCTAGAGACAGAGAAAATGATATGGATGGTGTAACTTAGGAAACCAAGAGAAGAATGTATTAGCAGGCACAAAAAGTCTTCACCTTTACAGAAATGCATCCAACTTCTTCGTTTTTGCAGAGGGGTACGCCGGTCTGAAGTCCTCCAGCCGCAGATTGGAGCTCATTCGAATCTCGTTCACAAAGGTATCGCCTTTTTCCGTTTTTACAAACTCCAACAAATTACCGAGAATCTCCGACCCGAGTCCGGCATCCACGAGGGCTCCGGGTTGCTCACCGCCTTTGCTGATTAATTTTGCGATCTCCCACAAGGGAACAAGATTCTCAGCAACAATTTTTCCAAAAAAACTGCCAAGAAATTCAGCGGCTCTTGGAGCATCAGTCACAGCATCCTCCAAGCCCGACAGAACTGATTCAAATCTGAAAGTGAAAATTGAGATTATTATGGGAGACAGTTGACAAATTTGTGGATCACATTGAAAATTGATATATATATATATAAATATATACCCTTCAACCAATTGAGCCCGCGTAATCAAACTGTCATGACCTTTGCTTAGGTTCACAAGAAGTTGTGCCAACAGAATTCGCTCCATGTTTTTCCTTTCAAAAGAATCAGAGACCCAAAGTGAAACCATTGAAGGATAGAAACTTGGTGTGCTTAAATCTTTGATCCTTCGAACAACTTCCTTCTCATCCTCGGCGCTGAACAACATTTCAACAGTAAACCATCAAATAGGCAAATCAACAGCAATTTGTAAAACACTAGTCACTGCCACATAGCAGATTATAATACAATAAAAAGAACAATAGATACAGCAAAATCATAACTGTCATAGCCAAATATTTTTATTAACCAAAAAAAAAAATTAAAAAAAAAATCATCACCACCATTAGTTTCATCATAGCTATTTGAGGTTCAAAGAATCCTCCTCCATTCTATTGTTGTGCCACACGTATCATCATCATCATCATCAAGTATATGTTGGTGGTTTCAAACTTTGTAAATGCTCATACTTCATTTATTCTTGTTTGAGTACTACAAGAGATGTTAAAAACCTACTTTACAGGCACCTCTTTGAACTGATCATATTTATGTTACCATATGTTCACCCAATTTTTTCAACTTTCGATAATAATTTAATCTAACAGCATGCTCAAAAGTCTCTTTTTTCGCTACCCTAGCTTTGATAGATGTACTAAAAGCATCCCTTTAATATACCGACACCTCCATTTTTCCTTCCAAAATTTGCCAAATCCACCTTAATGTTCTAACTTCCAATATGTGAGATTTCATTATGAATGACATTTTTACTGCCCGTCATTTGGATTCACACAGCAAAACTGGCCAAATGAGTGCTACATAAGAAGTCTTTATGCATAACTTCCAGTCGTGTTACTTTTACTTTATAATGTGTTCTTAATCTTTTATCATTAATTTAATCTACATATTGAATCAATGCATCTTATATACTCAATTTTACAACTCATATCGTCCAATTCTATTATCACTAACATAACATAACTTTAATGGAATATAATTCCAGTCACTCTAATATGATGTTATATTTCAACAGTCATTCTTAATTTCCACATAAATTCATCGTACATTGTCATTTCTGCAACACTCAACTCGACAATAATTATCACTTTATTACATAATACTTGGATCAATATAGCTTGTGCAATGGCAGTTTAATTCAATTTATATTTAAATCATCAATATTCTCATATCATGAAGTATACATAAAATATTTTCGATGTGCTAAAACCACTGAGCATCCTTAAGATTATCTAATTACCCAACATACAAGAGTCCAGCTGCAGCCCTGCCAAAGAGAGCAAGGTGAGCCGTTAAAAAGGAAATAGCCCATTCAATTAGCAAACCTGTTCCAATTTCGATGAATACTTTGAATAGCATATAAATGATATTCATATTAAACTATATTAGATAACATAATAAATCTCAAGTTACATTCCACATTCAAAAATCTTGCTAAGAAGAATATATCAAACTAAATACTTATACACGTTTAAAAAATAGGACAATTACATGCATAATACTTAAAACCATCATGCTCAACCACTTGCATCTATTTGTCAAATTCTCACCTAAATATCGAAATTCATAATAAAACCTCAACCTTATTTTTCATTTTTTGTCAAATTCTCAGCTGTTAGATTGTAGCGTATGTAAATAAACGAGTTCGGCGGTTAAAAAAAAAAGTGATATGAGTAGTAGATTTCTAGGCACCCTTGTTTGGGTGGTCTGCATGTAATTACCCCTTAAAAATTTTAAATAGTTAAAGTTGCATAAAAAAAATAAATAAAAAAAGAGTTGCATCCAACTCTTGAGGATGAGCCGCTAACAATGCATTTCTTCTTGATCTACCTCAAGAAATAACTTTGATTTTTTCCTTCTCAAGAGCTTAATGATGACACATAAGTGGTTAGGGTAGCACAAGTACAACAGTGCATTAGAAATGTAAAAATTTGGGAAGAGAAGGAACAAGATCAAGAAGAGAGGAAACCTGCAAAGAAAAAAAAAAGAGCGAGAACAAGCAAATGAAAGAAATCATCAGAAATAGAAGACAGATCTAGGGACGGAATCTTGCCAATGAAATACATCATTCAATAATATCCAATTATAAGCCATAAAACCCTTATTTATAGAAATAGGAATACAAGGAAAGACCACACAAAATTTGATTCAAATATAACCCAAAACTAAATAACTCCTAATAATCTTTTCATCTGATAAAGATAACCCTAATAACCAAGCAATTAAAAATAAATTAGATCCTAAAATGATCTAAATTTCTGAATATTTGTCTTGTAATGCATCAAATCAATTGAAGCCAATAGAACTCTTTCATTAAAGAGTTGTGCAAAAGTCTTTTTCTTCTTCAGAGTTTGGTTTGCATGATAAAGAAAGTAAAAAATTTGTTTCGTGATGATCTTTTGGATAATCAACATATAAACTATGAACATTAGTGGTATTTAGATACTTTAAACAGCATCATACATCTTACTCAAAAGTGGTAACCCAAACTCAATTTGCATTTATCATGAGAAGCATACAATAATTTTGAAACTTGAGGAATAACTTGTGTATATGAACCTTACAAGAAATTTTTTAATCAGTCTATTTTTTTCATCAGAACAATGACAAAAGAGAATAAATCTGTCTCAAAACAATTAATAAGCTTAGAAACCATCTTAAATTTAGGTTCAAGAATAATCTTGAGCAAAACTTTTAATTTTGGTTTAGCAAGAAACTTGATTAGTGATGATGGATTATGATTATCTAGTTCATACAGACCACTATAATAGCAATCTCTATAAACCAACTTAGAAATAAAATCATATTTTTTAGATGGTAAAAGTAGCTCAAACGCCTGAAATTCAGGAGCTTATTATATAGGATCTTAAACTTCCGAGTTTGAGAACTTGGTGTATAGCATGCGCTACCATCATGATAACATTGTTTTGAAAAAGATCAATAGTAATGATACTCAAATTATTCATAAAGACTTGGAACATTCTATGAAATATTAATTGCAATCAGATGTATTCACAATATGTCGCAAAGAGGATTTATGATATGCAAAAGAAATTGCACAGTTTGAGTACTGCAACAACAACAAGCTATATGAAACCTTTTTCTCCATTGAATCATATTGAGACAAATTGAGCATTCAGACAACTTTTTGTTCGTGAGGCAAGACATAAGCCTCATTTATTAAAAAATCGGGTAAAGTCAAATTAAAAATAAATATGAATACATTAGCATTATAATTTATAAAAACATTAAAAAGAAACATTGACGCCCTATCATGATAAGAAGTGACAAATTGTGCTTAAATCAAAAAATAAATTGCATAGACCGCAAAATATCATGTAAGACATAGCAGAAACCAAAATAAAAGTGTAATGTAGAATTGATCAAAACTTACATATAACATCAAATGAAAGTGGCATAAAATATCAAAACAGCATAAGGCATAAGATAAATTTAGCATAAAAAATTTCTTTCACATTTTACTGTCAAGCACAATAATATCCATAAATTCAAATAAAAATATAGTAATTAATCAAAAGCCATCAATACTCTCATAACTCATGGGGTACTTATTGCAATCATCATCATCATAACGAATAATTTTCTTCCCTCGCCTCTTCTTCAGTTAAATTCGATTTCTCCTATTATTCCTCATCTTCTTCAATCTCAATCATATTTTTCTTCCTCAAATCAATAGTAATCAATGAGAAATTAAAAATATTAATTATAATTTAAGACAACCTTAAATATTTCAACTTTTATGAACATCTTTTCTTTTTATCTCGTTACCTTGAGCTTGATGTACTAGCTTCGCTTCTATCTTCATTAAAAAAAAAAAAGAGCAACATTCAAATCTTCTTCTTATAACTTAGGTGTGACCTCATTTTTATTATTTAAAAATTACTCATCATGTGATGACATATTTTCACTTAATAGAGGAACGCCAGCATCCTCCAAACCCCTTTTCTTCATATTTCTATCATTCAATCTATTATTGTACACGATGTAATATTAAAAGATCCATCATTAAAATCATCAGAAGATTTCTCCTCCTATTTATAAAAACTTAATAATATGTTCCAGTTTTGCTCACATCGAGATTATAAGCATGTCAGTCTTAATATTTTATTAACAAAAAATTGGAGCAATAAACAAACTGAATTCACCACAATAAAATTTGAAAGAAAGAAGTAGAGTTAAAAAGTTTTAGTAATTTCTTTATTTAAATAAAGATATTAAAGATTAATAACTATTTGAAGAATGTTTTGCAACAATTTCTTTTAATTGTTATAGCTCAAAGAAACATTATTTACTCCTAAATAAAATAAATTGCAAATCAACAATTGCCTTATCAGTTAGGTCAGAATCAATCTATTCATATAATAATATAGCCCCAACTTAATCCCATGATTGATAGACATGTTCTCAACATACTGAAATTGATGAACAAGAAAATATCATATAGCATGCAAATAGTGGTAAAAATGAAACACTCAATTCTCATCAATAATATTCCAAATCTCCTTATAACTGGCATCTTCCCATCCTTAGTTATGGGTTATAAACTCAATATAATCATTCACTGCATTGTAACTAAAGAACATGGTTGACTCTTCCCAGCATTCATCATTCTCAGAAACTTAAATTAATGGGCTTGTGGTTAGTCTTGCATATGTCAAACAAGATTTTTTTTTTTGCTTCCTTTCAATTTTCTTTGCCCAGGCACAGTTAAGCATTGAGAGAAAATAAATATTGTCGCATATGGTTACCTAGCTTCCAACATGCTCTTTAGAGTCAAATATGCAATAAAAAATTTAGTTGCAGCAAGGTGTAAAAATTATTTCTTAGAAAACTTCCTCATTAAAAAAATATCAAAAAAACGTTATAAATAAATTTATTATTTTTTAAATTTTGGTAAGATCATTTTTATGTTTGGGTAAGTCATCAAGCTTTTCTAATCTCAAGTTTATGAATTGTGTAGCACAAGGTGACCAATATAGATATTTTATCTTCTCTATTAAGTCATTCTCAGCACAAGGTGATCAGTATAAATATTTTATCTTGCCCTATAAACACTAGTAATATTTATCATAATCTGAATCATCAAATGCACTCTAATATCCTCTATCATTCCATCAAGAAGTCCAAAAATGTACTCTAAATAATCGGATGTTTCTACAGATTTAAAAAAGTGTCATGTATTATTTATCAAAATATTAAACAAACTTCTTGTGCAAGATGGAGAGGTGTTCCTTCATCCTCATAACACCCCTTCTAATTATCTTTCACATTAGTTGCATTCCAAATAAGCATCTCTTATCGTTGCCTCCAATGTCAACTTGTAAATTATTTCTATGCCAGATCCTTTCTATGGCTAGTGAATTTATCTTTGCCTCTAATTATTTTTCCCTAAAAACCTCAAATGAAAATTTTATAAGTTTAAAAGCAAGAAATAAATAAATAAAATTTATGAAATATTAAGGTTTTGGGATTGTCAGTGCAGGGATAGAAAAAATTATAAACGTGCAATAGAAATGAAGAGAACAACTGCACCCACAAGGAGCGCTGCCAGAGTGGGCAATTGAAAGGGGCGCAACAATAGTTACCTACTGAATGAAGGGAAAGTGTGGCAAGGGCTATAAGGAGAGACAATTAAAGTAAGGAACAATGATGGTGAGTGCTAGTAGGGATGGAAGTGCAAGGGCAAGAAATGATGACATCAATTGCTGCCAATAACTAAACGGTGATTGCTATGAAGATCAATGACAGTATTAAAGGAGGCCAATGATGCAGTTAGATAAGGAGGAGGTGACAGTTCAAGAGGTACGTAGAAAGTTCCTTCAATGGGAAGAACAGACTGAGCATGGTTGTGTGTGGGTTGGAGTATGAGGCACAAATATTTTTACCATTTAGTTTTAAAAAAAGTGCAAGTCCCTCACTATGTGAATTGAGACTTATTCCTCTTTGTAGTTTGCCAAAAAACGAAAAAAAAAAAAAAAAAAAAAAAAAAAACCGCTCAGATGCACCACTTATTGAGCAATATTAAACAGTGATTATATGAATGGGATTTTTGCATATTAAAAAAAATGATTTCTATACAATTTTATTTAGTACTTTTAATCAAAAGAAATTATTCTATTGTTATCAATCAGTGTAATAAATGATGTCTAAAATTTATAAGCCCGTGAATCTATAAATCACCAATATCTAAGTCACATCCATGATAAGGTTGCATACTTAAATGCCTATAAACATTGATGAAACATATTAATAAATTCGTAACAACACTTCAAAAGTGAGAAGGAAAAAAAAAAAAAAACCTTATACAAGAAAATTCTTATGTTGATGATATCTTGCATATGCATACTCTAAGCATCTAAACCATCTAATTCCTTTTGGCTTTACTAATGTCATTGAAAAAGAATAAATAAATTTACACGGCTCAAGGCTACGGTTTAAAAATAATTGTCATCATAACATTGAGTTCTTATACCAATTGACATGAGAACTATTTGATGTCAATTTCACAATGGATTCTTTGATAATAAATTTCTTATCCGTCTTCTTTTTCCTTCACTTTAATTAGGTTTGATTTCTCTCTTAGATGCATAGGAATTAAAGAAAGTTTAAAATAGAAACTAAGTGGAAATGGTTATTGCAACAGTAGCATTATAGTGCGTGGATATCATAATAGCATTAGAGGGGAGAGAAATACCAACAGGAGTGAGACAAGAAGGCCAACAAATCAAGTTAAAAAAGAGAGAATTGAAGTATAAAGGAAAACAGAGAAGATAAAAGAGAAAATTAACATAATATTTTCTATTACAATTCATTATTTAATAATAACCACATTACTAGCAATAATTACAAAAAAAAAAACGGTTAAAAAATAAATTCAAATAAATTTGAATTCAAATCCAATAGCTCATAATGATTTTACCGTCTAATAAAAAATAATGCTACTAATTAAATAAATAAAAACTAAAACAATTCCTAAAATAATTCAATTTCTTAAACTATTCTTCTTGTGTTGTGTCGAAACTCATCCTCTTCATCCTAACCATTTAATACCTTACAACTCGAAGATCTTACATAAAAAGTTAATTCAGCCAACAAATCAGATAGTATAGAGAGAGAGAGAGAGAGAACCTACAGATTAGGAAATATGAAAAGATAAAAAAACAAAATTAGAAAAGATAATCTTTTTGATTAAAATTCATTTTCAATAGTATCAACATTACAAGCTATAAATAACTTAAAGAAAAGGTGTTATAACATAAGACCAAAGAAGAAATCAAATCAAGATACCTCCAAAATAATTATTATATAATTAAATTGTCCTAATAGTTAAATAAATCAAAGCTAAAATAAATCCTAAATAAATTCAAATAAATTTTAATTCAAATTCAAATAACTCATAATAACTTTACCATCTAATAAAAATAATGCTACAAATTAAGCAACTACAAACTAAAACAAATCCTATAATAATTCAATTTCTTAAATTATTCTTCTTGTGTTGCATCGAAATTCACCATCTTCATCTTAATGATTTAATAACCTAAAACTTGAAGATCTTACACAAAAAAGTTAATTCAGCCAACAAATCACATGGTATAGATAGAGAAAGAAAGAAAAGCAACAGATGAGGAAATTAGCAAAGTAAAAACAAAGTTAGGAAAGATAATATTTTTGATTAAAATTCATATTCAATAGTATCAACGCTACCAGCTATAATAACTCAAAAAAAAAGGTGTTATAACATAAGACCAAAGATGAAATTAAATGAAGATAAAAAAAAAAAAAATGTCATACAATTAAAATTACCCTAATAATTAAATAAATGAAAACTAAAATAAATCATAAAAACTTTCACTTTTTTAGAATATGCTTCTTGTCTCATCAACCTCATCTTCTTGCACAAAATTATATCAAACCAGCTTTCAATGTGCAGCTAGGTTCCTCCCACTTACGATGCATTTTCTATACCGCATACCAAACTACCATCATCAAAAACTAAATTGTTTATCATGCTTGAAGTACTAGCACCACTTGCACCTAAACTTGATCCCACTATTTCTAAATGTGCATCCATGTTACTTCAACTCCTAAAACTCTTTCTAGAACGCCCAATGTCAGACTGTAATAATAAAAAACCAGCTTATTTCATTGCATGACAACTGACGTAAAGCACTCAATTAATACATTAATAAAGGTGCTTACATTGGTGGTGTGCAAATTATTCACCCAACTTCCCTCATCCGAGCATAAGGATAACACCGAAATCATCCTTAACAATGCTAAACATCTATATATTTTAACCACTGATTTATAATTTTAGAAGTTATGTCCTCATCAAAATTCCCCTCCTTTTTAGAATAGATTCAAAATACTTAATTCTATTAACACATATGCATCACTTAATTTTTCCGTGGAAGAAAATCTAACGGAGCCTAAGTTTTTTTCTTAGATTTTCCATGATTTTATCTGAGAATATGAAATATCACTGTCAATATTATTTTAACTGATGAATTACAAAGAAGCATTTATTATTAATTTTGCATTAATTATCGAGCAAATGTTTGGCTGTTGAACAAAAAAGATTCAACATAGACTTGGTTGCTGGTATTTAATTCATATAAGAAAAACAAACCAGGCAAAGTAGATTTAAATGTGTAGTCATTAGAAAATATACTGCTACAGAAAAAATACATTTTTATTGACAGATGAAAATAAAAAATGGAAAACAATCTGTTGACATTAATATATATATATATATATATATATATATATATCTACATATATGTATTAAAAATAATTAATATTATTAATTAGGTTTAATTAAATTTAATTAAATTTAATTAATATTAAGATACTGCTCCGGCTCTCATCCTATGAACTGTTCACGGGCCATCTAATTTGAAGTAAAAAGAAACAACAGTCTAGTACTGCTCATGAACTCTCATTTCGCACGAGACACTCTCGTTCTTCCCCTACCATTCCAAAGCCTCGCGTTTTCCTCTCTTGTTTGAAATCCTTGTTTAACCAAAAAAAAAAGGAAGTTATTTCTTCAACTTCATGATTATTCTTCTTCATCTTCACTTTTTTATTCCTTTTTACTGTTTTCCCTCTCTATTTACGCAAGAAGATCTTCTTTCGTTCGTTTTATGCCATAACAAGTCGTGGAGGCACTTTGGTTCGCTTCATTTCTTCTGTTCGCTTATCTCTTCAATGTATGAAACCTACAACAAAACTGAAAGCCACTTACCCGTACTTCATCATTCTTCTTCCCTACCAAGCCCCGCGTCCAAATTTCTCTGTTGTGTGCCCCCGAAGTTGCAATCCTTCGCTGTTATGCCTCTCCAACAACTCACACGAAGAACAACCCCTTTTCCCCTTCATCGATGACCCTCGCTGCTCTCACTCGAGCCTTCTCCTCCCTATTGTCACAAAATCTAGTCAATTTCCCTGTGTCGTGACTGACCGCACCTCACAGTCTCGTTACTCTCCATGCACTGAAGCACTTGTTGAAGCCGCACGACCCAAAAGCCTGTGTCTCAATCTTCCTTCTTCGCTCCTCATTTCAAGATGGTTGCTTCGTCACAATCTTCCCTGTCGCGCCTCCTCACTATGCTTCGATCTCCTCGTCGGATTCCCTCAAGCCGCACGAGAGCCCTGCGATCTCCTTCCTGCCCTAGCCCCTCCTCAATCTTCATTCTCTTCTAATCTGAGACTTCCCTGCTCTAAAACTCCAGCCGCTCCTCCCACACGTTCAATTTTACGCTTTACCTATTCCACATAAATTGAAGACTTGGTTTTATTAAACCATGTCTAACTCATTAGTCCTCTGTCTAATCCAAAATCTGCAGCCGAAATGAAGAAAAATTCCTTTTTGTTATGTTATTCTTTAGTTCATTTTATCTTATCTTATTGTGCATTCAATGTAGTGAATTGTATTTTAAAAAAAAAGAAGAAAAGAACTTTGTTGTATTATAATTTCTTATTATTGTGCTTTCGTTATCACCGTTGGGATCGAAAGGTATAATTTTGAGGCAAAAAAAGGAAAATTTCTTAAAATACACTTAAGGAAGCACGAGTACCCGTTCATGCGGAAATTAAGTACCGTTCGGGGAAATACGCCGACTCATTTGAATAAGTTGTAAAAAAACGAAGATTTTAAAAAGTCCACTTGTGGCAAAGTGAGTACCTGTCCATGGGTAATTGAGTACCATTCAGGGAAAACAAAGTACCGCTCGGAAAATTTTTTGTTTGAGCTAACCCTTTTATGCAAGTACATTGAATGCCCGTTGCGTCTTTTAAGATCGCGTGTTAAGTTTATATTTTTTGTTTCCCGACCGCAATGTCGCGCGACACTGACCAGCTCATCTCTTAAGATAGCTGCGAAGATTGGCATCCTTGATGCCCCCAAACTAAGATTAACGCAGAGAGGTTGCCCGATTTTTGGATGAATTTTGGACTTTTAAATAAGAAAATTTTTGAATTTTTTGGGCTTACAAAATAAAAAGATTTGAGCTTTTGAAATGTAGGCTCTTAGGAATTTAAAAGTAGTAAAGTGTTGGGTTTTAAAAATATAGAATCTTCAGGCTTAAAATTGTTTTAAAATCTAGGTTTTAAAATATTTAGGTTCCTAAGGTTTTCAAAGTTTTAAAATTTTGGGCTATTAAAATCTAAATTTTTAAAGTTTAAAATATTAAAAATTGGATTTTAAAACTTGAGCTTATAAATTTGAAAATATTTAAAAAGATTAAGCTTTTCAGACTTAAGCTCCTACAGCTTGGAATTCAATTCAAAATCGAATTGTTCAGACTTAACGCTTACGGGGTAGAAAATAATACAAAATATGCATTTTTTCCTAAAATTTAAAATTAATCGACCACGCTACTGGATTCGCAACATATCTGCTAGGGAACAAAATGCAGTAAAATTATTAAAAAGAAAACTTGGGTGAAGTGCAAAGCCATAATATTCACAAAGACTTTCAAGATGCTCAACTAATTTTATGAGTTTATCAAGCTTTAAGAAAGCATTTGATTTGAATATAAATACCTCAATACTTATGCAAGTCTTTTAAGATGTGTTTTTTGAAGCTATTTGATTTAATACATGCTATAAATCATGTAAAATGTCATAAATATCAAATACTACAACTAAAATAGCTTAAGTACATAAAGTTAACGCACGCATGTGCTCCAAAAGTATTAAATCTTTAAATACAATGTTGGAGAATGTTGTCTGGGCAAATCAAGTCACCTTATCTATAGGATTAAATTGTAAGTCCCACCCAACTAGTCCGATCCTCCTTGTAAAGACGGGAGTTGATGATAGTAGTTTTAAAACAAATGTCCAAATCCTCAAATAAGGATTTACAAGTCCAAATCATCTAGTTCAATCCTCCTACTTGTAAGGATAGGAGTCGGCAGAACTTACACTTTGAAAGCTTAAACTAACAAACTAAATGCCCCACTTCAAATAGAAAAGCTTTAAATGTTTAATACCCAAATGATGGTTGCGTTGGTCTAAAATTTCAACCGAAGTGAACAATATCATAAATCTTTAAAATAATCAAATAACATTCAAGCTAAAATTCAACCGCCTAAAAGACTTAAAGCAAAATCTCATCTGCCATCCGCAACAGTTTGTCGATAGTAATAAATTTATGATTGACTTCAGCTCACAAAGAGCGAATGTCATATCAAATCCACATCAATATTCACAATTAAAGTAATTGCATATTAGTAAGGACGTGGCCGAGTCATCTGTCCTCGTGGTTTTGCCGTCAAATGATACTACAATTAGTAGTTATGAGCAGCCTTCTGGCAGGGTGGTTTCCGGCAAATGACACCATTATACTACGTGCACGGCCACAACCTACTTTCTACCCTTTGAGTTGTGAATCATAAGAGTACAATCGATTGACACAAAGCCTTTCGTTCGCTAAGGTCGACTAAAATTTATCCCCTTAGACAAACATTCAACTCGGATCAACAAAGATCTCTTAACAATACAACTCATTACTGTTGACAATAATCTTTCTGTCAGGTAGAGTGTCGATTACCTCATCTGATTAAATAGATCAGGGACCATGACGGCTCATGACGACAGAGCCATGAAATCTCAATCGAGTTTCATTTTCATTTCCCAACATCTGCTTTAAGCTTCAAGTGATGAATTCTACAACTTAAATGATGTCCGCTACTACTATATATTAGATATTCAATTCTTAATGATTAGTTTTAATCTAAGATGTTCTCTTGTTATCAAGAGGGGTAATTAACCATAGAGGCTTGCGCATATGGGAAACTCACGGGTAGTGTTTTATCTATCAATTTGTAGCAACGAGATAAAACTGGTTTATACTGAACAAAGAAACCATTAGATACCACATGGCATTAAGAATCCATAGGATTTGGTTGGGCATGAGCCCTATTAGGTTAAACAAGATCCCTATAAATTCAAATATGTAACTCCACAAAATCATTTAGCTTTAACATTTTCCATAATATCTCTTCGGCTTGTTTTGTGGTAGGCAGTCACAACCTTTCATGAATAATTAGCCATGAGATAACACTCAACTCTAACATACTCGTAAGTTCTTCTCCTTGTCATATAACCTTACTAAAACCTCAGAATCATACGTTTTTACTATGAAGATGCTAAAAGAAACATACATAGAGTTGTTAAGTCAAGCCAGCTTGTGAGAAGACTAGGGCTCGACTTGATAAGCGGCTTGTGAACTAATCTAAATGAGCTAACAAGCCATGCTCAAGCCACCACAGCTTGACCCGTTAGTTAGTAAGCCGACTAGTTTAAAAAATAGTTGATATAAAATACACTCAAACTATATTGAAATTTAAGTTTTTATCTTTAAATTATTGAAAATGTGTTAAAAAATTATACTTTATATTTGGTATCAAGTGATTTCTTATTATTTATCATCTAATTACTCAATATATTCATCACTTTAAAATAACACTAACTTCAATTTTTTCTCTCTTTTTCATAATAATCAAGCTGGCTCGTGAGTCGGCTAGAAATTGTAGAATTAAGCTCAACTCGAGCTCGATTAAGTTAATCAAGCTCAAGCTCAAGTCAAGGGTGGCTCAAGCTCGACTTGACTCATTAACACCCTAAATCATTGATAACTAATTTCCAATACCTCTCAACTTCAATTTACTATTCCAAACATTCTCTCATTCTGGCCCACCAAGGATAACATAAAGGCAACTCACTAAGCAATTTGCATACATTTTAACTTACAAAACAAGCAAGTATGGAAAAGGGAACTTTATTTTAACTGCTGCATATATCAATAACTTTTTTTAAAAAAAATTTTCATAGTAAACCATAATAGTTATAGTTTATATAGTAGAAAAATCTAAAGTTGAACAATAAATAAGAGCTCAAAAGGAACAACAAAACATGGTTAGATTTTTTAACTTGTTTAATGGCAAATATAAAAACTAATGAATTTAACTATCCATTCATGCTATTAAGTGTTTTATTAGAACTTAGATTATTCTAAATTCATCAATATTTTCCTCATTTTCATGTAAAGAAAGACTTGTTGATTTATGTAATCTGTGCTAGGAAAAAAATAAATGTTACCTATAGAACTCGCGTATGGCTGATATTGACTTGTGTTGCAGAGTCTCTTCGGATAAGGCTTTGGGTTCAGATGCGCTTATTTTGCCACCTGAAGAACCAGGTCTCCTCCCTGCAACTGCCACCCCAGACCTATCAAGAGCACGATCCACTTGATGCAAGTCTCTCATCCCAACAACAGAGTTACGATCTTGAAAGCTTGTTTGATCATTTGTTACCGCTGATGACCTATCAGTCAAATACTTTGGCATGCTTTCCTCTCTGGAGGTAGAGGGTATTCTATCATGGGTAGAACTGAAACCATTAGGACCTGATGCTAATCTATGAGAATCACCAGTTCTGACAGATGTTTCGGTTAAAGGAACATTTGACACAAGCCCTTGTCCTCTGCCAGACATTCCCTTTGCAAGACCTCCTTGAGGACCAAGGGTAATGGAACTAACATCTGCAGGCCTTTGAGGGAGAGGCACTGAGGATAGCATCCTACTCTCAAACTGATTCCTATTATCCAACCGAACATCTTGGCTACCCAGACCTCGAATCTGCCCAGGAAGACTACGAATGCTACCACTCAACTGAGAACTTGGAGAATTAAGTGTCGTGGACCCTCGGTGACCGTAATCAGTAGGCGGCCCACGTTTTGAAGAGATAGCAGGACCACGTGTCAGTCTAGTAGTTTGAGCTTGTCGCTCTTGAGCTGCATCTCTGTGCACATCATCAATCTTCTTTGGACCTTCAACCTTCCTTCTTTGCTGCCATTTGTTCTTTCTAAGATCAATTGTGTCCTTCAGCATGAACCTAACCCGAGAAGAAAGTTTTTGGTTTGTTGAGAGCTGAGCCATAATCTCAAAATAAGCATCCATATGTTCCCGGGCTTTGGAATGATCTATCATCTCTCCAATGGTACTCATCAACTTGCACAAGGCCTCAATATTCTCCTCATCAGGGTTCTGATACTGCCCCAACAGCTTCTGGATGCATCCATGCATAATACTTTCTGTTAACATCTTTTTTTTATACAGTTCTCCAATTAGCCGAATATTTCCCAGCATACGCCTTCTTGCCTGCATTCTCTTTTCCTCCCTTTCTGCTTCAGAGAGATGAATTTCACCCTCTTCAGCATTGTCAGCTTCAGCTTCTTCTCTTTCGCCTCTCTCAAATTCTTCCTGACATTTGTTCAGAAGCAGCCTTCTAAAAGTAACCTTTTCATTGTCTTCAAAAATCTCAGGCAAGTCACTAGCAAGATGGAAGCAGAAATCAGCATACATTTCACAGAAAGTTGGCTCCATCAATGCTTTGTCAAAAATCTGTGAGATGACCCCATTAAGAGTCACAATGTTGTCAATGTTGACCTCCTTGACTTTACCAAATAGTTTATCAAAATTTTGAGGTGTTAATTTGTTCAATATAGCTTTCAATTGCCTCTGTTTCTGCTCTTCTTCATCAGACACTTTGCCAACTTCATATCTATTAGAAGACTTGTGCATTACTTGCATAGATCCCTGCGGAGGAGGCATCAAGCCCCTTTGAGTGCCAGCACCTCGCTGCCACCTGTCAGCATCAGAATTATACCTTGTAATCCCTCCCTGCATTGTCAAAGACTGCATAGGACCAGACAGTATTCCACCAGATAATTGGTTGGGAGACTGTAAACGTGGATTTCTGAGGACACCCTGGTTAACTCCTTGTCCAGGACGAACATTCAAAGCAGTAACTCCATGACTAAGATCAATGCGGAAAGCATTGGATCCTTTCATCCGCCTATCATCATCTGAAATGCCAGCCATGCGTCGGTCACCTCGAGAAACACCTGGAGATCTATCGATAATTCTTCCAGGACTATATAACGCATCACGGTCTATACCACGGCCCATACCTACTTGAGCACTCATTAGGATATCAGTAATGTCAGATCCAACCTCAAACCCTAGGGGAAGATTTTTCCATTGCTCTGAAAACTTTAATAAAAAATCTCGAGAATATTTATTTTTGCCATTAGACTCTTTTCCAGAATCAACATGCATCTTCTTTTCCACATGAGCCAGGTCACCATTATCAGATCTCAATTCTCGATTAGATTCATCAGCAGCATCCTCCCAGTCATCGATTTCAGCTTTAGATTGTTCATCTAGCTCATCAGTTGCAACATCAGCATCAGTGTGACCTTCAACAGTGTAAGTCTTTGAATTGGCTGCTAAAGAACTTTCAATAGTTTCTAACGTCCTGATAGAGACCAACTTTTGATCTGGACCCTTATATGCATTATACAAATCAGAAGAACCAGCAGCATCTGCCTTTGAAAGAATTTCCTTCTTCTTCTTCTTTTTATTATTCTTAGATGTATTTGCCTCTAAAGAAGGTTTGTCCGTCAACCCTGAAGGCACTGGTAGTGTTTGACCCGATGTAGAGAGCTCCACAGTTTTAACTGCCGGTTTAAATTTTATTTCTGAACCTTTAGGCATGGGTGCAATCTCCAACAGCGAACTTCCCTGTTCACTAGCAGCAACATGCTCAGAATGTGTTTTACATTTATCAATTTTAGAATCGGCAGCTGGATTTTTTGCATCATTATCATCAGTGAAAGACGCCTGATCAGAAGCGGCGACTTCAGCATCCTTATTATCTGAGAATGTTGTAACAGGGACATTTGAAACTGTTTCTGTCCTCAGAACCGAGTAATCCCCGTCTTCCTCCAGGCTACTAATCTGTAGGTCAACACTGTCACAGAGCTGAGAACCAGTTTTATTTTCCCCTTCAAGTACTGGTAGCCCAGCTGCCTCATCAGCAGACCCTATCAAGGAACGAGGTTCTGCAGAAATGCTATCTGATATAACACCGCCAGATACTTCACCCAAGCAACGTTCTGCTTCAGTCAAATTTACGTCTATTTGTCCAGTCTCCAAAGTCTTAGAAATGCCAAGAGACACACCAGAAGTTCCTAAAATAATTCCATCAACATCCGTATTTGAAGTAGATTCTTCTAAATAACCCGCCTTTTCAAAAGGAAGTCTGTCACCAGCTGCCTCTACAGGATCAGAACCTGAGACAGTAGCCTCAGATGGTTCCACTATACCTTTCTTTAGATCCAGTTTAAAAGTTCTAGATTCCCTAATCGTAGTGAAAGAATCAGCAGCTGGAGCTGAATTAATGCTTGCAGCACCATTTGATAATGAATGCCCAACATTTGTCAAATCGTTGCCCAATACAGTCTTTGGAGAAAGCAAGATCAGGCATTCCGTATCTTCTAATGCATCTATCTGTGTCACCCATCAGAGCAAAATTTGTTAGAATAAAAGCAAACTAAGTATGCATTTTCATTCAAAAAGCAAAAACTGAAGAAGAATGATAAAAGTTAGGAAAGAAATACCTGTTGCTGAGAATGCTTAAGCTCCCTTTTACTTGATCCTCTCTGGTCATTGTTCAGAGATTCGGACCTCAAAGCTTCCTCTTTCCAGCCATCTTTGACTGCCACAGCAGATGCAGAACTCCCAACAGAAGTAGGAGCAAAAGAAGCACCTTCAGACTTATTAACATGCCCCGAAACCATTGAAGATACTCTTGTCAAGTTCATATCAGTTGTAGAGGAAAGAGAATCAGTTAGAGTTGCTTCATGGCTTTTATCCTGCGTCGTAGTTGTGTTTTGTGAGACAACTTCCTTGACCTTCGGTTGAGGAGCAACAGGAACATCCCCAGTTAATTTAGACTGCCTTGGTGATTCCGGCCTAGTGATTGGCATGCTAATTCTTACTGATGAAGTTCCAAGTTTTTCTGAAGCTAGAAGTATAGAAGGCTTGATTGTCACTTGTGCTGGAGCAGCAAATGAGGCTGAAACTGATGATACATCTGAATTTAACGCTTCCGGCAAACCATGGAATGTAGGTGGAAGCCCTGGTCTGCCAACCAGAGCCGAGTTAAGAGCTGATGGATTCATGAATGAAATGGTTTGCCCATTTTGACCAACTGGATAGCCATATCTTGCAGGCTGTGGACCCGTAGTCATCTGGGTACTTGAGAGAGGAAGAGAAGAAGGGAAAAACATTGGGGAATGATTATAAGCTGTTGGATAATAATTGATCTGTGGATTAAATGATGGAAGAGGCTGGGACTGAGATGTTGAATTTGGAAGTTGCCTTTTCCCCGTGGAACCCGAATCAGTTTGCAAATTAGTTCTTTTATCAAGTTTAAGCTCCTCATGAGTTTTTGGATCGGTTATCTTCACAGCCTTCCGTTGAGAAACAAAATTTCCAGGTTGTTGCTGATGAAATTGTGGAGTAATGCCGACTCCCATGCTGCCTAACTGAGCAGGGAGTTGGTGACCTAATTGAGGTGTATAGCCCAAGTTCTGTCCCTGGTGCAATATTGCCTGAGGTTGCAGCGGATGAGACTGAATATTAGGAACAAACAATGGTTGGGGAACTTGGGAAACATTTCCGGCAGGTAATGTCATTGTCATTTGCAAGGAACTGGGTACAATGCCCTGTGATGGAATCTGCAAGTTTGGACCACTAAATTGCACAGGAATTTGTGTCTGTTGAAAAGGAATATGTGTTGGCATTCCACCTACATTTAGAACAGAAGATCTCACTGTTGATGCACCAGGAATGGAGGGAATGTGTACATGCATATCCCTTTTTAGATGGGTCGAAGGATGTGGTTCCCTGCTGCCAGCTTGATTAAAACCTCCTGCATCTTTAACTGTTTGTTGCTGCTTCTGCTGTGTCGGTGGTTGTTGCAGCGGTGTTTGCTGCAATGCCGGTTGTGGTTTTGGGGCAGATGGAATAGGCAGTGGAGGCACGACCCTAACTGAACCATGACGGGCCTGAATTACAGAGTAGAAAAAATAAAAATAAAAAAAACAAAGTTTAACAGCACTAATTTATATATAACATTTTAAGATCATTTTCACTAATTTCAAATGTCATCGGTTGGCACATAACTTCAATCAAGATGAAGAAATCCATTCTATAAGATATTGTTTTGATAACATCATGGAAATGCATGGTATGATGTTAAACTTCAGTAAAATTTTAAATGAAAAATATCAAAATATCATATAGAAACACCCAATAAAAGGGGCAACAACTCCAAATGTAAAATCATGTGCAAGTGAAAAAAAAAAGGGTGATGAAATTTATACAGTTTGATTGCTTATATTCAATAATAATGAAAAACCAACTGCAATAGAATCAAATAAGTATACCTGATCTCGTTTCTGCTCATCTAGATTTGGTGGAGCAGAGCATGTTCTAGCAGGAACCTGCATTTTCAAAAACGATGTAAGGAACTCATCTTAATTGACATAACAAACAAACCTAAAAAAAGAACGGAATGTGAAATGCCCAGAAGAAACCAGGTGCAGAAATACCTGCATCCCATTCATAATCCCAGGACTTATGGTCCCAAACTGAAGAAATGGACCAGATTCATCCCCTGAAATACATAAAAAGAATTAACATAATCATTGAAGGTTAAAAGAAGACTTTTCTTCTAAAGTAGGGTGAAAACAATTAAAAAAAACATCAATATAGATATCATGCATAAGAAGTAAAGCAAAATATTTGAAGAAGGCAGATACATGAACTAAGCAGGATGCCCAAATTGAGTTGGCTCAAATTAGACAGAAAAGCGCAGTAGAAAAAAAAAAGGCTAAAAACACGCAACGCTGATTGATGATGTAACAGTACCTGGAGCAGCAGCTGCAGAGGTAGCAGTCGGGGTCTTAGGAACAGCTCTGGGAATTTTATTATTACCAAACGAATCCACTGGCTTAGCGCTCCCTGATTCAAGTCCATTAGATGGCCCTGCAGCACAGAAAGTACACATATACATAAATTTTCTGTCAATCAAACCATTAAGCAATCGAAGCTTGAAATTCTAATTTAGACCTTAGCCTCTTGTTCCGCTAGCACATATTTTTAGTGCTTGAAGAAAGCGGGTTATACAGATGGATACTGTAAAGAATAAAAAATTTTCTTACCGCGATTTTTTTTCTTTTTCTTTCCTTTTTCCATTGCTCGCGATTTGCTTACTTTTTATCTCGATGCGCGGTTGCGCCTTCCCTGTTTGCTCGATCGCACCGACTTCGCTCCCTATGCCAAGGCGGTAGGGTTTACAACGACTCCTCCCGCTTGCTCTCCCTCTTCTTCCGATCTTCCTCTCTCCCGATTTCGCCCGAAACCAATCACCTTTGTGCCCGAAACCCTTGCGATACTAGTGGGATTGGAGCTGGCTGAGAAGGCAACGACTTGATCGTGGCAAAGCAAGGCCACCGAAGCTCCTACCTTTCTCCTCCTACTTTCGTTGGCGCCCACCCGAAACCATCGAACGAAGGTAACCCTCGCCTTCGTCCCTCTCGCGCTACTTCGGCTTCTATATCTCCCGCGAATCCATCTTCCACGGGATTCCGCTAAATCCCGACGCTCAAGGCAAACCTAGGAGAAACGGGATTTAAGAGCTTATAGGATTAAATGTCTTTTTTTCTTTTTTTAATATTTATTAAATAGTAAAGTGTTAAGTAAATCGCTCAAAAATTTAGTAGAAAATTAAAAATTCTAATTTTTCATATATCAAAATAAAATAAAAAAAATAAATAAAATACTATTTTGACTACATTTATTTAAGTTAATTAAGCTTCTCTTTTTTATAATGATTTATTATATATACATACACATAGTAAAACTTTGTTAGTCTATTAAAATACACCTAATTTAATAAATATATACGTTTAATTTCATAAATATTTTATCTTATTTTCTAATTGGTGTAATATCAATAGTTGAATCGTCGATTCCATAAGAGTATCACTTTTGTCGCCTCTAATTAAGTGACTGTTCTTTGTTATGGGATAAACACACCATTCCTGATTATGGGCGTTATCTTTACTAATTGTATTAACTTTTCGCTAATTGTATGATTGCGACTTGTATAGTTCAACTCTTGTTCACATAGTTTTAGTAGTTTCTATTTTTGCTTATAAATACTTTAATGCATGATTAGTCTTGCTTTATTTCAGCTTATCCTCATGTTTAGTGTTGGCATTTCATGAATACTTAACGTGGCAAATCTCATTATTTTAATCTTCATAATTATTATAAATATTGGTTGGCATTTTATACTCATATTCTCATGTTGTGATTGTAATGCATGAAATATAACTAATATTATAATATTATTATGTCAGTATTAAACCCTTTTGTTATGGATTTTCATAGGATCGGTGCCCACATTTCATTGTTTCAGGGTGTCGTAGTAAGCTCAATAGATATAAATATAATTATGTGAACATATTTGCATATATTGAAGTTATATGTTATCATGTAGTGTGAAGTGATTGATTATTCATATCTGTACCAAAACACATGATATTGTAGCATGTAAATATCTACAGAAAAATGCAAGTGTTCATGATTATAACCATACGTCATTCCTTGCAATATTTGTATACATATAGTAAATTGTTCATATACGGCATGCCTCATTTCATTAACATTTATGCTTTAATAAATAGGTGTTACTTATTAAGTTTGTTTTTCAAATTCACTCGTTGATATTTTTATATAACTATGGTCATCTCTGTTGGATTTTGGGGATCATGCGCAACGGAAGTGAAATAATCATATACGCATATTAAAGTCATTTCCCCAATAAACCACCAAGGATCTCATGTGCTCATACAAATCAAAAACATAAACCCAAAAAGAAGTGCAAGAAATCATACCATGCAAGAGTTCTACTCTTAGATTTCCTCGGATCTTTAAGGCGCCGAAACCACCGCCCTCTACCGGTATCCACACTCGAACGGATTTCCAAATGGCTTCCAACTGCTAGATCGGAAACGGGGTTTTCTCCAAAACCCAAAGAACTCTCTTCCTCTCTTATGGATTTCAAAAGGAAAATAATAAAAGTTTTCTTCATAAGCCATGACCCCTCCTTTTAATCAAGTGACACCGTTTCATGGCACCTCTTCATTAAAGAGGTCATTTTTAAATATATATTTAAAAACTCCTTTTTTAAATATATGATGAATTAAAACTCTTTTAATTCATGCTTGTAATTTAAAATAATCTTATTATTATAAATTACTCAAGTGAGAGAGTGTTCATCAACCATTCTAGTCCATTCAAATTTTGTGCGACCCTATAGGTTCAATTAACATCGGCAGTAGCTTAAATCACCATTTATAAACCTACAAGTTATAGTTGGTCTCTAGCAAGACACTATAACTACCCAAGTTAGTATGAATAGTCTCAAGATCCGAGACAACCTCGATTGTTAATGACATAATCCCTTTATCACATGATATCATGATAGTAATATAAGGCACGGATTAATGTCAACCTTATATCTCTCTATCTTTAATTTCTCGACTCCCGATTAGATCGATTAAATAAATGCAATTGATCTCCATCAATTCATTCGAATGTGGCCACACAATTCTCGACCTAAATCATTCGAGGGCCCGTAGATATCTCTCTTATTATAAGAGGGATAAATTCCATCTTGATTACTCATATCTCACTACATGATTCACATTATGCCCAATCATAATCTTTATGGTCATCCGATCAAAGACAACGTCGGGTTATGTCAAAACATAATATTCCTCATGTTGAGAACCATGACAATCTCGTGTCAAAGGATTCGATGTCACTACAACTCGAGATTAACATATGACTTATATCCATGATTTAATCTCAAAGCGAGTCGATCCAATATTTATTCTCCAATAAATACATATAAATCTGATGTGTATCCCCATACATATATTCATCTCATGAATATCCATCAAACTTTATATTAATCTTTATTTATTGTCATTCCCACAACAATAAGCGATTATGAATATTTAGAATAATCTTCATAATAAACATGAAACTATTCAAGGTTCTTCTTCTATCATAAACATGCTAATTAAAATAGAAAAATATTCATAAAAAATTTCAAAATACATATCCATATAATATCCATATAATAGTGTCCAGGCACTATCACTAACGAGTCTCCCACTCGCACTAGGCCCATTTATCAATGTATCTAATACCCATGGACCTTACATGACCCTCATGTTTTGCTTGTGGTAGAGGTTTAGTTAATGGATCCGCAACATTGTCATCCGTTGCAACTTTGCATATTTTAACGTCACCTCTCTCAATAATTTCTCTAAGGAGATGATAACGCCCGAGTATATGTTTGGATCGCCGATGCGACCTAGGTTCATTTGCTTGTGCTATAGCACCATTGTTGTCACAATAAATCTCAACAGATTTGTGATACTAGGAATCACTCCAAGGTCGAAACAAATTTCTTTATCCAACCGCTTCAATCGTCGCATCACATGCTGCTATGTACTCGACTTCGGTTGTAGAATCAGCAACAGTGCTTTGCTTTGAACTCTTCCAGCTAATAGCACCACCATTTAAACAAAACACATATCCCGATTGCGATCGATAATCATCTTTGTGTGATTAAAAGCTTGCATCTGTGTAACCTCTTACAACCAGATCATCTTCTAATCCACCAAAGACCAAGAACACATCCTTAGTTCTTCTCAAGTACTTAAGAATGTTCTTGATCGCTATCCAGATGACTTTCACCGGATCCGATCGGTATCTCGCTCGTTATGCTTAAAGCATAAGAAACATCTGGTCTAGTACATAACATGGCATACATGATAGATCCTATAGCACAAGCATAAGGAATCTTACTCATACGCTCTCGCTCATCATTAGCGTTAGGACACTGAGTCTTGCTAAGCGTTATGCCATGTGACATAGGCAAGAATCCTCTCTTGGACTCTTCCATACGTAACCTTTTCAGTATAAGGTCTATATATGTACTTTGATTTAGAGCAATTAGCCTTTTAGATCTATCTCTATAGATCTTTATCCCTAGGATATAGGATGCCTCTCCTAAATCCTTCATCGAGAAACATTTACCCAACCACGTTTTGACATCGTGCAAGGTAGGTATGTCATTCCCAATGAGTAATATGTCATCGACATATAAGACCGGAAAAACAATAAGTGCTCCCACTAACTTTCTTGTAAACACAAGGTTCATCTTCATTTTTGATAAAGCCAAACTCTTTGATCTGTCTCATCAAAACGAAGATTCCAACTCCTTGAAGCCCGCTTCAAACCATAAATGGATCTTAGAAGCTTGCACACTTTACCGAATTCTCGGGATGAACAAAACCTTCGAGGTTGTGTCATATACACATCCTCAAACAAGTTTCCATTAAGAAACGCAGCTTTAACATCCATTTGTCATATCTCATAGTCATAATATGCAAGCAATGGCAATGAGAATTCTAATAGACTTAAGCATGACTACCGGTGAAAAAGTTTCATCATAATCAATACCATGAATTTGTTTAAAACCTTTTGCAACAAGTCTTGCTTTATAAGTATGCATATTACCATCCATGTCAGTTTTCTTCTTGAAAACCCACTTGCACCCAATGGTCTTAATATCATTTGGTGGATCAACCAAGTTCCAAACTTGATTATCATACATGGATTGGATTTCGGATTTCATGGCCTCTAACCATTTGTCGAGTCTTGATTTAACATAGCATCTTGATAGGTAGTAGGATCACCATGATCCATTAACAATACATCATGATCATTATTCATGAGAAATCCATATCTCTCGTGCTCATAACGTATTCTATCGGATCTACGTAGTTCTTGTGTTACAACTCGGTGTGTCAATAACTCCTTGTTAACCACCATCATCCAAAGGTATTTCAATGTTATTTTGTGACTCTCGAACTTCTTCGAGTTGTACTTTACTCCCATCGATTCCTTTAGAAATAAATTCCCTTTCCAAAAAGAAACCATTTCTAGCAATAAACACTTTGTTCTCAATGGGATTGTAAAAGTAATATCCTTTAGTCTCATTAGGATAACCCACAAAAATACATTTATCGATTTAGGTTCAAGTTTATTAGAATGTAAACGCTTTACATAAGCTTCACAACCCCAAATCTTAAGAAAAAGCAAACTAGGCTTCTTCCCAGTCCATATCTCATATGATGTCTTTTCAACCCTTTTGGATGGAACTCTATTTAGTGTAAAAGCAGTATGTCATAAGTGCATAACCCCAAAAGGAAAGTGGAAGATCCGATGCACTCATCGTTGATCGAACCATATCAAATAGAGTTCGATTCCTTCTTTCGTACACACCATTCCATCGTGGTGTTCCGAGCAGGAGTAAGTTGTGAAACAATTCCACAACTCTTAAGATGATCACCAAACTCTTGGCTCAAATATTCTCCACCTCGATCAGATCGAAGCACCTTAATTGTCTTACCAAGTTGATTTTGTACTTCATTTTGAAAATACTTGAACATTTCAAATGCTTCATATTTATGTCTCATCAAATAGACATAACTATACCTACTGAAATCATCAGTAAAGGTAATGAAGTACCTGTAACCTCCTATGGCTTCTATACTTAATGGTCCACATACATCTGTATGTATTAGGGCCAATAATTCATTAGCCCTTTTGCTTAACCATTAAGATTTGCCCAGGCTTGGATTTTATATTTTGTTCAGCAGTTCTAAGCATCGTATGCAACTCTGATATTGATTTGTCCATCTCATTCATATTGTAGTTCATGACAAACTGGTCATAACTACGAGGAAGTAAATTCAGGAGCAAATCAGTAGTCAATTCTTGGCTTAATGGAAATCCAAGCCTTGCCGAGTGCTCCATGTAACCTTTCATTTTCAATACATGAGCACTAACCGAACTACCTTCGGTCATTTTGCAAGAATGCAATGCCTTGGTAGTTTCATATCTTTCTTGCCTTGCTTGTTCTTGGAACATTTCCTTTAGGTTTATGATCATATCATAAGCCTCCATATGTTCTAAATCTTTCGGATCTCGGAACTCATGGCAACTAACATCAAGCAAGCAACATCTACAGAGTCACTATGATGCTTCTCATAAGCATTCTTTTCGCTCCGGTGGCATTATCATCTCGGTTTTTCGAGGTGAGGTTCATCCGAGACATATAACTTCCTTTCGTGTTTGAGAACAATTCTCAAATTACGAAACCGATCAAGGAAGTTAGCCCTCGTAAGCTTGTCCTTCTCAAGGACCGATCGCAATGAAAATGCGAATTGTTATTATTGTTGTTGGCCATCTACAATAAATGCAAAGTTTAAGTATATTAATTATGAAAAACTCCCACTAAATTAATAATCCCTCTTTTAAAATTATATTAACTTTAATGGTATAAGATCCATAATTATACTTAATTTTAAGTCGACTTTGGCATGACACTTAAAATCAAGTATATTTAGGTAGGTAACTATTACCAATTGCATCAAATGCAACTCTTAATGGGATTTTTGACATCTTATGTCGTAGCATGTTTAAATCTCATCTTATGCCCTTAGGCCCAAAACCATTTTGTCGACTTTAATTAAGTTTTACCATTTTAAACACATGAGTAGCACCATTACTCATCCTGTCATGCTAATATTATCTAATGTACTCCTACTTTGGTAGTAACCCACATCATGGTGATATTAGTTTTTGACGAGTGTTTAATAATAATGGATGACATGAAAAACTTAAAATTTCAAATGAGGGATCGTTATAGATTTTAAATTATAATGATGTTATGATTTATTTTAGTATCATATACTAAACCACATCACGAAAAATATCAAAATCGAAGCATAATTAAGCGTGTCAAAATATGGCCCCAAAATCGAATGATCTTCATAAGCCAATTATGAAGATCAAAAGTCCAATCTAAGGGTAAAAAGTAACTTCTAAAGCCTTCGAGATCACCATCTCCCGCATGCACTTCTAGCTCCTCCATCACCATGGTGGATAGTGGACTTCGAGTGCCTTGCTTTGTCTTCTCACGATTTATCTCACCAAGAATAAATACATGTAATATAAATTACAACAAAGCAAAATGACACGCAGGCCATAATTAATAATTACATCCCATTGCAAAAATTAAAAATATTACAACCATGCAATTCACGAAGTCACCTGGCCATATTATGTGTCACGCAAGTCAATACATCATGTATTAATCTAATTAATACATCCATGTTTGACAAACTAAAAAAAATAATAATAAAAATTACTTGATAATTGCCTCGATGTTTCTAAAACAATTAAATTTATGAGGTGTTAGGAATAAAAACGGCGGTTCCGATAGCCGGTTAGCAGACGGGGTCGAGGGGCAGCGCCCTCGCGGGGTCTTAATTAAAATCTGTAGATCGCAATACTAAAATTTTATATTTTTGCCAAAAATAATCCAAAATTTCATAAATTATTTAAAAGGAATTTCATGCAAAAAATTATAAATATTGCGATATAGATTCAATACTTTAATCTAATTAAAATTTGAATCCAGATTTTAAATTCGCATTGAATCATAATTTAATTAATCATATAAATTAATTAATGCGAATATGTGCCATTCGAACGAATAGACACGAGGGAGTTGGGCCTCACAAACCAAGAGGTGCCAACCCATTAGACACCTATTGGTGTCAACTCCACATTGACCGCCTGCCATAACCGCCTACCAACGGCCAACCGCTGCCGTCGGCCAACCGCCGTCGCCGAATCCGCCGGCGGCCATAGCCGCCGCAGCCGACGTCCAAAAATGCCGTTAAATTGATTTCTATGAAAACACAAGTTGGCTTTGATACCACTGTTGGATTTTGGGGATCATGCGCAACGGAAGTGAAATAATCATATACGCATATTAAAGTCATTTCCCCAATAAACCACCAAGGATCTCATGTGCTCATACAAATCAAAAACATAAACCTAAAAAGAAGTGCAAGAAATCATACCATGCAAGAGTTCTACTCTTAGATTTCCTCGGATCTTTAAGGCGCTGAAACCACCGCCCTCTACCGGTATCCACACTCGAACGGATTTCCAAATGGCTTCCAACTGCTAGATCGGAAACGAGGTTTTCTCCAAAACCCAAAGAACTCTCTTCCTCTCTTATGGATTTCAAAAGGAAAATAATAAAAGTTTTCTTCATAAGCCATGACCCCTCCTTTTAATTGAAGTGACACCGTTTCATGGCACCTCTTCATTAAAGAGGTCATTTTTTAATATATATTTAAAAACTCCTTTTTTTAAATATATGATGAATTAAAACTCTTTTAATTCATGCTTGTAATTTAAAATAATCTTATTATTATAAATTACTCAAGTGAGAGAGTGTTCATCAACCATTCTAGTCCATTCAAATTTTGTGCGACCCTATAGGTTCAATTAACATCGTGCAGTAGGCTTAAATCACCATTTATAAACCTACAAGTTATAGTTGGTCTCTAAGCAAGACACTATAACTACCCAAGTTAGTATGTAATAGTCTCGAGATCCGAGACAACCCGATTGTTAATGACATAATCCCTTTATCACATGATATCATGATAGAATATAAGGCATGGATTAATGTCAACCTTATATCTCTCTATCTTTAATTTTTCGACTCCCGATTAGATCGATTAAATAAATGCAATTGATCTCCATCAATTCATTTGAATGTGGCCACACAATTCTCAATCTAAATCATTCGAGGGGCCCAGAGATATCTCTCTTATTATAAGAGGGATAAATTCCATCTTGATTACTCATATCTCACTACATGATTCACATTATGCCCAATCATAATCTTTATGGTCATCCGATCAAAGACAACGTTGGGTTATGTCAAAACATAATATTCCTCATGTTGAGAACCATGACAATCTCGTGTCAAAGGATTCGATGTAACTACAACTTGAGATTAACATATGACTTATATCCATGATTTAATCTCAAAGCGAGTCGATCCAATATTTATTCTCCAATAAATACATATAAATCGATGTGTATCCCCATACATATATTCATCTCATGAATATCCATCAAACTTTATATTAATCTTTATTTATTGTCATTCCCACAACAATAAGCGATTATGGATATTTAGAATAATCTTCATAATAAACATGAAACTATTCAAGGTTCTTCTTCTATCATAAACATGCTAATTAAAACAGAAAAATATTCATAAAAAAGTTCAAAATACATATCCATATAATATCCATATAATAGGCCTAGGGCACTATCACTAACAATCTCCACTAAAGCTGACCTTCTAAATTTAGATCTTCTTTTTTTCAGGTTCGTCTGAGTTATTGTATTTTTTTTTTTTTGTCTGGATAGTTATTCTATGTTAGCATTTTTATTTTAATTCAGAATTCTTCTATTTTCAATCTAGTTGTATTGTTAAACTTTTAAGTATTTATAAAAAGTTATATATATATATATTTTTTGCAATGCAGGTCCTTTAAAAGTACAAAACAAATTCAACTAATTTCTTCACGACCTACGCTGTCAGGGTGAACTGCCTTCCGGACCTAGGATGCGACAGATACCGTGTGAAGGCGTTAATGCGAGAGCTCCATTTGTTACAACCCGATTTTTTGCTTTCAAGTTCAAATTAATCGAAGTCATCCTTGTTTGCGCTCCTTATCCTTTAACAGATTTCTTGACACTAAACCAATAAGATGCGAGAAAAATGTTAAAATCATACTAGTAGAGAACTCTAATCAATCAAACAGTTCTTCAACAAAAAACTAATAAATGTATCAACTTCTAAGAGTTCAAAACTGAAGGGGGTAGACTGAGGAAGACTGAAGTACGAGAGCCACGCGCGGAGGGGTCACCGCTCAAGAATTCCCTGTTCTTCCCTAAGCTACTCGATCGACAATATCTTCTAAGATGCTGGTCGATCTTGTCAACTCTTTGATTGGATATGGGACATAAATCCAACTAACACTTTCTCTTCTCGTTCTACAATTCCTAGGAAATGGGATAGATGGTGAAAATAGGGATCAACATCCAATCTGATGGATTGAAATGCAACAAGCTCGTCGGAAAACGTTGAATCCATACATAGGAAATATAGTGAAAGTGAAAGAGTATGATTAGGGCTTCCTCAGCCATAAAGACACATATTGCTGAAGATGTTGTTTTAGGGAAGCAGAACGAGAGACTGACGAGAGGAGCCAAATAAGGGTTCCTTCTCCTGGAGAAGATGATACGGAAAAGAAGAGTGATGAAAAAAGGGGCAAAAAAAGCTAGAGTGAGCGAGGAGATTATTCACTCAATTCTAGTGGGGTTTTAGCACAAAACAAGTCTTAAGCTTCGTTTCAATGTTTATTTTTGTTAAAATTGTTAAATTTTCAAATAATGTTGATAGGAATCCAACAAATTTTCATCATCTGTCACGAATCTCAAGGCATAGCACTGATTCTAAGGAAACCTTTTGATCAATAGATATTCAAACCTCAATAAAAAGTCATCCGGAGCTCTGATTTCAGCAAATTTACAGTCAAACTGACTGGCTCAACGGGACAGACCCAATGATGTCAAAATTAGTCTAATCTTACTCAAATCAAGCTCAATCAAGTCATTAAACCACTCTTGTAAGTTTTATAGACATATTTAGAAGGTCAAACGAATGTCAAATCTGAAAAGCCTATAATCGAGTTTAGTGTTTTGACAAGACTAATCTAGCGAGCCCAAGATTGCTCAATTCTAACATCATTAAGGTACTCAAATGTCCATCAAACTCCATATAATCGATGGAAGATCTCCATACCGTCCTATCAAATCGATCATATTCCTGCATTAAATGCGCCCATGACACTATAAATAAACCCCACCTCTCTCATGGAGGGGTTAAGAGTTTGAGGTATGACGAAAAGCTTGAATCTTTGAGAAGAAGTTGAAGTTCAACACCATCACATCCAACCGCCGTCGACCACCACTGACCTCCGTTGACCACCATCAACCGTCGTTGACTTTTATCGATCACCGTTGGCCACAGTTGATCATTGTTGACCACCGTTGATCATCGTTAACCACCATAGACCTCCGTGTAGATCTTTCTGACAAAGGCGTGTCGGGTCCTTCTCTAGAAGACCAAATGTGCCGAATGAAGAAGTCTCAAGTTGAGATCTTACATATTTTAGGTGGGGCTCAACAATTGCTGCCCACACCATTGGATGGAGTTCGCTTACTAGTAACTCGACAATCTATAAGAAATGCACGGTTCGGAGGAACTCATACCTGCCCCCTCCCCAAGAAGAAAAACTTCCCGTGCCACGTCGTGATGTTGAGGTCTTAGAAAGTGCAAGATTTACTCATCCATCTCCCGTAGATCACCTGACACCGCCACACCTTGTTGCATTCTAGATGAGGTCATTTGTAACGAGTTGCGTTACCTCGTTCAGGAAGAGTTCCCCCTAGAGAAGAAGGATTGACTCCCCACTCACTGTAACATATATGAATCTTCTCCTTTAGCTGATGCAGTCTTCAAACACCCCATTTTAACATGATTCAAGCTTCCAAACACTGAAACTTACGAAGGGATAACTGAACCCTATGAGCATACTGGTCATTATCAAATCATCATGCACGTTTAGCATGCCTCTGATGTGCTTTTGTGTTTAGTGTTTCTGACCATTCTTAAAGGATAAGCTCGCGCCTGGTTCTAATCTCTGACAGGGGGCACTGAAAATCACCTTTAACTATCTTGTCATACTATTTAAGAAGTAGTTCATGGCAAGCCAACAAATCATCAAGGTTTCATCCCATATCTCGAGAAATCGCTGAAGTGAAGGAGAGTTACACAAGGACTACTTCCACAAGTTATCCTCTAAAGCCGCCAGATTCTGCGAATGGATCCGGAGTTAGTGATAGGAGTCTTCCTTGGGGGGGGGGGCTCTGGTCATGACCCTTCTGCTCATCATTGATGTGGGAGACATTCTGTTCTTATGTTGACCTTGTTCACCGTGTTGAGGCCCAAATTATTGTGAACGAGGCCATCAGCGCACATAAGAAGTAGTTCAAGCAATTTGGGGGGAAGTGTAAGAGTAACGCTTGGGACAATAATCAATATTCGCAATGGAGAAAGTCTAAACAACAGAGGAATCATGACCACCCTCCTCAACGTGCTGGCCATCAAAGTGAGTTTTGATCCAAGAAAAAGTATACACCACTCAATATGTTGCGTGTTAACATCCTGATAACCATCAAACATAAGGAAATTATTAAGTGGTTTGACCCCCTAAAACATAACTCAGGGAATCATAACAATACTGTCATTTCCATCGAAGTCATGGACACACCGTTGTGGCATGTAAGTAGCTCAAAGATTGTTGATTCGATAGGGATATCTTGGTTGATTTGTGCAAAATAAATCAACGGGTACCGATAATGCTCCCACTTGAGGGGAAACATACACAAAAGCAATGACATGGGTGTCACCTAGTCGTGGCTGAAATTCATACAATTATTGGAGGTCCTTTGCTCACTAATTTAGTCCTTATCACTGCACTTAGTAAACTAGCGTAGAAGAAATTGTGTCTCGAGCCTATCACTTTATATGATTCTGATTTGGAATGAGTCCAAATCCCCCACCAAGACCTTCCGTCATTAGCGCAGGAATTGATGAACCCTACTACAAAATAAAGAGGATCCTGATCGATAATGAGAGCTCTATCAATGTCAATTTCTACATCACTTTCCTCAATTTCATAGAGAAAAGACTTCAGCCAGCATTTCATCCATTATACGGTTTTGATAATCAACCTATAAGGGTCGAGAGAATAATAAATCTTTCTGTTATTATGGAAGATTTTCCTCGACGTACAACTAACTCAATCAATTTCATTGTTGTCACGTCAGAATCAACATGAAATTCCATCTTTGGGAGGAGACACTTGCAATCCATCTTTGGCATTGTGACTTATATGTTTCACCCGAAGCTCAATTTCCCAAACCATTGGAGATCAGCGTTGTACGAGGGTATAAGATGATAGCGCGATCATGTTACCTTAAGCAAGCCCTGCCACGTCCATCGGGTGACACTTAACATCGAGAAATTTGGTCTCTGAGATTAAGGTGTATCTTAACTAGCTTATCCTGTGGAAGACTATAATCTCACGATAGTTTGGTTTCCTACTTTTAGATGAGTAGAGGTCGTAATATGTGGATCTCCTACACAATAACTAAGAATTTCTTTCATGGACTCCAACCATCATGCCTGGAGTTGTCCCATAAATAGTCATTAACTCTTTAAAGGTAGAATTAAAGTTTAAAACAGACATCCAAAAGAAGCACAACTTCAACCAAATTGCTTACAAATCATTAAGCAGAAAGTCAACAAGATCCCAGAGGCAAAGTTCATATGGGAAGTACACCACCCCGCATGGCTGACCATTGTCGTCATGGTAAAAAAAACTAGCAGTTCATGTAGAATGTGCGTCGACTACACCAACCTCAACAAGGTTTGTCCAAATATAGTTTCCCCCTCCCATGCATATTTCAACTCGTTGATGCCACGTTCGAACACCTGATGCTCAGTTTCATGGATGCATACTCCGGGTATAACCATATAAGGATGACTCTACTAGACTAGGAAGTCACCTCCTTTCAGACAAATAACGGTTTGTATTGCTACTAAGTTATGTCATCATGGTTGAAGAACGCTGGTGCAACCTATCAATGGGTCATGAAAAAGGTCTTCAAAGACTTTCCATGACATACAATATAAGTGTATGTTGATGATGTGTTGGTGAAAAGCTTAGAAGCATCTCAACAAATCTCTCATTTTGGAAGAGTGTTTCAGACTTCTTCGTCAGTTTGACATGCACCTCAACCCAACTAAATGTGCTTTCAGAGTCACAACAGGGATGATCCTAAGATCTAATGTTAGTCATCGTGGAATTGAAGCAAACCCAAAAATATCAAGGCACTGAGAGACATGGTGCCTCAAAGGAACACCAAGAAGGTGCAACGCTTGAACGTTCATATAGCCAACCTATCTCGCTTCTTAGCTCATTCTGGGGATAGGTATCTGCCGTTATTCAAGATATTAAGAGGTATTAAGAATGATGTCTTTTAGTGGACAGAAGACTGTCAATTTTCGAGAAACTTAAGGCATATTTGGCTTCACCGCCCCTTACCTCAAAGCCCATCCAGGGAGAGATGATGTATATTTATCTAGCTTTTCACCTTACGCGATAAGCTCTATCATGGTCTAGGTTAAAAACTCCATCGAAAGGCAAGTTTATTATATCCGTGAGATTCACTCCGATAGAGAAAGTTGCAAATCGTTGGCAGACAAGACTGCTATAGCCTTTGTATTTTCAGCAAGAAGACTTCGTTCATACTTCCAAGCCCGCACTATCAACGTCTACACAAAACTACCTTTGAAGAATATCCTACAAAAACTATAAGCATCAGGAAGATTAGTTAAAAGTTCAATAGAATTGGAAGACTTTGACATTCATTATCTACCACAGCAAAATAATAAATCACAAGTGTTGGCTGACTTTGTGGTAGAATGTACAGTGTCTGCTTCTAATGAGCCATATTTTTCTCCTCCACTGTCACCTCAGTAGACACCGTACGTAGATGGATCATCCAGAAACTCCAAAGTTGATGAAATATTGCTCATATCCCCAAAGAAAGACATCTTGTAGTACGTGCTTCACTTGAAATTTCCATCCACCAATATTGTTGTCGAGTATGAAGCCCTCGTCATCAGATTAAAACTCGTCATTGACTGTGAAATATGATTATCTACACTGATTCTCAGCTCATCGCATCCCAAGTAGAGGGAGAATTTAATACCAATAACTTATAACTTGTGCATTATCTAAACCTGGTAAAGTCACTTCTTACCCAAATTGAAACGTACCAGCTCATTCACATAGTTTAGGAGCACAACACCCAAGTAGATGCACTCTCCAAGCTTGCTACTTCGACAACTGGATATCTCTTTAAAAGGTGAATCAAGAAGATACATTTTCTCAACATCGAAGGCTTTTGGGCGATACTGCTTATAGATGACCGAAATGAGTCATCATGGATGGATCTCATCATCTCCTTCCTCTGACGACGGAATGCTACTCGATGATGCTACTGCGTCAATTCACCTTGAGAACATGGTTGCAACTTCATCCTTACTGTGGATGAAGTATTTAAAAAGGCATTTGTATGTAAATACCTTAAGTGCCTTCTCTCATCTGAAGCTTATTATGCTCTACAAGGGTTCATTCCGGAATATGTGTGGAGCATCTCGGGGGTAGAGCATTTGCCCTTAATATAATAAGACAAAGTTTCTACTAGCCCACGATCAAGCAAGTCACACTGGATCTTCTGTAAAATTGCAAGAGTTGTTAACTACACTCATATCTTATGCATGTACTGCAAGTATAACTCATGTTATTTCTGAGTCCTTAGCCTTTCACTTACTTGGGGTAGTTATCATGTGACTGTTTTTAATATTTATTGGACAACAAAAATTCATCATCTTAGCTCTCAACTACTTCACCAAGTGGGTAGAAAATGAGCTGCAAGCCAATGCAAAATAGTTTGTCTGGAAAAACATTATATGTCACTTTGGGCTCCCCACGAAGATTGTCGCTGTTAATAGGACTCAATTCTTTAGAAAGGACTTCACATCATTCTGCAACGATATTCACATCCAGCTGGTCCCGTTGCTCGTTTGATATGGAAACGACTTTCCTCTTTGTCACAACGCGAAAGAAGATCTCGTTGCTTGTCTGCTACACAAAACACAGATAATTTTCTTCTTATAAAAAATTTCGCCAGCGGAAGACTCCACTCTCCGCTCTCCCTCTGTTTTCACCTTCTCATTCTCCTCACTTGTGATTCTTCCCCTTATACATGACCTTTATTTATAGGATTAAGATGGGTCATATCATTAAAATTAATTAATTTTAAAAAATATATTAAAATTTGTCTGCATTACGTCCTTCCAGCTTCTTGTTTTTGGCCTTCTGACTTCTGTCTTATGACCTTCCGGCTTCCTCATATCAAATAAAAATAAAATAAAATCTTTTCATATTCAAAGATATTAGCTTTTCAAATTCCCTAAAAAAAAATTAAAAATATTTCTATATTTGTTCATTTTAGCTTTCCCAATTCTAAAAAAAAAATTGAAAATCTTTTTATTTTAACACCTTCATCATATTCTTTATCCATAGTTATAGGCTCAAAAAATACTTAGGACTTGTTTGGCGCGGCGTTTCCTACGCAGAACAGCGGGAGGCTGCGATTTAGCACTGTTTGGCGCAGCGTTTTGCTTACAGCGGCCGCAAATCCGTCAGCCGCAAGGGATACCACGTGGGCTGTGTTACCCCTCCGATTTTTTACCCCCGTACCCTTCAATTCGACCCTACATTTTGTATTTCTCCCATCGTTATTTCCCTCGCATTCTTTAGCTACCCCGTCAAGCGCAACCTTCCTTTGCCATAACTGTCGATCCATATATCATCTCCTTCCGATATAACTATTAGCAATCTTTTTTTTTATTTCAGAAATCTTTCGTTTATTGTGGATTTGCGCCGTGAAGCTTTTGCTGTGCTTATTTGGTTTGGTGCTTGTTTATGCTGGTCGATTTGGCTGGGAGTTTTTTGTATAGTGATTATGTGTATCTCTATTTGAGAATGCTTGTAATGCTTAAGCCCATAAATATTTCAGTGAAGTAGAGTGACTAAGAAATCTTACTGTTAGATACGTAGCACTGATGCATTATGACATATACCAAGAAAACAATGTAAAAATGGGTAACAGACCTTCATTGTCGTCATTTTTATTCTCACAACTATAAGACATCTATAGTTCATTGTCTCTACGAGAATGTTGATGCAAACAACCCTTTATTTTAAAACATCAGCTGAAACATATATCTCAACGACACACACATACTCATATATGAGGCGACAAAATGAATAGCCTCTGAAAAATAGTTTCATTTAATTATATGGTTATTGACATCACTTTCGGTTGAGGTATAGTTTTCTTTAGAATAGCCTAGGGTCTAGCCATAAGACTCTCCTGTTGACTTTCTTAGAAGACTAGTCATGGAACCCTCTGTCGGCATATTTTTAGGTTATGTGTTTTATTTTGAAAAGGGGTCGCCTAACAGAAGTTGTCGGCGTATTTTTAATTTAGTTTAAATAAATAATTTGAAAAGTAGTATTTGATTTTGAAAATAATTTTAAGTTTGAAAAATTTTAAGATATGAAATCAAACTGATCTCACATCCCAAACAGTTTATATAAACGAGCACCGCACCACAAATCGTGTATCTATCCTTAGGGATAGACACACTGCTTGATGGTGAGGCTTGATTAAATAAACTAGAAGATTTGTGACATCCGTTTGGTCTGCGAACCAATTTTATAAGCCGACAAATTCCCCTGCTTAATATGAAAGCATTAAACAGGGGTTTATATTACCTGGTTCTTTAAAATTCCCTATAAGGGCAAGCCCCTATAGTTAATTACATCTTAAGTGACGGGAATCACCTAAGAAAACTCTCGATAATAATCGATAATTCGCTCTCAAGAATTTCAAAGTTTAAGTTTTCGAGGGATTGAATTTTGGAATTTCGATAGGGAGTGGATCGAATTTGGAACATTTTGTTTTGGGAATTCAAAGGAAGAAAAGTAGGAGAAATCACGGATTCGAAGTGAACTTCGGTGATTTCCGACTATCCTATTGTTTGGCTTAGATTTAGGAAAGTCCTAATGTTTATTTAATGTTTTAATCTTGCCAATTTTAATTAATTAGGGCTTATATTTATATGACGAATCATACAAATAAGCCTCGAAGGTGTGAGGGTTTATGTCGTATCGACGACTACCTCGGAATCCTAAGACCGGTTAGGGCTTAATTTGCAATGCAAATGCACTAACGAAGAGTTGAGGATTTATGTTGCACTAGGCAAACTACCTCGAAGTCCTATGGCTTTGTTATTTAATTCTAGGAAAGTTTTCTTGAGTAGACTCGGGTTTTGTCGATGACGATGGCCGTCTTTGCCCACCATGCTCCGAACTCCTTGTTGTTGCAGAGGGTTTAGTTATAGAAGTCATAAATCAGGAGATGAGAAAAGTGTTTTGGTTTAGAGAAAAATCTTAATTTCCAAGTGTTTTTTGTGTTTTAATTAAAACAAATCTTAGAGTTGATTATAACGACACCGGTTAAGATCCCACGGTTCCATCCTTCCGGCATCATTATTTTTATCGGATTCACTTAGTCCAGATGAATTTGCTAAACTCAACTGAATGAGTTCCACACTTTCATTTAGGCAGTGGGAAATCCGTTAGCGACACGTAGGTTACATCATCCGAGGTATTCCCGATCATCCAACGAACGTTTTAATTTAGTTGTAATTGTAGTTTTGTGTTCTGTTTGTGATTAAATTTTGAGTTGTTTATATTTTGAAATGTTGTGGCGGTGAATTTTATCTTGCAATGACTTTTAACTTAGTTTTGGTTTCGGTTTTAGGAACTATCCTAAAGGTGTGGGTTTTCATGCGACGATTGTTTATCATGCGAGAAAAGTAAGTGCGATGCGATTAATGAAATTGCAATAATGTAAATTGCAATAAAATAAAAGCGTACTCGGAGGGTCTTCCAGTCATTCCAAGATGCACTTGAAACACGATTAGAATATTTAAGTAAGTTCCTAGCGAAAGCTAAGGTAAGGGTTATGGTTTTCTACCAAGTTCTAATCCTATAGTAATGCATTTCTATGACATCTAGGTTCCTTGTGTTTTTGTTTGAAGACGATTTTCTTCATCAAAGAACAATTAAATTCAATTGTTCTTATAAACATCCTATCATATTGAGAAAGTGTTTAAGAAGAGTCTTAAACATCTTTTCAATATTACTAGAGTTGTTTTAAGTCCAAATGAATTTAATTATATAAATGAATTAATCGTCCGGGGTTTAGTTAAGTTTTGTTATTATCTTACTCAGTGAACTGGGATGTTTGAATGTCCTATAAGTGAAGTAACATTTCATTTAATATCCTGTTTAGGAGTTATGACAACTAAAACTGTCGAGGGTAAATTTGTGATTTAGTTTGAATTCAATTAATGGGTTTAAATTTGGAATAGTGTTCAAGTTATTTTAGATTTAATTTCCTTCTGTTTTAGGTGATGTTATTTAATTCAATTTAATTTTAAATTTAATTTAGTTTTAATTTAATTTAATTCAATTTAATTCAATTTAGTTTGGTTTGATGTTAACTTAATTTAGTTTGATTTGATTTAATTTGTAATTTAATTTAATTTGATTTAATTTTTTTATTTAATTTAATTTATTCTTTTAATTTAATCTTTAATTTGATTCAACTTTTAATTTTAATTTAATTTAATTTAATTTAATTCAATTTTTAATTTGCTTAATTTAATTTAATTTTTAATTTTATTTTTAATTTTAATTGAAATTTTAAAAGAGTTTAATAATTTAATTTTAGTTTAATGATTAAGTCTTTTAATGTTTTGAATTTGAGTTATCATTTTAATTAAGAATTGAATGTTAATGAGATGATTAATTTAGGGATTTTTAAATTAAAGAATAAATTTCTTCCTAATAATATCCCCATTTTAATAATTACAATTTTATTATTCTTCCAAATTTAATCAATTATTTAATTAAGGTTTAATTATTTTAAATTACTTAATGGATTTCTACCCTTTAATTATTTAAATTTCAATCATCCAAATCAGATTAGGATCAAATATTTTACTTGTTAATTTTTTTATTAAACCTAAAGTTTTAATTAAGGGTTAAAATTTTAATTACCACTTTACCTTTTAAGCTTAATAATTTCATAACTCACTAAATTGAACTCAAATGAACTTGAAATTTTTATGTGACTTCACTCATATGTCAATAAAAACATGAGAGGAGAAAATGTGATTTTTCTGTATTTAATTTATTTATATAATTATTTTTGGTAGAAAATAAAGATTTCCAAGGAAAATTTAATAACATGACCAAGGGAAAGTTTCTGTCTTTAAGAAAATTAGGGGACATTCCTAATGACCAGAGGACCACTTGGACCAATTTTGGTGATTTTTTGAATTATATTATTTTTATTATAATTATTTTAAGTTTTGGAGTGTTAATTAATTTAAAAATAAAATAAATGTTGAAAAATAAATCTTATATTTTTCAAAAATCTCTTTGATATCAAGGAAATCAGAGAACCAATTTTTACAATTTTTTGATTTTTCTATGATTTATTATAATTATTTTGGTAAAAATGCTAGAAAATACATTTTTTTAATTTTAAAAATTGCCCTAGAGCTTTAAAATTTAATATCTCATTAAATAGACCTAAGAGAAATATGGGGTTTGTTCCTAAGTGATTAAAATTCAAAATGTGACATTTTGGTGAATTTTATTATTTTTGTGATTTTTATTATTTTTTAATTATTAAAAATATTAAAATAATATTAAAAATCAACTTTTTTAGAAAATTGAAATTTTAATTTTTTTAAATTTCCCTAATATCAGAGAGGCTCCAAAACCAATTTGGTAAATTTTTGAAGGATATTTTGAAAGTTATGAATTTTTAAAGTTCATAATGGCTAAATGGCTTAATCAACCCATTTAGTAGGGCTAACCAAGTCCAATTGACCTCAAATTTTTATGGTGGGTTCCTCTGATCCTAAAGGTCAGTGGAGAATTAATTTCAAGTCAATTTGATGTATGGTTAGCTCTAATTAATTAGGGATCTATTTTGGGTGTTTAAGACAATTAGGGTTATTTTAAATGAACTAACACAAAACCTATTTTTCCTAGGGTCCTCTGGTCATAAGGCACATCACCAAATTTTCCTATAATTTATTTCACAACATGCTAATTATTGGAATTAAAATACTCAAAACGAGTAACATGAATTTGAAAAATCAATAACTTTTCATAGGGATGGCCTCGACTTTTGAAAATTCGGGGAATGTTCCCGAATTCGGAGGCTTCAAAAGCCCTATGGTCTCATGTCATGGTGAATTGTATACATGCATGGAGAATTAAAATAATGCAGACGAGTAAATAAATTATTAAAAATAAAATACTTGATGAAATTAAATGATTTCTTTTCCATATTATTCTCCTCTCATTCATCGAGCGAGAGGGTATTTTTATTTTATTTTTATGATTTTCCTACACAAAGTTATGAATTTTCCAAGTTTAGGGAATTAAATAAATAGAAAATACCCCTAATTTTCTATTTATCCGAGTCGGCGCCGCGTCATCCTCGGCATCTCCGAACGCACACGCGTCGCGCTCCCATTCGACGCCGCCGTTTGAGTCAGCAGCCCGGGCCCCGCGGTTCACGTACCATCTCCTGGTCCGACGCCATCTGAGCCGTCCGTCCACGCGTGTATTGAATGGATGGCATCCGTTCATCGTTCCCGAGCGTCCTCACCCGAGAGCCGTCCGCACTAAATCCCTAATATCTCACTCGATACTCAATGGATTTTCGTGTTCTTATGCTCTATGGATTCGTCTTGAGAAGACGAACACATCCATACGGTTTATGTGGGATGAAATTTACACAATAGAAATGGAGAATGTTCAGAAGCTCGGGAAGAAGAGTGAGGCCATACCTTTGCTCAGAGAAGTGTGGCTTCGATCTGAGGGTTGTTGCACCTTCGATTGGATCCCGACAAGCTCCGGATGAAGTCTCCGGTCCGGTGAATTGCTCAGGTAGGATTTCGACCACGGCCGATCACAAAGCTTGGAGAGCTGGAGCAACCGGGTGGCCCTGGAGATGGGGCTTTTGCTGGTGGACACCTTCCCTTGGTACGGTGAAGGTGTAGAACCAATCAATTTGGGAATTGGCTCAGCTGTGGAGAAGTGTCCTGGTTTTGGGCTTGGATTTTAACTGCGAAATTGAGCTCGCGAGAGAAGAAATGACAGGGGGATTTCGGTGGGGATCAAGTGCTCGTGTATGGGGAGTAGTACGGAACAATTTTGGCGGAGTTTCCTTAAGGTTTGTTTCAGCACCTCAAATGGCCGAGAGGGGTGGTGTTTAAATAGGAGAGGGTGGAGGGCCTCCCGGGGAGAGTTAGGGCTTGGGATCGGCTGCTCTTGGCAAGAGAAGAACAGCCTACAATGGCCATCGGGGATGGGGCAGCTCAGCGAGGAGAATTCCAAAGTTGGCTCACATGTGAGCTCTCGGCCATGGTGTTTTCCGGCGGCACGGTGGCCGGCCGGCCGAGCATGGGTCACCCTCGAGGTCGGGTGGGTCGGGCTGAGACTTGGTGCAAGCGATTGGCAATTGCCATGTGTAAAGGCTTTGATCCAAAGTAGAATGGGGCATGGCTAGTTTTGAGTCTAAATGGGTCAATCCACCCATTTGGGCTTGGTGCACCCTTCAAGGTGGCTTTGGATGCTTGTGGGGGATCAAAGGGATCGACTTGGTTTGGCATGGAGAAGTCTCCATCCAAATATATTTGGATTAAATTTAAGTTTAGGTGAAACATGATTAAGGCTATTGAGCTTTAGGGATTAAGGAAAGCCCTCCCTCTTCTTACCCAATATGGCATGGTGGAGTGTGCAAGGCTCTCATGGCTCACATGTGGCTCATGCATGGCTTCATGGCTCACCTTTGGCTTGGAAAAAGTTTGATCAATTTCACAAAAATGGATTTAGGAATTTCTTGGTAATTTGATGGAAATTTGTATGAAACTTGATTTGGAATGATTTGATGATGAATTTAGGACTTAGGGAATGGCTTTTATTAAGTGGATGGCAAGTGGAGATGTCATGTGGGCTTTAGGGTAGATTTTGGGCTTTTTGAAATGGTTTTAGATGGGCTTTTAAGATGGTTTAGGAAAGTGGGCTTTTGAATGTTAAAATGGATTTTGGGATGAAATTTTGGTAAAGGCTTGGGCCAAATAATTGTTGGGTTTAGCTCATGGATGTGTCATGAGTGACTTGAAGCAAATTGGGGGTGATTTGGGTTTGAATTGGGTTGAATTTGGGCTCTTTTGGTGAATGGGTCAATATAGGTCCAAGTGGACCAAGTTGGGCCAATGTTGGGCTAGGGTTGAAATTGATGTAAAATTAATGTTTAGAAATGTTTATGGGAGTGTTTCAAAGAGGTTTTGACGTTGATTGGGCTTTGATTTTGGGGTTTGGGCTCATTTGGGTTAGGTTTGGGTTTAGGTCAAAATTGGGCCTTTTAGCTTTGGGTTGAATTTGAGTGGGATTTGGGTACAAATTTTGGGCAAATCATGTTAGTGTTTTGATTGTGGGGATGCTAAGGAAGATTTAGAAAAGATTTGGGGTTAATTGGAGTTGAATTGGGTGAGTTTGGGTTAGGTTTGGGTCATGGGTCCAAATTGGGTTTTAAGTCCAAAAGTGAAATTGGATCCAAATGTCAATCAAATTGGACTTGGATTTGGTCTGGATTGGTGTTGGGAATGTTGAATTGAAGTTTAGAATTGAATTGGACCAGAATTTGGGTCAATTGGGTAGGTTTGGTTTGACATTGGGTTCACTTTGGGTTTAAAATGGGTCAAATTGGGGGTTTTGACAAAAGTAGAGTAAATTGACAAAATTGGCCCATGGTCTAGTTGAACAAAATGAAATTGGGAATATTTCGGATTTTTTGGAATTTTCTGGGAATTTTCTGAATTTTTGAATTTTTGGGTCAAGGGGGGTATTTTGGGTATTTGGAGGGTATTGGGAGGTATTTTTGGAATTCTTGGTATTTTTGGCTATGGATGATCAATTTGAGTGATGAGGAATGTTTAGGAATTGGTTTTGAGGAATTTTGGGTGATTTGGAAATTTTGCAAATTTTGGGCAGGCTAAGCGGGTGTAGGGTCCCGGGGGTCAAAAATTGAAAATTTGGAAAATTGAAGATTGGGTGAATATAAGTGGAATAAAATCATTTTGGTTGAGCCATGAAGCCATATCAAGCTCACATGAGCCATGAAGGGACTCATTTGAGGCATTCACTCATGTTGTTCCTAACCCTCTTAACCAAGGGCTTAGGGGTTAAGGACCATCCATGTGAATCACCTACATGAGTCAGGAGGTCAAGTTAGGTATGGGTGTGGTTCTAGGAGGTGTGTGAAAGTGTAGTGTACAGGTGTAGTGTGTGTGTAAGTCAGCTCTTTCACCAGACCAGGCCACTCAGGGCAGTCCTAAGGCCAAAGAGTCCTATAGGAACTTATCCTTTAAACTTCCACATTTGATTTCAACCCTCTAGGTGATTAGGGGTCTATAGTCGAGTTTGTGGAGTTTGCGGGGAGTTAAGAAGTGGTTTGAAATTCAGAAGGTGGATCCCAATTCTATTCCTCTAAGATAGTCAAAGGAAAAGCCTAAGGCTAGACCCTAAGTACTAAAAAGAAGAAGAGAAGACCTCATAAAAAATGAGGTCAACACCCTCCCCATAGAAATTCAAACTTTTCTTACTTCATTGGGATTTTTCATATGCTTAAGGCCTAACCTCCAGTTTTGAGAGGAAGAGACCAAGCATAAGGAAGCTCAGGAGAAGTCACCTATAGGTGGTCAGGCCATAGAATCTACCCTGGGAGGTCTGGAGCTCACATCACACTACACATTCACAACCCTAAACAAGACACATCACCTTTGATCACCTAACTCTTTGGAAACTCATGTAAGTGGTTTTCCCAGGCTCTTAGCCTCAGGCTAGGGTTTGGTTAGTACCAACAACTAGAGGACCAAATGAGTGTGACCCTTGGTCCATGGCTCAATTTAAAAAATTTCATATTATTGACCTCCAACCAATCCCACTTTTTGTCAAAAATCCAATTTTTAACCCCTTTGCCCCGAAATACCCTAAATACCTAAAATACCCCTAAAGCCCTAAAATTCCCCAAAAGTCTCCAAAATCATCAAAAATTCCCCCAAAAATACCCAAAATTCCTCAAAATCATTTCCAAATAGTTCTCACCTCTTAAATCTACCAGAAAACTCCAATACACTCCAAATAACCTCCATATACCCTAAATACCCTTCTTGGCCCAAAATTCCAAAAATTCTCATAAATTCCCAAAATATCCTAAATATTCCCAATTTCATTTCTCTCAACTACCACATGACCCAATTTGGCCAATTTAGCCCAATTTAACCAAAAGCCCAATTTGACCCATTTAACCCAAAAGTGCCCAAATCAAACCCAATGTCTACCCAATTGATCTCAATCTTGCCCAATTTAAATTCTAAACTTTAATTCAATATCCCCGATATCAATTTAAACTAAATTCAAACTCAATTGGACTCACATTTGAAACCAATTTGAGCCTGAACCCAAAAGTCCCTAAATTGACTCACTTGACCCAAAGTCCCCAAATTGAGCCAAATGTCAATCAAATTTCTCCAAATAATGTTGAAAATAATTCCTAATACTCCCCTACATCAAATACAACCATTAATTTCCACCAATTTGGTCTCAAAGTCAACGCAAACTAGCCACATGACCCAAAATCCACCCAATTGGTTGACCTAAACTTCAAATTGATACCAAATTAGTGTTGGAAACTCTTCACCACATTCCCCTTGACAATTATCAACAATCAATTGCACCCTAGCCGAACTCTAGCCAAACCTAGACCCAAGCAGCTCAATGTCCCCAGCATGGACCAAAAGCCCAAATCTCCCCAAATTGAAGTACCAAACCAACTCCAAAATCACTCCAATGTTTCTTTCAATTATTTAAAACAATAATTTGCACATTTTTACACATCAATATCATCAAAAATTTTTAAATCACATAATCTACAAACACAAATTAAATTGACCATCATAAAGGTAAAAAAAAATCAAATGCCATACAATAATAATGACATAAAATTAAAATTTTAAAAAAAATACATAAAATTAAAATACACTCACACACACACCCACATACTTCCCACCCTTTACACCTCACTCCCCTAAAAGGAAAAAAAAATAAAATACATTTAAAAAAAAAAAAAAAATCTCCCCTCCATGCCTCTCCCTCACTCCCCTCACTTCTCCCCTCGCCTCTCCCTCACCTTACCCGCCACCCTCAGGTCTACCCACTTCACCTCCTACTTACCTTCACCACACCTCCACCTCACCTCTCCCTTACTCCCTCTTCGACTCAAAAAATCGTGAGCCCCCCCTTAACCCTCTCATCATCTCATTTTCCACTACTCACTCACTTCATTCACTTCACCATTTTACTCCCAACTCCTCCAAAAACCGTGAGCCTCCTTCCTCTTTTTTCTTCTTCTCCCAAGATAGCCACAACTTCCATTCTACACTCCCAACTCCTCCTAGCCATGAGGTCTCCACCAAAGGGGCTTCCATATGGATCTTCATCTCCAACAAAGGCTTCTTCGAGGTTCTTCCATCAACTCCTCCAAAGCAAGGTAATTTTCTTCCCCTCTCTTTTATTTTTTTTTTTATGAAAACTTTTGTTTCAAAAATTCTTTTTAGATACCATCTTCATGTTTAGCCTAAATATTTCACACCTACATGAATTTTCTTTAAAATACTTCTTCCTTTACATAGTTTTTTTTTTAATCATGTGTAAGTTGTTTTCTTTTCACAAATCTCCATGTATATTTTCAAAAATCATGTGTAGGTTGTTTTCTTTTTACAAATCTTCATGCTATTTAAATTTTTCCATGCTTAGCCTTAAGAATTATTTTTTATGTAAAGTTATTTAGCTATTTAAGTTCACTGGTTTCAATATTTACAAATCTACCACCTAGTTTTTATTACCTTGAAAAATGAATTTTAAAATTTAAAAAGAAATAATACAACATAAAGGAAATAAAAATAAAAGAAAGGAAAATAAACATAAAGAGGAAATAAAAAAAATAAAACAAAAGAAAATGAAATAAAAATCTAAAATAATATATAATAATGTAAATAAATAATAAATAACAAATGTAAAAATATAAGTGATATAATAATTAAATTTAATAATAACTTTACTAAATTAAAATAAAAATAACTTTACTAAATTTTAAATAAATAACTACACTAAATTTTAAATAAAATAACTATACAAAATAACTATAATAAATTTAAAATAACTATATTAAATTTAACTGCTAAAATATAACTATACTAAATGTACATAAACAACTACATTAAATTTAAAATATTACTATATTAAATAAATGAATCATAATATATGCATGTAGATTAATAATAACTAAATGAAAATTTATAAGCAATAAAAAAATTATTATCAAAATCGAAAATATAAAATACAAAAGAAATTAATAACTAAATATATATATATATATATATATATATATACATAATAATACTAATAATAATAATAATAATAATTATTATTATTATTATTATAATAATAAATAAAAAAAATAAGTGAATAAAAATATCATTTTGTTAATTATATAAATATAAATATATACATAAATAATAATTTTAATAGCTTCAAATGATCGATAATAACTTAAAATAAATAAAAGAATGATTTAGGAGAGAGAGTGTTAAAAAAAACTTTATAAATAAATAAATAATAAAAAAGTGATAATAATAAATAATGTCAATTAATAAGATAAATTAACAATATTAAATCAACAATATTTAAGTAATAAAAATATACATATAATTGATAATAATAAAAATCACAACAAAAATAACTTATAAATATACATATACTAAATAATAAAATATAAAAGATAAATAAATAATGATAATATATATATATAAATATACATAACAATAAAATAATAAATAATAAATAATAAATTCTAAAACATAAATAAATACAATAATAAAATTAAAATAAATAAATAATCACAATAAGTTTAAATAAATAATACACTTAATGTAAATAAATAACAAACTATACCTATTTTAAATAAATTAAATAAATAAGTAAATAAATAATTATGATAAAGTTAAACAAACAATAAAATAATAATTTTCAAAATAATACATATATTAAATAATTAATAATTTAAAATTAAATAATTGTAAATAAAATAAATTAAATGAAAACCAAAAATTAAATTAAATTAAATTAAATAATAATGTAAATAAATAATAAATTAAATTAAATTAATTAAATAAAATTAAATTAAATTAATGAAAGCCGAGAAATTAAATTAAATTAAATTAAATTAAACAATAATGTAAATAAATAATAATTTAAATAAAATAAAATACAATAAAATAAAATAAATAATAATAATTAAATGAAAACCCAAAATAATAGTTCAAATATATAAATATTAAGTAATTATAAATTCAAGTAAGATGAAATAAATAAATAAGATTAATAAGGATAACAAGTATAAATAAAAAATAAAACAATAATAATTTAATGACAATAACATATACAATAATATTAATACAACAATAAAATAACATACAATAATAATATAACACATAAATAAATAATAACAATAATACAAGACAAAAACAAAACAAAACAATAACATAAATAATACAATATGATAATAACAACAACAATAATTTAAAAATAATGGTAACACATACATAACACAATACAACAATAATACATATATAAAACAATAATAAACATAAGATAAAAAAATATATATATAACAATAATAACATAATACAAGGAGCTTGAGGCAACACACCGAGGGCAGCACGATCGAGGATGTGGAAGGACATGTTCGAGAGAGCAAACAACGAGTCTACAACAACAACCTCCTTTCCTTAGTCTAAACAACAAGCCATAGGACTTCGAGGTAGCTTGCCTAGTCAGGCATAAATCCTCACCTTTTATTTAGGCCTTTGTACAATTCTGCTGTGGAATATAAGCCCTAATTCGCTTTAGGATTCCAAGGTTGTCGTCTGATAGGATATAAATCATCTCATCTTCTAGGTTATTTGCATAATCGTACATTATGCAAATGTAATCCCTATAATTAATTGGCATGATTGAAATCTAAATGACGTCATTTCTAAAATTTAAAGCCAAACTATAGGATAATTTGGGAAGACATCGAGATTTTTCTTGAATCTATGTCATTCCCCTACCCTTCTCTCATTTGGATTATGACAAAATAAAATGTTACAAAATTTGAGTCATTCACCTATTAAATTTTCGACTATCACAATTTTTTGGAAAACCTCACCTTTGGAAGCATGAATATAAATATTTCCTGATCTATATCAAGAGTATTCTTTGGTGACTTTGGTTATATAAGATGTAATTAACTATAGGGGCTTGCCCTTATAGGAAACTTAAATACTACAAATTAATATAAACCCTATCTAATTCCTTTGTATTTGATAGGGGAAATTGTCAGTCAAAATGGTTTGCAGATCAAACGAATGTCATAATTTTTTTAGTTTATTTGATCAGGCTTCACCTTAAGCTAGACATTTATTCTTTGAGATAAATACATATTTTTGCGACGAAATGCTTGATTATTTAAACTATTATTTATATGAGATCGATTTGATTTCATAAAAATTTTCATGTATATATATGTTAAATTAAATAAAATTTCTATTTTTATAAAATTAAAACTCTTTTCAAAACAAAACACCCAAAACCTATTTTTAAAGTGTAAACCTCAACACAATCAAATTAACCAAAAAATGCGACCGATAATGGTTATATATCAATACTCCTCTGCGGTATATAGTAAGAAAATTATGTATCAAAGGGCAACAAAACTTTGTTGAAACCATTGTTATTATCACGGTTATGATAAATTTGTATTTCTTGTTTGTATTAGCATGCTCATGCAAACCATAGTACAAAAATGTTATGCTTAATGAAGTTATTATTTTTTCCAATGATACCCCCCCAACAAATGAGTCAGTAAGAGAAATAGTCTCTTAAAACAGTTTCATATCATACCATGCTTAGATACTTCTTTTGTGCATATAGTAAAAAAAATTTGTATGAAAAGACAACTGAAATTCACTAACACTATTGTTATTCAGACTGTTATGAAACATATGTAGTTTTTGTCTCTTTGAGCAAGCTCATGCAACCCATAATTGCAATTATTATGCTTTGAAATGTTTTTTTTTTTCAATGACACGCACAGACCCATAAATGAGACAGTAAAATTGATAACCTCTTAATAATTCCTTTCATGTCATACTATGCATATATATTAATATTCCTATAATGCATATAGTAAGAAAATTTTGTATCCAAGGGCAACTGCACTTCATTGCAACCATTGTTATTTTCACTGCTATGAAACATTTGCAGCTGTTGTGTCTTAGAGCATGCTCAAGCAAACTAAAATTGCAAATTTCTATGTGTTGAAAAGTTTTTTTTTTTCAATAACACGCACAGACCCATAACTGAGGCAATAAAATTGATAGCCTTTGAATAATTCCTTTCATATTATACTATGCATACTTATTGATATTCCTATGGTGCATATAATAAGAAATTTTTATTTCAAAGGGCAACTGCACTTCATTGCCACCATTGTTATTCTCACTGCTATGTAACATACGTAGTTCTTGTCTCTTTGAGCATGCTCATGCAAACCAGAATTGCAAATGGTTATGTTTTGAAAAGTTTTTCTTTTTCATTGACATCATTATTTTACTTGTAATTTTATTATTTTTTCTCTTTTTATTTAGCACTTTCGATACACTATTAAGTGAGTCGTGTCTCTGAACTTTTGTTTTACTTTGAAATGAATTTCTATTTCTGAAGTTTCAAATATGTGATTGTCTCAATTCTATTTTAAATAGTTTTATTAAACATGAGCATAATTATTATTTTTCCAAAAACAGCTGCCCCACAGCTGTTTCACACAGCTGGAACAAACAGGCGACCAACTTCCCCTCAACAGTCTCCCCGCAACAGCTTCACGGGCAACACAGCCGTAGCTAAAAAACTGAGAAATTGCAGTATCGCCTCAAACATACCCTTAGTAACTCCATAAATTAAAAGAAAAATCGCTTCGATCTCTATGCATTTAGAACATCTTATTAGCCGGGCCACCGTTTGGAAAAGTGTTTGCGTATTTGAAAATCACATTTTTGTGTTTAACTAGACGCGGGTCGTGGGTCGAGCCCCGCTGTCCAACATTTCTTTTTCATTTGACGCTGTTGTCCTCGCTTCCCAGCGGAGACTAGAGGGGTGAGGGACGGAAGAAGGGTGGGGGAAATGGAGCGGATGAAAGTTCGGATGACGTGTTTCTGTGAGGGAGACCAAATGTCGTCCCAGATCGGGTGGACGGTGATGTTGGCGGTGAGAACAGGGCCCATGTGGAGCGGAGAGGAACGAACTCTGATGAACCTTCGCATTTCCTTGAAGTTGTTAGGTCGGGATAGGGTTCCGGTGAGGCGTTGAAGGAGATGGAAATGTTTGGGAAGAGATGAGGTCATGGATGCTAGGGTGCGGTGGGAGAGATGGTGACAGAGATGAGGAAGAGGGTGGGGATTAGAAGCTGCATTGCTACGTTTTATTCATATTTGTTTTTACTATTTCAATCATTTTAAAATATAAAATATTTTATAATTTAAAGTAACTAAAATGTTATATAAAAAATTAAATTATATAAATAATAATAATAATAATAATACTTGATGCGTGCTGGAAAATTCGCGACGGTAGAGTAACAAATTATCGTCTTAGCTTTGCACGAGAATTCGAGACGCACACGGATGAAAGGGAACACACGGTGACTCGGAAGTTTTTACGTGGAAAACCCGTAAAGGGAAAAACCACGGGGCTCGGCCGATTGCGAGAATCCTCTATTGATTGAGGTTTACGTAAATCCCTCGTCCCACGGACGGGAAAGGGTAATTATATGATATAGATTACAACGTCGGCCGACGGTATATAGATGATGGTAGTGGTCGACGATCGACGGTGGTCCATCTGCGATCGGCGGTGGTCCACGACCTTCGGCGGTGGTCGACGAGCATCGGCGGTGGTCGACGGCGGTCGGCGAGGATGCGGAGCTGCTTCTTCTTCTCGAGTCTTCGGACTCTCTCTTTGGTCCCCCTCATGTGAGAGTTGGGGTCTATTTATAGAGCTACGGGTGCGATTAATGCAACCATTTCGATCGGACGGTTCGAGGGCTCCCTTGATCAGACGGCGTTTAGGGGGCATTTGATGAACTTAACAATGTCAGAATTGAGTGATCTTAGGCTCGTTGGATTCGTCTTGTCGAGACGCTCGATTCGAGTATGGACTTGCTAGTTTCGGCATCAATTTGACCTTCCACAGTGTCCGAAAGTCTTCTAAAAGTGGTTAATTGATTTGATCCGGGCTTGATTTGACTCGGATTGGACTAGTTTTTGTATCATCAGTTTCTTCTCATCAATCCAGACAGTTTGACTATAAGTTTGCTGAAATCGGAGCTCTGGGTATCTCTTTATCAAGATTTGAACATTTCTTGCTTCAAAATATTATACTAGATTGATGTCATGCGCTCGAGATTCGTGTCGGATGTTGAAAATTTATTAGTGGCATATCGATTCGCTTCTATTTTCGAGGCGAGATTATTTTTGTCGTCTGAAAATGTTCAGATTTGGAGCATTTATATATATATATATATATATATATATATATATATATATATATATATATATATATTAAATGCTCCTTTAATCCTGTAAATGTTATGTCCAACGGAGTTAATGGTTTAATGTTTCGATAATCTTTTTACTTTGCGTTAATAATCCTCTTATTACACGTTTATATAACTTTAACACAAATTAATGTGCATAAGTTATATATTTTTAATATAAAGGGTTACGAGAATACCAAAGGACGTGAGGCGAAGCAGCGGGATCGGCCATGCGGGGGCAGAGGAAGCGCTGGCCCTTTTTTATTTATTTATTTATTTATTTATATTAATGAATAGCTTTTTATTATTATTATTTTTAATAAACAGCTGTTTTATTTTATTTTTAAATGAAAAACTGTTTTTTTTTTTAATTAGCATTTAATAGCCAAAGACTTTTTTGAGCCTATAAATAGGCCCAAAGAAGAGGGGTAGAGTTGCCGCAAGCGTTGTAGCGGAACGTCGTGGTGGAGCGTCGCGGCGGAGCGTCTTGGTGGTGGGTCGCTGCAGAGTGTTTCGGCGGCGCCACGCAACAACATGTTGCGGTGGCGCGTCGCGATAGTGCGTCACGGTGTGTCATAGCGGCGCGTCGCGACAGTGCGTCCCAAAGAAGTGTTGCGGCTACAAGACGCAACAACATGTAGTGGTAGCGCGTCGCGATAGTGTGTCGCGGTGTGTTGCGGCGACGAGTAGCGGAGAAGTGTTGCGGCGACGCGTCACAACAACATGATGCGGTGGCACGTCGCAGCGGCGCAATGCAGTGACATTTTGCGGTGGCGCGTTGCGGAGAAGCGTCGCGGTGGGGCGTCAGGGCGACTTGTTGCCGTGTGTCGTGTCACATTGTAGCGGTGTGTCACGGTGATGCATCGTAGCAATGCGTTGAGGTGGGGCAATGCATTGCGATTACGCGTTGTGGCGGCGCATTACGGTGCAGAGTTTGCAGCGCCAAATTGTGTTTTGGTGGTGCGTCGCAAAGACTCGTTGCGGCGGTGCGTCGCAGTAGTGTATTGCAGCTTCTTAATTGTGTAAAATTCTTCCAAGGCTCGTAGCTTTCTTTGGAATTTTATACACTTATGTCTTTTGAGGCTTGTAACCTTCCATGGACTTTGATGTACACGTGCCTTATGAAGCTTGTAGCATTACGAGATCTTTGATGTATCCGTGCCTTCGATGCTCGTAGTCTTCGAGGCTTCGAGTGTACTCGTGCCTCATGAGGCTTGTAGCTTTCCGAGGTCTTTGAATGTACTCGTGCCTTCCGAGGCTCATAGCCCTCGAGGTCTTTGAATGTACCTGCGCCTTCCGGGGCTTATAGCTACCGAGGTCTTCGAGATACCCGTGCCTTCGAGGCTTCTAGCCTCTCGAGGTCTTTGAGTGGAGACCCTGTCAACCACTTGCTCTCATGGAGTCTTTCTAGTGAGGACCCTGTCCACTACTAGCTTCCCATCGAGACTGCCTCTTGGGCTCGTCTTCCATGGGAATAGTAACTTCTCATTGAGTCTAGCCTCTTGGGCTTGACTTTCAGGAGTACCGTATCTTCCCGTCGAGTCTTGCCTCTTGGGCTCGACTTCTAGGGGTATAGCACCTCTTTTCATAAGAGGACTTTCTACACAAAATTCTTTCATGAGAAAATAAGAAAGTTTAAATGAAATGACATTTTAAAGCAACGTAAAGATTTTGCTAAAATTAAGAGTTTATAAGCCAGTTTTTACTTGGATAAGATGAGTTGGAAGTATAATTCTCATTCGATAATTCCAATGATTTTGTTCTGGTTTCCCTCACATTGTTCTTGTAAGTAGCGACCCAGATGTCCTTGGCGTATCAGACGTTCAATTTCTTCCTTTAATTGAAAACATTTTTCTGTTGAATGTCCCTTTGCACGATGGAAATGACAATATTGTGACTGGTCTCCACCATTTGGATTTCTTAATGGCTTTGGCCACTTGACAGTATCTTCATCCTTGATGGCCATTAAGATGTTAACTCGAGACGTGTTGAGTGGCGTGTATTCTTTTCTGATCGTTGCTCATGATTCCCCTCGTGGTTTAAACTTTTTCTTTGTGAAATTTTGGTATCCTCAACGTTATTCTTATGCTTGCCCCCAATCGCTCAAATTGTTCCTTGTGAGCAATGATGGCCTCATCTGCAGAGATTTGAGCCTCAACACGGTGCACAAGATCAGCATAAGAATGAACTGTCTCTCGCATAAGTGATGAGTAGAAAGGTCTCCGGGCGGAGTCCCCCAAGAAAGACTCCCTAAGCAACTACGGATCTACTCCCGGAATTTGACGGGCTTCGGTAGAAAATCGCGGAAGTATTCTTTGAGTGATTCTCCTTCACTTTGACGAATTCCCGAGAGATGAGATGAATCCTTGATGATCCTTCGATTTGTTATGAACTGTTCCACAAATAGTTTGACAAGCTTGTTAAAGGTGTTTACAATGCCCCCCGGCAGAGAGTAAAACCAGGTCCGAGCTTGTCCCTTAAGAGTAACAGGGAACACTTGACATAGAAGCGCGTCAGAGGCACGTTGAATGTGCATGATGGTTCTATAATGATCAATATGTTCATAGGGATCAGTTATCCCTTCATATGCGTCAATGTTCGGCAGCTTGAAGCCAGTTGGAATGGGGTGTTGGAGGACTGCATTAGCTAAGGGAGAAGATTCCTTGATGTTATGATGAGTGTGGAAGCGATCTTTTTTCTCAATGGGGAACTCTTCTCGGACGAGGAGACGTAATTCGTTACGGATGACATTATTTGGAATGGTAGCGAGATGTGGCGGTGCTAGGTGAATTGCATGAGATGGATGGGTGGAACTTACGATTGTCTAAGAGTTCGGCATCACGACCCGGTACGGGAAGTGTTCCTTCTTGGGGAGGGGGCCGGTACGACTTCTTCGGGCATGTTTCTCATAGGACGCCGATTCAATGGTGGACGATTTTCATTCATCGACGGTTGTTGGGTCCTACGTAAAAATTGTAAGATCCGTAGTTGAGCTTCCTCCATTCTTCGCATGCGTTCTTCCATAGAAGGACTCGAAACCCCCTCGTTGGCGGGATAGCCGTGTTCCGGGACGGGAAGATGAAGAAACATATCGCCCTTGATTGCGTGACGGATTCTCGGAACGATGAGTGTTGGAGCGAGTCGCTCCGTTGTCCCTAATATTATTACTTGTTTTCCATGTAGGAAAATTGAACAAGTACTTCAGTGATGGGAATGAGAGTTTCCCACAGACGGCGCCAAACTGATGCGTGCTGGAAAATTCGCGACGGTAGAGTAACAAATTATCGTCTTAGCTTTGCACGAGAATTCAGCACGCACATAGATGAAAAGGGAACACACAGTGACTCCAGAAGTTTTTACGTGGAAAACCCGTAAAGGGAAAAATCACGGGGTACGCCCAGTTGCGAGAATCCTCTATTGATTGAGGTTTACAGAAATCCCTCGTCCCACAGACGGGAAAGGGTAATTATATGATATAGATTACAACGTCGACTGACGGTATATAGATGATGGTAGTGGTCGACGATCGACGGTGGTCCACTGCGATCGGCAGTGGTCCACGACCTTCAGCGGTGGTCGACGGCGGTCGGCGAGGATGCGGAGCGCTCCTTCTTCTCAAGTGTTCAGACTCTCTCTTTTGGTCCCCCTCATGTGAGAGTTGGGGTCTATTTATAGGCTTCTGGGTGCAATTAATGCAACCATTTCGATCAGACGGTTCAGAAGGCTCCCCTCGATCTGACGGCGTTTAAGGGGCATTTGATGGCTTTAACGATGTCTAAATTGAGTGATCTTGGACTCGTTGGATTCGTCTTGTCGAGACGCTCGATTCGAGTATGGACTTGCTAGTTTCGGCATCAATTTGACCTTCCACAGTGTCTGAAAGTCTTCTAAAAGTGGTTAATTGATTTGATCCGGGCTTGATTTGACTCGGATTGGACTAGTTTTTGTATCATCAGTTTCTTCTCATCAATCCAGACAGTTTGACTATAAGTTTGCTGAAATCGGAGCTCTGGGTATCTCTTTATCAAGATTTGAACATTTCTTGCTCAAAATATTGTACCGATTGATGTCATGCCTCGAGATTCGTGCCGGATGTTGAAAATTTATTGGTGGCGTATCAATACTAATAATAAAAATAATAATAAATAAAATACATGATAAATTTATAAATATCTTTTTTTTTATGGAGAAATGTATTAAATTATCTTTAGCAAAATTATAAAGATAATACAAATTTCATATCTTAATATATTAAAATTTGGAGCAAGATTAAATTTATATTAGCATATTATATTTTCTTATATTTAGAATTTAGGTTGACAAAAATTATATTGGCATATTGTATTTTCTTTTATTTAGAATTTATGTTGGCAAAATTTGGAGCAATATTAAAATTTTTTAAATATTTTCCAAACCTACAAACCAAACAGCCAGACAGCTTATTCCGATCAGAGGCACAATCGTCATTTATTCATAAAAAACTGCAAATCAGTTGTTTCCTAAACACACAAACCAAACAGATCAATAACTTATCCGAATGAGATTGCTCGATTAACGATTATCAAGATATATTATTTATTTGGATAAATTAAATAAACTGCAGCTGCCCCACACAGACCCTTAATTACATCTGTTTGGCCTTTTGCAATTCTTCACGCGCTTCCAAATTTGGGGCCAGCTATTCGAAAAAAATTTGCGTCCGGTGTCCGGACGCAGCTCTGCGTCCGGACAACGGAGATACACCCCATGTAACACTCATGTATCACCCATGTAACTCCTCTGCAGGTTGGGTGTACGTAGGGTGTACGTGAGTGTGCTTCTCACGAACTCGGACGCGAGCTCTGCGTCCGGTGTCCGGACGCAAATTTTTTTCCAGCTATTCCGCCGTTTGCCTTCTGAATTACTGTTAGGGAATATATATTTAATTTTTCTTTTATTTTTTGTGGAAATGAGATTTATGGGCCAAGCAAGCCCAAATATAAGAAAAGAAAATTATTAATGCACAAATGAGGATTCAAACAATAGTTATCGAAGGGACGAGAGAAATTTCGATCGAGCAACACTCAATTATCTAATTATACCTATAGCTATACTACTCTTAAAATAATCCTAAATATGATATATAATAATAATAATAATAATAATAATAACAATAATAATAAAATACTTCCGATCTTTATATTTTTTTTTATGACAAAGTTGATCTCACTCAAAAATAGGGGGGGCAATTGTTATGTCTCCAACAAATTTTCATTTTTTGTCACGAATCTCGAGGTATATTACGGATCTCGAGATAATTTTTTGAGTAAGAAAAATATAAACCTCGATAAAATGTCATCGAGAGATCTGCTTTCAACAAACTTACATTTGGAGTGACTGGCTCAACGAGACGGGCACAATTATATCAAAATTAGTAAAATTCGAGTCAAATCAAACATATATCAAGTTGTTAAACCACTCTTGAAAGTTTTTCAGATATATTTAAAAGATGGAACGAATGCCTATAGTCAAATCAAGCGTCTCAACAATACGAATCGCCGAGCCCAAGATTGCTCAATTCCACCATCGTTAAGACACTCAAATGTCATCTAATCGAATGAGCTCTCTAGACCATCCGTTCAAAGTGGTTAATATTCTCGTATTAATTTCACCCACCACACAATAAATAGGGGCCCACCCCGCTCAGGAGGGGAGGAGAGTTTGAGATCTTAGGAAGAGCTTGAACCTTTGAGAAGTAGTTGAAGTCCAGCATTATCACCGTCGGTCGCCACTGACTTCTGTCGACCATTGTCGATTGTCGCTGACTTTCACCGATTACTACCAGCCACCGTTGATCGCTGTATACCACTTTAATCGCTATCGACACGACCATACACCATCAATCACAATTGGTCGCCGCTCATTCCTAGCAAAAAAGTTGTCAGCACGTCAACATTGTAACTTGGGAAACTCAGTATCTCTTTCTCGCCCGTGGGACAAGTGGTTGCAACTGTAATCATATTTTATATTAGAACTCTTCAGCTGGATCAACCCCATAGTTTTTCCCTTTCCTAGTTTTCCAAGTAAGAACTTCTCGTGTCAATTACCTTTTATTTTCTAAATGTATGTTGAATCTTTGTACCACACTAAGATAATAATCTGCCGCTCTACTGCCGTAAAATTTCCAGCAGACATCAAATGATGTGGTGCTCCATTAATCCATGTTTTTGTTTAAGGATTTTGATGATGAGATATTTTTAGGAAGGAGGAAATTTCCAACAGCTGACGTATCATCTCATTAATTTTAGACATGATATATGATATTAAGATTTTCTCATTGATGTTACAATTAAATCATTATTTATTTAGTAGCATATTATTAAAAATATTTCAAATATTTCTTATTATATTATTTTTATAACAAAGTAAATAATCTCACAGTAATTAATGATGTGAGATATGCTAAGAACTAGGGGTGTAAACGAATCGAACACGAACAAATAGAGCTAGTGTTTGTGTTTGAAAAGTTCGAACACATAACTGTTCGTGTTTGGTTCGTTTAACAAACCGAATGAAAAAACATTGTTCATGCTCGTCTTGTTTGCTTATCGAACGAATCAAACACAAACTTCCTGGCGAACCGAACACGAACTATTCACGAACAACGAGCTTTTTGACAGCTCTAGCTTTGATAGCATACTTCCTTAAAATGAAGCAAATTGATCAGGTGTTCCGTACACATCAGATAATCCATACTTTTTCAAAATGAAGCAAACCGAATAAGGCGTTGAGGGTTTTGTTTAGAGTTTTATTTTAATATACAGTATAGTATATTAATTATAATATTATAATACTTATATTAATATAATTAATACTATATTATTATTATTATTATTATTATTAATTTATCATATATTATAATTTATAGAAGTTTAATTATTTAAAATATGATAAATTTTTATCATATATAATTATTTTTAAAATATCATAAATTTTTATATAATTATTTTAAATTATTTTATATTTCGAACATAACGAACCGAACACGATCGAACACATAGTTGTTCGTGTTTGGTTCGTTTAACAAACCGAACGAAAAAAATTATTCGTGTTCGTCTTATTTGCTTATCGAACGAATCGAACATGAACTTCTTGGCGAACAGAACACGAACTGTTCGCGAACAACGAGCTTTTTTGACAGCCCTACTAAGAACTATTTCTTCCCACTCCGTCTCGCGTTATGATATCCGGCTGCAAAATCTCCACTACGTAAACCCTAATCTCACTCCTTCTCTTTCACGATATTTCGCAGGTATGGATTTAGCACTTACAACGAGCTGGTCGCATCTGAGTCTATCAGATTGTTCAGGGAAGAACAGGGGATTCTTCAGCGGGGGCCCTCCACCGCAGCTTCACCCACCGCCCCTCGGCGTCCCATGATTTTTAGACTAATAGAAGGTGATACTTCTATTTGTTTGTGTAGAATAAACGTTTGCTTGATTGATGTTCTCTATTGACCTGATTTTAGCATTTTTCTTGCATCTATATAGGATTTAGGGTTAAGAAATTTTGTTTATTTTACTACGTGCAGCAAGAGCACTATAATAACCAGAATCTAGCTTCTTCAATCTGTTAACCAATATGGAGAACAAATTAGGGCGAATCCAGTTAATTATGCAGGAAACTGGGATGTGCTAATGGAGTTCATACAGTAACCCTTTCGCATGCTAATGGTCTGTATCTTGTTCTCTTTTAGTACTCTAATTTGTAGATGTCATTGTATCTCTTAGCTGCAAAATATCAGCATTTGCCAATGTGTTTATGAGGTTGAAGCCAAGTATGTGATGTTATACCTTAAATGAAGAAATTAACTTATAAAATATAATGAAAAGTTTGTAATCATATGATGTATGAAGTGAAATTCTATCAAAGCAATAATGCTAGGGGCATTTACATACGCACCACACAATTCTCATGTATTTACATATCTTACACCTAAACATTCATGTTTGCATATGCATACCACTTAACAGACAACCATGATTATCCTTCTAAAATGAAATAAGTTTTTTCATGCATACTTTTATAACATGAAAGTATTATAAATTAAATATCAAATTTTGGGGGTTAGATATGTACATAAGGATTGTGTGGTATGCATGCAGGGGTGTAAACGAGCCGAACACGAGCGAGCATTTATATTTCGGCCCAACAAGTGTGTCCGTGCTCGGCTTGTTTGTTTAACTAGCCAAACACGAGTTGTTCATGAACAAAGAGTCGTTTTGACAATCCTAGTCATATAATCATAAGATGTTAAGGATTGAGGCAATATTTAAGAATTATAGTTTATTTTATAATATCATTTGAATCTAATTAATACTTTTTAGTATATTTATTTAATTAATAACTTCAATTGATTATAAATGTTTTAAATTTTTAAAAAATACTACTCATTAATATATATATATATATATATATATATATATATATATATATATATATATATATATATATATATATATGGAATAGTATTTCGAGCCAAAATGAGCCGAACATGAACGAACAAATATTTGTTCATGTTCGGTTCGTTAAGGCTTATTAACTTAGCGAACGAGCCGAACACAAGCTTCTTAACAAGCCGAACATGAGCTAAATGCATGCAAATAAAGGAGGAACTAATACAAATGTATGCAAATTGCCCATTGTACTAACAATTTATCATCAAGTGAAATTAGAATTATTACTAATGAAAAGAAAGGAAACAATCATACTTGCAGAAAGAAAAAATAAAGGAGGAACTAATACAAATGTTTGAAACAACTAGAGTTCTCCTGAAGTAATTAATACCGAAATGATTAGCTCATATTATGAGGATCCACGAATAAAAGCTGGAAAGAAGTAGTGAGAGAGAAAAAAAAAAAAAAAAACAGTATAAGAATTTTTCATGTAAACTCAATTGATAATTCCTACTGATTAATGCATAAAAGTCAACAAGTAGGGCATGCAATAGGATTAAGTAAAAGTGGAACAAAACCATACATGCTACCATAGGAAGCATAACAATTGACATATTATATAATTTCTGCATAACAAGAACAGTCGAGAATGTTAACAAGAACAATCAAGAATGTTAATTAAGGTTCAATGATTACATTTTAATGCTAATTAAGTTTTTTTTTTTAGATATTGCCAGTAATCCTTTTATTTTTTTAATTGAATATAAAACTAAGAAATTGTTGTTTTAATGTTCTACTCCCAAACCCAGATTATTCATGTCATTCGGGATATCATTTAGAGTAAGTATGACTCAACGTGCTTGTCGTGGAAGGAGATCCTGATGGCCATTTGAGATATTTGATTTTAGGAGTTTGCGGTAAGTATCGTTCACAAATAACTTAATTTATTTTTATTTATTTATTAATCAAACATAATTCCTATAATATTTGCAGAAATAATTCTTTTGGCTCCTTGAGCACAAGCCTCTCATCCGACGCAACTTCGAGCTCAAGTACAACAATCGCCTTCGGAACATGTTTGGTCCGTAAATCACGAATTGTGACTTGGAGATGATGTTTTTGTCACGTAGCTTAGGATCTAAGTTTCTTCAGAATATCAGACAAAGAGGGAGTAGACAAAGCAGAACAACGGGTCGGACTTTGGAGGCACGGGGCCTGCAACCACACTGGTGGGGCGCTCCCACATACCAAACACAAGCGGATGCTGATAAGATTTAATTTATTCTATAAGGTTTTCTGTAGTTCAAACATATACTCTTAACAATTTCGTTTTATGGACTGGCTATGGAGATTGGACGAGAGTCATCCAACATCGATGTACATGAGCGCACTCTCAGAACGCGGTCCGACCAGTCCTGGATCGACAACAGAGCCCGTTCGACCCAGGTAATTAATGAGCTAAACTAGTTTAATGTTAATGTATGCTAACTTTAATTGAATGTAACTACTTTTGTTTGCAGGAGAGATTCCAGAAACTAAAGGAGAGCTGATCGCAAGCTCGTGATGTAGTACGATCTGCAAGCGTGATTCTTCCAAGTACGGCCAGTGGAGAGAGGCTGATGGAGAGAAGAAGAATGGTCGAGTCTACTGGCTCGGGTTGCAGGGGATTGCCTGCGGCGCTCACTCCACCAATGCATCTGACCTCTACCGCGCTTGATGAGGAGATCTCCAGGCATATTGCGACATTCTCTACTGAGATGGAGGCCTGCTTCTCTCAGATGAGGTCGAAGCTGGAGGCCAACATGGAGGCCAAGCTGAGGGCTGAGTTGGATTCCTTCCTCCAGTGGATGAGGGTGGCAAGGTAGCGTCGCAACAACAACATTGAAGGAGGAGGAAGCGGCGGAGGACGATGGGGATGAGGTTGACGAGATAAATGAGGATTGGGAGGTTTTTTTTTATGTTTATGGACATTTGACACGCACACACACACACATATCTCGTGAAGAGCGATTTACATATTTTAGAGTAAATATATTTTTTATTTATTTCGTTATTTGATTGGATAATTTACTATTTGACAGCTATGTTACTTCGTTAAATGCTTGAAATTGTATATTAAATTTTTTGATAACGGGATGTGGTAATGTACATATGAAAGAAAGAATTTGTTTTTTTTCCGATGGTTTACCGTCGATTTTGCGACGATTCCAAATTCATCTGTAGGCAAAATCAACTATTAGTCGATTGACATTTTTACCTACGCCTAATCGATGCATAACTGACGGCACAAGGTGCACCACATGAAAATGACTGGTGCGAATTTTTTCGACAGTTAACTCATCGCTCATAAAAAATGATGTTTTTTTACCAGCGTAAGAAAACGACGGGTGCGACACTTTTCTGACAGTTACCCTTCGGTTATAAAAAAAAAGGGCATAAACGACACTTAAATGGCTTATAACCAACAGTTTTGCTTGCTTCAGAAAACCAACGGTTGTGACACTTTTTCGACGTGTATGTCATTGCTATTACTGACGAAATACCCATCGGTGACGACTTGAATTTTCTTGAAAAAAAAACTACGACATTAAATTGTCGAGTAACAGTCGGTAAATTTATGCTGTCGGAATATCTGTCGATTTTGGAATTACCGAAAATCATTTTACCTACAAGCTTAAAACTGTATGTAAATCGTCGTTAACTTTAAAAGTGATTGTTTTTCTTATCATAAACATTGAATTGTGATCGTAAAAAAAAGCTTAAATTCCTGTAGTGAGAAAAAGAATGTCATTGTAACCAACATGTTGAATGTACTTGTCAAGGGAGCACAAGCAAAGACCTCTCACCTGTCAATCTAAGTGTCTTATTAAGTTCGAAAGTCATTGTCTCTGTGCTGCAGCCCTTTGTGAGAAAAATAACACGCATTTTTCTCAAAACCTCAATGATGATGATGATATGTTATTTTAGTCTTTGTTAAATGCATTGATGTCATGAGATAATTGGTTGGCTATCATTGTCAACCAAATAGAAAATATATTACATATGCTAAACCGTATATTCGTTCAAAATGAAGTAGCCTGCAAAATAAAATGTAATAATAATAATAAGAAGAATGCAACCTTCGTACAACTCTCAATACACGGAGAACATATGTAATATTTGCTCCGAGCCCAAATAAGGATCTATCCTAAGAGTCTCTTTGCTACCTAAGTGTCCTAGGCTGAATTTGGAAGGGAGAGACACTTTCCTAAGGGAAATGCCAACCCAACATGATAGTGCAAACTAAGAACCAAGAAACAATTTCAACAATTTAAAAACATATATGGTCTCAATGTTATTCCTCCGCTATTATGATTATCCATACATCTACTTTAATAACACTTACAAATTTGTTCATTAAAAAATAATCAAAATTTAACTGCAATAACTGATCAGCTAAATAATTAAATTATTTTTTAATCTCCTTTCAATGATATAAGAATCATATTCAGTTGCGGTGTAATGTGTAAATCATAACGCCTATGATATAAATATGAAAGTAAGTAAAAATGAGCATTACATTATAGAATGAAAATCACAATTTATATAATTATTTATATGCAATATCTAGAATAATTTTTTGAATCTTTTCTTATTTTATAGTAAATTTTATGGAGTTCAATTTACATACTAAAATACTCAAAATATTGTAAAATAATAAAAAAAAAAACGCATTGAAAAATTAACTTTTATATGTTAATATGTTCAACACAACCTATTTTATAAGATATAAATAATTACAACATTAATGATTGACTTGTAATCACACGTGCTCAAAGCACTCGCGCGGCAGCTTATATGCTTGCATTATTTTTCTCCTCGTCTCTCGTCCCAGCCCTTTTCTCATTCTCTACTGTATTCGTTCGCTCAATTAATCGCTCTTGCAATTTTCATGGCCAAATATCGACTGAAGAATTAAGAATTTAATGAGGTGACAAGAAAATTAGATTGAGGCATATATGATTGGACTCAAAGAATGATAATAAAGAAAAGATTTCTGTCATTTGGCCGAACAATAGCGTCCTGAGAAGAAGATTTCTGTCATTTGGCCGAACAAGAACGTCCTGAGAAGTTGCACAAATAAATGAAGTACAATGGAAGCTTTTCCCTAAACTCCGTGACACTTATTGTAGGCTCTAAATCTTTCAAGCTAAACATATGAAAAGGCCTGAAACATTTGCTAAATGATAACAATTATATAAATAGATACTTGTTGAGAAATTAGGGCAAATAAAATGCAAATCGACACAAATCAAGAGGAACACAGAGATTTAATGAAGTTCGACAAAGATGCCTACATTCTCGGGAGCAGAGCGACGGTTTTCCTTTACACTCCGCTCGCGAGCTTTGTTACGCTAGCTCGCTCTGCTCTGGTGACTCGCTCCGTTCCAGCATTTGTCTCTTATCCGTTTCACGCCAGCATCTGCCTATTATCTGATATATGTGTCATACATAACAATAATGAAAGACATAGATCCAATTAATAGTAGCACAACAATCTCAATCAAATGCTCCTCAAAATCGAGCTTCGTGTATTCAATGCATAAAGTATAAGAATAACTCACACTATGAAAGTCATGTGGCTCCTCCTTTATAAAGCTAAAGAGCAACTTAATTTCCTTCGATATCTTATGAAGCACACCGGCTCTGGCAATACTCATTTATTGAATTCGTCCAAACGCCTAATGTATGCCTGATATAATATGATGTATTCATTAGCGTCCAATGATCCAACTACGTAGGTTATTGTTCACTATTTATGTATTGACATTTATATTTATATATTTGAACATTAAAAATGTAGCAGCGCCGATCCTTAGATGATCTAACGGTCAAGAGGAGAAGATTACTTTGAAAAAGCGAAAATCGACAGATGTTCATGAGGCCTGTTAGGTATGACTCATATATCATATAAGGAACAGAAGTTTGAGCGGAAGCAGAGTGGAGCGAGCAAGTAAGTGGAGCTCGTGAGCGGAGCGAAGCTCGCGAGCGGAAGCATCTGTCCAATCGAGAGAGTTTTGTTATGTGGGTTGGAACTGCGGGGCCAACGCCCCTCGGTACGGTACATCACTAATTTTGTTAATTACATATTGTACACCAGGACTACATATGCTTATTGTAACCCTAAGGGGTGCCTTGTACTCTTTTCTGAAATTACAAATGAAAGTCATCTCTCTGCTCTCAAGGACGTATGAATCTTTGTCGAACCTCGTTAAATCTTTGTGTCGATTCTTATTTCTTTCCCCTAATTTCTCAACAAGGTCCATTTATCCGACCGAGTATATCCGTCCAAGCCAAAGTAAGAGTGGCCAAATCTGATCGAGCACAAAGGTTGAGTGAATCACCTGAATCAAAACCATTCAATAGAAACAAGTCAAAGAGACATCCAAGTCAACCATAATGAAAAAGACGACTCAAGGAAATATCTAGCGTCTTGGTATCTCTAATCATATTAGGGAGGTCCATAAGCTTCTTCATCCATTCTCAAAAGTTGACAACTAGACTAACTTAACCGACCGAATAAGTCATGCCGACCCAAAGCCCATCAAGCTCAGTGACAGATAACACTGATAAAGCCTAGCCAACTGAATCGCCCAAAAATCTTTAAAAATAAAAATAGACTTCCAGATCCAGACAAAGAGGAAGTAGCAAAATGCAAGATGTGAACTTAAAACATTGTTCTTTTGGCTTTACTATAAAATAAAATAAAATATAATAAAATATAAAATTTAAAGAAAAAAGGAAAAAAAAAACATCGACCGGGTCTAAGTAAGTTGTGTTGTTGCACTCTTCCTAACTTAAGTGTATTATTAAGTCAAAATAAACCGATTTGATAAAATAAATCACGCCAAATTTGGTCTAGTTGCTCACTTGGACTCCCCTAACATACGACTGTCAAAACGGCTTGTTGTTCGCGAACAACTCGTGTTTGGTTAGTTAAGAAGTTTGTGTTCGTCTCGTTCTCTAAGATAACGACCCAATCAAAAACGAAGATTTGTTCGTTCGTGTTCGGCTCGTTTTGACTCGAAATACTACACCTTAAATACACACATACACACACACATATAATAGATTGATGAATAGTATTTTTAAATAATTTAATTGACTACTAGGCTAGAAATTATTAAATTATATTCAAATTATGTTTTAATGTAAATTGATAGAACAAATTTTTATCATCCAATATGAATCTTGAGGCATGACACGGATATCGAGGCAATATTCTTGTGCAAGAAACATTTAAATGTTGATAAAAAGACTTCTAGAGCTCCAATTTCAGTAAACTTATAGTCAAACTGATCGGCTCTATGAGACGAATCTAATGATATGAAAATTAGTCTAATCCGAGTCAAATCAAGCTCAAATCAAGTTATTAATCCATTCTTAGAAGATTTCCGTATATATTTAGAAGGTCAAACAAATGTCGACACTAGCAAGCCTATACTTGAATTGAACGTCTCGACAAGACGAATCCAATGAGCCCAAGATCACTCAATTCCGACATCGTTAAGGCCATCAAATGTCCTCTAAATGTCGTTTGATTAAGGGAAGCTCTCTGGACCGTCCGATTAAAATGACCATATTAATTGCACCCAAAATACTCTAAATAGACCCCCAACCCTCACATGAGGGGAGACTGAAGCTTAGAGAGAGATTGAAGCTTTGAGAAGAAGCTACAGCTTAACACCACCGCCGACCACCACCGACCTCCGACAACCACCGCCAACCTCCATTGATCACTGTCGACCGCCGTCGACCATCACCTACTGTCGTCAACTACGGCCGATCTCCGTCATCGACCATCACCAACCTCTGTTGACCTGCGTCAATCGTCGTCGATCACCGTTAGCTACCATCTTCAATCACCACCAACTAGACACCGACAATCGACGTTGTAATCTGAATGATATAATTACTCTTTCCTATCTGTGGGACAAGAGATTTATGTAATCATCAATTAATAATGGATTTTTACAACTGGGTCAGTCCCTGTGGTTTTTCCCTTTACGGGTTTTCCACGGAAAAACTTCTAGAATCGTTACCGCCGTGAATTTAAATGTTGAATTCTTGTACAACGCTAAGACGATAATCAGTTACTCTACCGCCGTGAATTTTCTAGCACGCATCATAAACGATAATTTTTAAATCTTGCCCAAACTCTTAACATCTTATAGCTATGTGATTATAGTTATCAAAATAATTCTTTGTATGTGAACAACTTGTGTTTGGCACACTAAGTAAACGAGCCGATCACAAACACATTTTTTGAGCTCGGAATATACTAACCTTCCTCTCATTTGTTTACACTCCTACCCCAACACACCGATCAGCGGTCCCATTGATTCAGCCCAACCAAAATTTGACCGATTTGGACCAATCAGACCGGTCAAGCACGGCCGGTCCTAATTTCACGCATACAATAATTGCTAATAATAAATTCATTTGACAAAATATCAGAAACCAGTAGAAAATGCCTCGCATTTTATTTTCTCAAATATTAAATAAATAAGATCTAATTTGTGTCGTTTTAATGGTCCAAATATCGTTTTCATGCGTCTAATCTGCCATTAATCTAATTTTCACGCCCTAACAAACTTATAATTATAAAGTCTCCACACTGCACTATATGTCAAAATTAAATGTAAATAATATCAATTACTCCACATATCCCATTCCTTCTCTAATTAATTAACTGGACCGGTCCTCTCGAACGCTCCGTCGGCTTTATTTAACATTTTAAATATTGTCATAGCAGCCCTTCTGCAAATTACAGAAAAGTCCTCTTAATTTGCAATTATTGTAGATTTTATCATGTGATATAAGCCTTGATTATTAATATTTTGGGGCAATTACATACATACCACATAAGTATTATGAATTTACATTTCTAACATCTATACTTTGTTTTTTTACATATATAACTTTCAAATATTTCGTATAATATATAAAATATCATTATCATTAACTTTTAAAAAGTTAAATTTATTTTTTCACAAATGATAAGTGATATATATATAAAGTTAAATATATATCAAAGTCTAGATGTTAGATATATAAATATATAAAAATTTTGTGGCGTGTATTTATTTCCTCCTAATAATTTAAACAAAAAGTATTAATTTTTCTTTAATATATATGATTGGTAATTTGGATTTTATAAGTTGGCATTAGAGATTTTTATTTGATTAGGTTTTTTTAAAATGCTAGTTTTGTTAGGTGTTTGAAATTATTTAATACTACAGAGGAATAGATGATATAATCAATGATTAATTCAACATTATTTTTCAGGTAAACAAAAGAAAAAAAAATAAAAAATTATTTTTTATATAATGAACTTATAAAGAACAACTGCCCTCCATGAACATAACATGATTCTGCTATAAATATAGAAAAATTATTGCATCCAGAGTTCTGATGCATTTTTGCATAAGGACTCTAATCAGTATCTGCCATGTGCACAGACATGCCCCCTTTAATAAAAAAAATTAAATTTTAATACATGGGAGGAAGGGGGGGGGGCGGGTACACTTGTCAGATCCTGATTGGAGTCTTCATACAAAACTATATTAGAACTACTGATGCAATAATTTCTCCTTAATATAAATGTGGAGACTCAATCCACCACATGTTAATTAGCTTCCTAATTAAGAGGACTCACCTACCTCTCACCTACCACTCTCATTGATTCTATAAATAACCTCTTTTGGCTATTAGATGAAGTCAAGCCAAGTGAAGAGCTAAGCCAAGCAAGAGTTAAGCAAAGGCCAAGCCAAGTCCTCTAAGAGAGAAAGAGAGGAAAAGAGGAAGGGAGAGAACAAAATAGAGATTTTCTTATAAACGTCGAGATGCTCGACGATGTAATTACTCAAAGTAATAAAATTCTCTGCAGTTCCGTGGACATAGGCAAATTATCCAAACTACGTAAATCTGTGTGTCGTCTGGTGTTTGTTTTTCTGTGTGCAATTTTCTCGTTCCATTCTCACTTTATTGTCGTTGTTTTTCACAACAATTTTCCATCAATTATTTCGAACCAGTTGATTGACACTATCTTTTAAGTTTTCCAAACAAACTCTTTTTATTTATTTTATTTTTTATTTTTTTTAAAATTTTCTTTTATCTCATCATTTGTACATAGAGTGGAATGGTGCAATTTAATATACATTAAAAAAATTATATATTTTCTATACATATTGTATATTATAATACACTTACGATTATTCAACTTATTTTGAGATTAATATCATATATGAAGAGTTTACATTGCATTAATTTGCATTAATGTAAAAAAGGGTTTAATGATTCTTAATCTCATTTTCATATTAATTCTTATCAAAATTTTCTGATATTTATAAGGTTTTCAAACCTAATGCAGCGACATGTATCAATATATAATGTTTTGTAAACAGGAGTCAAGGTGGTAAGTAAGCTGACGTATCAGCCCTCATATAAATACAATTTTGACCAGGGCTCATTATATATATTTTTAACATATTGTAATTATAGTTTAAAATTTAATTTCACATTGACTATTAAATTCCCTATCTGTTTAATAGAAAAAATAAAAGAAAAAATTAATCTTAAATATGACAATAATTAATCAAAGTCAAGGCTGAGAAAGAAAAGTTTATACTAATTTTGGTTGCTAGTGATATATCATTAGAATATTTAACTAATGAATCATAAGAAGTAATGCAATTTTTTTATTTACAAATCTTTGAAAGTATGTTTAGGGTTTCGATAAAATTATAATCTATTTGAATGACGGAACAAGCTGAATCTGAAAACAACATGAATGATCGAGTTTGAGTCCAAAGTAGGAACGAACCGAGTAATTTAAATAGAATTGAAAACTTTAGGATGTTAATGAAAGGGTCATATGATGCATGAATCTTATGTTATTGCAATCAATTTGAATGCCTTGAGAAGAGAAATCAAATGAGCTTACATTCACTTAAGTCTAAGATCATTGATATCTTTAAGGAGTAGATGATTGGTGTATATTTAAAGGAAGGTACATTAGTCATTTGTTGGGGTGTTGTAAAGCTTTGGTCAAAATAATCAAAATATCATTCATTTAGGGAATTAAGTCTTACAATTAAAAAGATCTTAAAGATCGAAAACACTTTAGTGCTTTGCTTGATGACTTACACCCAAGATCACCACCAGAAGTAATTGTTATAGTATGGCCATCATCACTCGACCAATGTCATCTGACCCTCATCATGTAGTTGATTTTGTGGAATCATCATTATCTGATAGCCATCATCCAACCATTATTATTCGTTCATCATCTTTCGACCATTGTTGCTCTACCACTGTTGATCCTTTGTTATTTCAATCAGTCATTCTCATATTACCATCATTTGTCTGCCATCATCATTTAATAATCATTATCAATATTTTATCTCCCAACTGTTACCTTTTCAGCATCATCACTGCTCACTTATTATTATCCTTTTATTATCATCTAGCAGTTGTCACAAAATAACCTTCAATATCACCATCCGTCTCTAGCAATCTCTACTACATCAAAAAGGGGTAAGAAGCACTCCAAAAAAGGAGAGGAAGAGAAGAGAGAAGAACGATGGATTTGTTTGGCATCTTAAAGAAGAAATGTGGTATTATTTTAGTTTTAGCAAGACAATATATTTTCGTTCATGATACAATACAACTCTCATCTAAACTCTTATATTAAAGGGAAAAAGAGTAACTGAAACAATAATAACATATTTTTCTCCATTTCTAGTTCTTATCATTATAACAAGTGACTACATTCTCTCAATCTTGAGGCAACATCTTCAACAACAACAGGAAGTCTTCATCCCACTAAGTGAGCTCGACTACCTGAATCATTTTCTCCTTTGTGTTCTAAATGAATTATATGTAGTACAACAAAAAATAATCGAATTAAATATCATTTATACTTGCACCAATACATCCATTAAAATGCAATGCATGCTATAAAACCAAATTATCATAAGGAAGATATTCAGGCTAGGGAACTTACAGACCCTTCAAACTTCAATAACAACAACAACAACATGCCTTTATCCTACTTTGTGGGTTCGGCTACATGAATCATTTATCTCCCTTGCATCTTTTTGAGTGTCATATTTTCATTTAATTCTAATAGATTGAGATCATTTTTTATACATAATGTCCAAGCCTATTAAGTCTACCTCTTCATTTCTTAACATAAGTTTAATCTAAACATCTACTCTCTTAACAAGATAATCGGATGGTCGACACTTAATGTGACAAAACCATCTAATACGAATCTCTCCAATCTTGTTCTCCACTGGAGCTACACCAGCTATATCACATATATATTCATTTCACATTTTATTTTTAAGTGTTAAGATACTCATCCACTTAAACGTTCTCATCTCAACAACACTTTGTTTTATGCTTTTGTTTTAAAAGCCAACATTCTGCGCCATAGAGCATTGCAGGGTCACCACCATCTTATAAAATTTTTCTTTCAGTAAAAGTGGTACTTTTTTATCACACAATAGGCCCGATACATTCCTCCACTTCAACTAACCAACTTGAATTCTACTAATAACATCCCCATCTATAATGACTACAATGACTGTGTAACAAAACACCACATATGATGCAGCAGTGACTCCTAAAGGTGGTGTAACAATGCACCCTAAATATGGTGACTTTTTTCCGGACTCCCGAATCTCTTTCCTCGTAGCCCGCCACTACGGCTTATTTGTCCAAATATGGCTATAGTCTATGGATGTCATCACAACTCACCACTATGACCTATATGATAAATTACTGCAGTCGTGGCTCACAACTTGTGCAGCTCCTGACTCTGAACCCTGCGGTCTACCGAAGTTATTGTAGCTTACCACTACGACCTATGTGGCCAATCACAACCTATGTGACTCACAACTTGTGCAACTCCCAACTTTGGCTCTACGTTCTATAGACGTAATTACGACATACCACTTCCACTACGTGACTAACTACGACATATGTAGCTTATAGCTTATGTAGCTCTTAACTTTGGCCCAATGGCCTCCGAATTTCATCGCATGTTACCACTACGACCTATGTGGCAAACTACGATCTATGTGATCCACTTCTCGTGTAGCTCATGACTCTGACCTCTGTGGCCTACGAACATCACCACAACTCACCACTATGACTTACGTGGTCCACAACTCGTACAACTTTTAACTCCGACCCATGTTGCCTAAAGACGTCACCGCAGTACACCTCCACAACTTATGTGGCCAAATACAGTTTATGCGATAACTCCGGCTCATGCACCATACGAACATCATTATAGCTTAGTTCTACGGCTTATGTGGCCAACTCCGGCCTACATGGCCCACAACTTGTGTAGCTCCCCAATATGAGCCCTACGACTAATGGACAGAGTCACTGCTCACCACTATGACCTATATCCTACATGGCTCACAGCTGTTGCAATTTCTAAATACGTCTTTGCAACCTAGGGACATCATCACAGTTCACCACTATGGCCTATGTGACCAACTTCAACCTACACAACTCACAACTCGTGTAGCTCCCAACTCTGGAATATACATGCTATGCACGTCACAACTCACCACTATGACATACATGACTAACTACGGTATACATGGTTTATAACTCATGCAGCTTCTGACTCTTACCTCTTGATAAAACCAAAATGAACACCAGTGACACAAACAAGTATACATGTCAGCCAAGTAAAATACAGAACAGATTCCATGTTTCAATCCCACGATGAACGAATGAACTTCAAAAGTTCTAATATACTCGTTTAATGTCTAGCTTGAAGGATTGAATTTAGGTAATTTTAAACTTCTTAATCCTAATTTTTGTGAAAAAAATCTTATAATGAATTTTGAGGTTGAACAAGTGAAAAAAAACCTCCATTGAATTTGTCATATCCAGTTAGAACTATATAAGTGATTCAAATGAAATTGACACTCAGAAACAACCGTTTTCTTAGCCCATCCCAATAGTCATAAAAATTAGAGTTTTCTATTATAGTTATTCCTCCAACCATGCAAAAATATCAATATTTGTGAATTACCTTACACAATTGTACCATCATAACAAATATACTCACATTTTCTTAGAGTGATGTAGGTTAACCTAATTGTTTCACCAGCCTACTCTTGTATCACTAAATCACAACTCGTTTTAATTACCCAAGTGATCAGGTTATGAGTAAATTAGATGCAAAAGATTAAATCATCAATTTAAGAATAAACAAATTACATAAAATCTAATTAAGAAGAGAGAGAACTTTAAGTCCTACGCATAACGAATGAATACAACAAATGTTCCATTACAGATTCGATAGTGAATGAGTTAGAAAAATCTCACCTTTTCTCCCCCACTAAAGTTACACGAAATCAAAAGAAAATTTTGAGTTTTTACCCATTTAAAGTACAAACAATTATACACGCGCTTGTTATCTCTCAGGAAAACTCTCACAATCTCTCTCACTCTCCTAAGATTCCTCCAACGAAGATTATTGTCAATTGTAAGTGTTCTTCGACGACTCTCTCTAATAGATGTATTTGCATCACTCTAAGAATTGATCGCTCCGTAGAGAAATGATAGAAAACCCCTTCTCTTCATTTGAAATACTTCTCTTTAATTATTTGAATGTGTGTTAGATTTTCATATAGCCCTAAAACGATAACTCATTACTCCTTCGTTACAGACCTTTTACACACGTCAATATAAATAAATAAATATATATATATATATATATATACGCACACCCAATTCAAACTATTCTTCAAATTATAATTAATACCATTTGTTAAAAATCCTCTTAATTATTTTGCATCAAAATTGGGACCACAATCTAGTTCAATGCACCCTCACCCTAAGAAATAATTTGGGGGAAAAAGCGTAAGGTGTGGACCTTTTCATTAATAAAATTTATTAAAATTATTAAATTTTCTATTAATAATTATGAAAATAAATATTAATCATATAAAACTTAAATATATATACTATAAGTCATGTTTTATATAAATACAATAAAAATGGTATTTTATTTTTGAAATTATGTTAATATTCTAACTTTTATTTAATACTTTATTTATATCGCAACTAAAATTTATAAGCATCAACAAACTAACAATTAGGGCTATCAAAACGGCTCGCTGTTCGTGAGCAGCTCGTGTTCAACTCGTTAAGAAGCTCGTTTTCGACTCGTTAGCTAAGTTAAATAGCCAAACACAAACAAAAATTTATTCGTTCATGTTCTGTTCGTTTTGACTCAAAATATTACTCGTCAATTATATATATATTTTTTGATGAATAATATTTTTAAAAAAATTAATTAACTAGAGAGCTGCAATGATTTATAATCAATTAAAAGTATTAATTAGGAAAATAGAATAAAAATTATTAAATTTAATTCAAATGATGTCTTGATATAAACAATAATTTTTAAATCTTGTCTAAATCCTTAACATCTTATGGGTACGTAATTAGAGCTATCAAAACAACTTTTTTAACGACTCGTGTTCAGCTCGCTAAACAAACGAGTCGAAAATAGACATACTTTTTGAGCTCGAAATATAAACGAGCCGAACAGAATGTTCGGCTCGTTTACACCCCTAATAACAATGTTATTAATTAAGAAAAGTTGAAAATTGTATTAGCTAATAATTCAATTTTAAATAATTAATCATATATTATAATTATCTCAAAGTAAATTTAATCAATTTAAAATTTAATATAATTAATGTTTCTCTATTTTATTTTCCGTTAATAGGCCGTCCGTTTTACCAATCATCCCCACAATAATTCGAATATTACCAAATCGCCATCTCATCGTCGAACAAAAAAGGAAAAACTTGCAGATCAGCCCAACCAACCTGCAACTGAAGAGTAAACGATACTCTGATTTTTTTCAATTTGAACCCGCAAAATTGCATATAAAACCTCCAATATTTGCAAAAATTTACAGGAAAAACCTTCCTGTACATAGCATTAAAAAAAAAAAAACAAAAAAGAAAAAAGTTGAGATCAAAGTGACCACCGCCGGCGGCCAGATCCGATCAAAGGTCATAGAGAGGGCAGCAACCCTAACCCTAGACAAAACCCCCATCTTCTTCAGATCTCACGATTTCTTTCTGATACTTCTCTCCTTATCTCACTTTCGTTTCTACTATATCGGCGGTGTAGATCTCAGGCCGGAACGACGGTTCCGAGCCGGACCTTGATTCTCTGCGATTTAGTTGGGCTCGATGGGTTTTTATGCTTCTGCTGCCGCTCCATAATCGCGAGCTTCCAGTTTCTCTCTTTAGCTTCATCCAAATCAATCTGCTCCTGCCGGCACTCAACGCTGCAGAACGGCATGTCACCCCTGCAACCATTTCAGCCACAGATGGTTCAGATCCCAACCTCAACCCTCCCGATTTACAAAAAAACAAAAGCGATAATCCAAAAGTATTTATCCGAATCGATTCCTAGCACGAACCTGTACATGTAGATGTCGCGGTTGCCACTCAGATGCTTATTGCAGAGGAAGCAAAAGTCGAGAAAATGGTGAGATTCGTCATCGGAGAGATCCTCGCAGAAGAATCTCGCCGGCGTTCGAGGCATCAACACTCTATTGTTTCCTATCCCGTAGAAAGGAGGGGTCGGCAAAGGCGCGACTCCGCCTGAGAATCCCACCTCGAGGTCGCCATCACCGGCCAGAGACCCGGTGGACGCCGAAGTGGAAGAGAGAGCTTTTCCAAACATGGCGACTCAGGGCTTCGAAGTTCACTTCCGCTCCTTTGGAGAAGATTGCAGTCGTGGTTTCGGAGAAAGAGGAAAGGAGAGGACTTTTAAAGAGGGAAGGGAGTTACGGGGGTGAAGAAGAGGAATCAGCAGAAAAGCAGAGAAAAGGAAATCCGATATTTTTTTAATGGAGTTTGCGGAGGAGAGGGTCCTATAGTTCCCTCTCTTGAAAGGGACCATTTTTTTCAATTTTCTCTATGTATAAAATAATTTTTGTTCAAAGCAATACTAGATTTGTTGAAATTGTACCTAATATTTAAAATAATAAATTAGGTCTATTCACCTTGCCCTATCAAGAGGTTGAACAATTTGGTCCTCTCTCACAAATACTTTGTCCTTAAGCAACACTTACAATATGTACATAAATGATGATGAAATGATAATACTAGTTTTGTGCTCTTATAATCATATAAGTTAAGGAAATCAAGTCAAAATATAATATTTAATAAGGCTCTACAAATTATTAGTCATATCAATTTGACGAGCTTCAGATATTAAAGTGCTACTCAGCCATTTAATAGATGTTGAATTGCTTTAGCATTCAAAGTTATATATTATTAAGGTGGTCTTATCATTTTTGAAATTTAACATGTTGAAGGTGCTTGCTCATCACGATTATTTGCATTTTGATTTAAAGAAACTCACCCATTAAGAGTATTTTCTTATCAATAAGAAGAGCTCGCTTAATATTGTCCTATTAAGTTCTAATTGAATATTTAACTCTCCGGATTCTGTACTACCAAACTAAAACTTGTCAATAATACATGCGTCTTTATTAGGGATGCTTCTATAGAGATTCTTATGTTTCTTAATTAGAAATGTTTTTACTAAAAGGAATTTAGATCTAAATTTATGAATGATAGGTCAAATGATAAGCTCTACCACATAAATCATATTTTTTCTAACAAATTAATAATAATTTTCCTGAATCTTTTCTTTCTCTCTCTCTTTTTATATATATATTTTCTCTTTAAGCTCACATTGCACTTCTTAGAAGGATAAGGTGTCACCCACTAATAAATAAGAATCCGACATCTTATGTGTTGTGAGCATGGACAATATTCAAGATAATAAGCCAGGTAATGGAATACTTTCATGGAGTATGAAGACCTTTGTATGTTGAACAAAGAGATTTCATAACTTCTGGGCATCTCAATAAAATGGAAGATCATTTGATATGATTTATTATAAATTTCCAAAGAGAACTTCTACAAAATGCTTTAAAGTTGTGTTTCCAGAAGAATTCATCGACAACAACCTAGAGTTAGGGTATTGCCTATACTCTAATTCTTAATGAAGTTAATCCCTTAAATGAAAATAATGCAAAAACACATATTTCTCACTGAGCAATTAATCATCAGTTTTAACCTATCAATGTATATTCAATTGAAATCACAAACACTCAGCCTTCTCTTAAGTTAAAATTCTCTTATCTAGATTCTTATTGAGGGAAGCTCTAACTTTTACTCGATGATCTACGTTCCCAACATCAATAGTTAACTTAAATATCGAATATTGGTTACTGCTTTCAAGTTCTGTTATTAATGATTACTGTTATCTTTCACTATGTAGTATTTTTCATGCTATTATTTTAAAACGCCATTTTAGGGTCAAAGGGGATGTGGAACTAGTAGTGGCTTAGGCCATATTAATGCAACATATTTGAGAATGTCCTTTAGCAACACACCATATCTATAACAGTTGAGAATATTGGCTTGGTTATGTGAACTCATAAAAACGACATCAATCCAAAATAATATAACCTTATATCAATAACATCTTCTTCATATGAAGTATTTGGGAGTATTAATATTTTAAGTGGAATGAATTATGAACTAGAAATTTGTAACTATAAAATAATTCTTAAGAATTAATTGGTTATTATTTTTAGCAAACACTAAAGTTGCTTATGAAGATTTCAATAAGTTTTAATAAATATATATAAATATAATTATATCTTTTTAATCTAGTTCAAATAAATATTTTACTTTTATGAAATATTTTTTGGGCTTCATTAACAATTCATTGGACTTTGTAAGTTATTAATAATTTATTTGAATTTTGTATTAGTTCAAATTTGTTCAAATCTTATTTTAGCTTTGTTTCATTATGGGGAGGGATTAAAGTTACTAGTGGCACTTGAAGAATCAAAGGAGTTCATGAATGAAGAGAACTCATTAGGAAAAAGAATTAACAATATCAATAACATGTGAAGGAGAATATAAGTTTGTATTGTCAACTTACTAGATGTTGACATTAGCTTGATTGACGGCGTATGAAGAAAAGAAGTTTATAATGAGAGCTGCTTGTTTTAGGAATTTATCAACCAAAGTGTGTGAAGAAGATGAAATTTTTTTTGATGGGGGGTTGTTTAGAAAGGAGGATTAATATGATAGATAATATACAAAGATGAATAAGAGTTCATGAGAGGAGCGATGGGTGTAAGGGTTTAAAAGATGATTTGAGTGACACATCATGTGGGTTTAACTAAACCACAACGATTTGAATAATGAGAGTTTGATGAAATCCAACAATCAAATTGGATTTCTACTTTGAATGATGATTTGAACTCTCTGTACCAATTTTAGAGTGCTTCGACTTTAATAAATTGTACACAAATACATGATTTTGATAACCGGGCTGAATTGGTCAGTCTGACCAGTCCAATCGGGAATCGGGCATGACTTCGATCCGGATGTGAGCAAAATCGAATTAGCAGTGAAGTTACATTGAATCTTTTCAACCGTCAGTCTAACCGAAATACCGTTCTCGATTTGAGTTTAAATCGAGAACGGTATTTCGGTTGGACTGACGGTTCAAACGATTCAATGCCACTTATTTCGGTTAGATTGACGGTTCAAACGATTCAATGCCACTTAATTTTTCCTTGAAAATGAACTCTATATAATAAATGTATTTTATATATTATTATTATTAACATGGTAACCATGTCAAGCTGCAAGCAACGCAGGGGTATTCTAGGAAAATCTCCTACACGTGCCAGGTGTCCCCAGTCCCTTGACTGCTACGTGCGTTCGCAACACGAAGTTCACCCGCCACCTCCGCTCTCCCCCGGCTGTAGCCGGTCGCCCCAACACCGTCCGCGGTACGCTCCCCCGCTCTCCATATTCATTCTGCGGTGACGTCACCTCCCCTCGCTTTAAACTTTAATGAGGCCCACTCCCCTGTCGCCTTGCTTCCCAAGTCACGCCCGTTCTGGGCCCCACTCATGTTACTCTGGGTCCCACGTTCCCGTACAAGAGTCTATGAGGTCTCCCCCATGGAGCGGGTGACGTGGCGAATTGTTCCCATTGACCAGGTCCGGAGAAGCTTCGCCGCACCGCAACATTTAATTGACGTCGGATAAAGACACGCGTCAGTCATCCAGACCTCACAAATATTCTATAAGTTAATAATTGATTGTACACCGGTATGAATAAATTAAAAACATTAAAAAAAAAAGAAGTTTTTCTTAATATGAATAAAATAATGACGATACGTGTCGTCTTATTTTTTGAACTTATAAAGGTAACGCTACGTTTTACAGAATAAAATGAGCAGGCTGTGAAAAAAATATAGAATGACGCGGGCATGAAAATACTCTAATTTGATAAATACGGTAATTTTGGTATTTAATTTATTTTATTTTGTAGTGTCCGGCGAGTTGGGAGTTAGCAGAAAGCAGTTCCCCCGGAAAGTACTCAGAATGGGTCTATAGTCTGCTAGAGTCACAGAGACAGTTTGTTTGTATAAATAAAGAGGGTGTGAGGCTTAGGAGAGCAAGGGAAGAGGTCTTAAGTTACCACAAATGAGGAGAAGATAGCTAGAGAGCTAGGAAAGAGGAGAGCATCTTGAGACCTTGTATCAAGATGTCGCTTGAGAGGGAGGCTATAGAAGGAAGATGAGGGCTCATCTCTATGTATAAGCTATGTATTCTCCATTTATTTTGCCTTAGTGAACTACTTGATTGATTCCCTCCTGTGGACATAGATTCAGTTAGATCGAACCACGTAAACGATCTGTGTATGCTTGTGTTCTTTGTGTTTCATTTATATATCAGGAAGTACATATCTCACAATATCAACAATTCAACTATTTTGGTATTTAGGTTGTTTGACCAGTTCTCTAATTAGGCAGTTCGATCACTTCTTCAACTGAGCAGTTCAACCAATTATCCAGTTAGATAGTTCGGCCAGTTCGACAGTTCGACAGTTGGATAATTCTAGAAGTTAGCAATTTTGTTAGCTGGGCAATTCAGCAAATTGGAGGTTCGGTAATCAGACAACGTGGCAATTCAACAATTCAGTACTTCTGCAGTTGGATAATTAGGTAGTTGGGCAATGCAACAACTCGACAACTAAACAGTTCGACAGCTGAGAAATTAGACAGTTGAGCAATGCAACAATTCGTGTGTACGAAATTGAGAAGAGAAGATGGAAATAGGAGGATTGAAAGGTAAATTTGGGAAAAAGAGAAGCAGCCTATGCAATATGCAGAGAGAACTGACGTACGGGAACATAAATAAGCCTTGTGTTAAATGTGAACTTTAATATTATTTTTTTTAGTATTATGAATGAGATTTGATGTTAAACTTTTTTTTCTTAAAATTGAAAGCTGCAATAATATCTTAGCTTAATGAAGCCATAAAATTTTAAATGAAAGCTATCATTAAAGCTTAATTATTTTTTAAATAGAGGTTATCATAAGAATTTATGATGGCGGTCATAAAACTTTTTAATGATTAATTATTGTTGTTAGAATGTTAAATATTTATTTTATAAAAATATATAATTTTAATTAATATGCTATTCTACAGTAAAAATAATAGGAATAGAAGATGAAGTTTGAGCAAAATAGAGAAGATGGTTGTAAAAAAATTTGCAAGAGTTGCGTCGGGACAACGGCCGTTATGCACTGTCGTGGCTGAGGAAAAAAAAAAAGAAGGGATTGCCGCGATCAGTGCACCGCGGTCGTTGTCTGGAGGCAACAGAGTCTGTACGTGCGTCCGAACAATGTACGTAAGTTTTTTTTTTTTTTCGCTTAAAAGGGAAGTTAGTTTATTTCCTTGATTAATAAGAATTATTATTGTTATGGGGTTTTCACATGTCCAACAGTCAATAGAGTACTTATTACATATCCATTTCCAAACTTTCCTGTTCACAGGAGAAATTATTGCAAACGGAATACGCACACAAAATTCACACACTGCTCTCAATAATCATGCAATATCCCCCATAATAATATACGAATAACTCTAATATGGAATCCCTACAGAAACCTGCACCCATTTCCACCCGAAATTATTTCATACGGAGCACGCACGCAGTCGCTGGGTGCGGAATAACCTATTGGGAGGGTATGGAGAGGAAGTTAGTTATTAAGATATTTATAGGGTATTGATTATTGGGTATTGATATGTTATTATAAGAGTACTGGATGAGTATCGAGAAGTGATTGTAGACAGAATAATTTCCCCGTTCCCACATCTCCTTCTCCATTAGTCGTTCACATGGCGAATTATTCCATCCGGAGAATGTACGCAGCGCTGGGTGCGGATTTTAAGGGTAGTGGGTGGGTATTGGATGGGTATCGGGTATTGGATGGGTATCGGGTATTGGGTATTGGAGGGGGGCTTGGGGAGATGCTGCGTACGTTCACGCCCGCATTTTCCCTCCATCCGTTGCTTCATCTCCCGCGCATATCAAGTGAAGCTCGCCATCTCTGCCTTCCTCTTCGATAACTGCGGGAGCCTCACCTATTTGCGATCTTCCTTCCTCTGGGGCAACTGTGGGAGCCACGCTTATTGGCGATCTTCCTTCCTTCCTTCGTCCGTTGGACAGGTATGGGAGCCTTGCCGAAAGGCAATCTTCCTTCCACTGTTGCAGTGCTGCGGAATGCCTCGCCGAATCGCAGACCGATTCTCTATCCGTCGGACTGCCTCCCCTTATCAGAACACCATTGCTGGTATTATGTTCAGTAATAGTTTATTTTAGTTTTTTTTTTTTATTAGTGTTTCATGTTTCCATTTATGCGCTTAGCTAATTCAAAGGCGATGATTTAAGTTCTGTATTTGCTTTTATTTATTGCAAAATCAGAGCATCCAAAACTTGATTGTTATTTTGTTCAAGGAGTCCAGCTTAAAGTAATACAGTGGAGAGTTTTTCATGCCTCATAAAGAGAGCACGAGTGGCCTGTAGGATCCTTGTTTAGATTTTTAAAGGGATAAATCTAGTTTTTCCAAAATTAAAAGCTATTGTAAGTATAGTTTTTGTGCTTTGGTTGTTCTTGAGATGAGCATAAGTAACCTTGTGACTCGACTTAACAGAGTGCTATCTCAAGTGGGTTCCTTTGATGTGATTTATATATGATCAAATTCTTTCACAACTTGTATTTATTCTTAAGCATGTGAGTTTCATTGATGTGATTCATATATGTTTGTTTTCACAGGTGGAATTATAATGCTGCAAAATTTTATAGCTTGTGTTTGTTGCTATAGCATTCGCCATGTCTATTTTGATTGGGCTAGGGTGATTTAAATTTCAACTATTTTCATTGGGGGGATTTTTCTAATATGATATTCCAATGCTTTAAAAATTAATTGTAATCCACATGTTTCTAATTTTTCCAGCACTAACTCTTTTGAATTGTCTTCAAAAGGTATTGAGGGGGTTTCATCACTTTTTTACTCATGAATATCGACATGGATCATGAATATGAACACGGAGAGAATGATGAACTCATTTGCCATTTTTATTTTATTTTATTATAATTTTTTTAACTCAAACACAGATGATTGAATTATTTTAGTAGCTTATCTAACCAATGTTTTATTTATAATCCAGTGGCCTTCATTTCAACATGATGTAAATGAATAATTGCTTATAACTTTTAAATTTGGTGAATATTGGGTGTTAGTAAAAAATCAAGAGAAGAAGTATAATGGGGACAAGCAACGCACTATAAAGATGAAAGAAAATTAGTTGAGTCGACTTTCTTTAGAAGAATAAACTAAAAAGATTTGTGGTTGGCTAAGCGTGCATTAGTTCAAATTATACTAGCATATGTTGGAGTTACACCAAAGGTTTACAAATTACTTGTAATTGATGATGATGTTCTTGCAATGAGTGCAAGTTCAAAGGGGAAAAGGCAGGTTGGGATTGTTGTTATAACTTAAGAGGGTGTGAAAGTGATTATGCACTAACGAGATGCAGTTCCAAGCGATGGCAATAGGGTATTAGCTGTAGTTTCTGCTTCTAAAATTTAAACTGCACTAACAAGATGCAGAGTCATAGTTCTTAATTTATTGATAACATAAGATACCTAAATACGAACAAAATAATTTCAACAGTTATAACATGAGAGGCTATTAGAATTTTAACGAGAAGCTTAGTTCATAATCTCTCTTTGCTGATTCCTCATAATTTGTTTTAGTTAAATCCTCAAAATATTTTCTGTCAGCGTATTCTTTATCAGAAGTTGCAACATCCGTTTCATCAATCCATTTGAATTTGTTACAGTCACATTCGGTTTGATTTTTGGGACTCCGGACGTTGTCACCATTATGGGTTGTAAACACCGTACATTACAGTTTGCAGTAACAAGATTCTTTGGGAAATTGGGTGCTCTTGGACATTGATGATTGCATTGAACTCATTGTCACAATGCGATACTTGCATACATTCTAGAAAAAAAACATGTCTTAATTAGATATTTAAGACAACCTAAAGAATAAGAAAGTTGATTTCTAGTTGGAATTTTAAAGTTAAATTCCCTAAACAGCATGAACAAAACGTCCTTCAGACCATCTAACAAATAAGAAAATCAAACAGCAGGAACTCTAGATTCTCCCCTGTTTTACCTTAAAGGGCTATTTGATAGAAGAATTTCAGCACTATTTAAGCATAATGTAATGTTGGAATCAGTGTTTGACAAAATCTATGAATATATAGGAATATGTGAAGTTGATGATTATACAAAAAGTTAATGACTATGTTGGGATTTTCATTCATTTCCCTAATTTATTTATTTATTTATTTTTTATTATTTATAGTTCCCATTAGAAACCTTTGTGTTTTCAAGAGAAATAAATCCATTATATTTTCAAGGGAAATGAATTTTAGAATGTGGTTCATATTAAGTCCAAGTTCAACCCTTTCATATGCCACCCTTCATATGCCATGCTCACATCCGTTGATCTCTATGATGGGATCATGACCGTAGATCTCTGTGATGGGCAGAGCCTATAAATAGATGTGATGCTTAATGTTTTTGTCCCTAAGCTTGCTCCTTATAGTTTTGTTTCCTTACCATCGGGTTGTGAGTGAGAAAAGTTTAGAAGATCTATAACACAACTTTACCGTGTAAGCAGAGAGTTCTCCTTTGCACGTGTATGCTATGGCTGGAGGTATGTATGAAACTATTTCGCTTCCGCTTATAGTTTCAACAAATATATTTTGTTGAAATTAATAAACAAGTTTGATATCTTTTGAGATATCATTTAGTTATGTAGAATATGAAAATCTTTCATTTGGTATCACAACGAGCTTAACCTCTGCCTTGCTTACTCTATTTCACTTTGTTTATATACTCGTATACGTGATTTCGATTCTGGGCAATTGATTGAATGTTATGATTAGAAATCCTTAAGAACATTGATTTCTAATGTATCTAATTATTGTTACACTAGTTTAAATCATAGTTGGACATAAGGTTAATGTCCATGCTTGTTGCCCAATTTTGGATTAAAAAACGTTATAATTCTAATGTTTAAAAAATAATAATAATAATAATAATAATAATAAATAAATAGGAAATCATGTTGTAATCAAGTTCTTAATGATTTTATGAATCGTTTGACACATAATTGATTTTGTAATTAATTATGAGTCATTTTTCGTATTTTAATGTGTCTAAATTATTTAGTTATTTTGTTAAATTGTATGTTTAATTTTGTGTTAAATTAAACATACAATATTAAGTATATAATTTATTCATATTAAAATTATAATTAAGAACTTGTTTGGTTTAAAGTTGAATAACTCTTATGCATAAATTATTTATTTATTTCTGAAAATTTTTTATGTATAAATTTATGGTTATTATACATGCAAAATTATGTTAAATAATATTTATGCATTGTTATTCATTTTATTTGCATTATATATGATTATATGCAAATGTTTAGCTCTTAATAAAGAGTTAGTTAATAATAGTTGATTCATATAATTTTAATTAATTAAGGAATAGCCACAAGCATCTTTAGTTAATTAAAATTATATATTAAGTTCATGAATCATATTATAACATTAGTTGTAATTAATCATATGAGATATAATGAAATCTTCCCACAGAAATTTTATTATATTTGTATGATTAATTAGGATAAAATATCAACTTATATTTATTAATCTTCCCACAGGAATTAATAAATGGAACATAATTTGATAGTTTTATCATAAAGTTATTAAATGAATCTAATTGAGTAGGATTTTAGCTCACAAGCAAATTCTATGTCACTAGATTCATTGATTTGAGCATGACTTATATTGGTAAAACATGTCATTTTGTTTAAGTCTTAATTTTTTGTTTAATGAGCATATATATTTGATAAATTTTGCAGTTATTCAACCTGCGAATATTTTTGATTTTAAGTGTGATATTCCCGAATTAAAGGGAGATAACTATAACGTGTGGAAAGAGAGAATTCTTCTCCATTTAGGATGGATGAATATTGATTATGCTATAAGAAAAGACGAACCACCTGCCATTACTGAAACCAGCATTCCGGATGCTGTTAATCTTTATGAAAAATGGGAGCGATCCAATCGCCTCTCTGTGATGTTCATAAAGACTAAGATATCTGTCGGTATTCGTGGTTCTGTCGAGCAGTATGATAAGGTCAAGGACCTTCCGAAAGCCATTTATGAGCAGTTTACTACATCCGATAAGGCTTTCGCCAAGCACCTTAATTATGCAGCTTTTCATCCATGAAGCTCACAGAATTAAAGGTGTGCGTGATCATATCATGCACATGAGGGACATAGCGGCTCGACTGAAACTTTGGAAGTTAAAATGTCGAATCTTTCCTTGTTCATTTCATTTTAAACTCTCTGCCCCAACAATATGGACCCTTCAAAATCTCTTATAACACATAAAGACAGATGGTTAATTAACGAGCTGTTGACCATGTGTGTTCAAGAGGAAGGTAGGTTGGCAATGGAAGAGGGTGAAAAGGTGAATTTCACTACTCAAGGAAAGAGGAAGAGGGATCAAGCCAAAAATAAAGAAAATGGTAAGATTCCTCCTCAGTCAGACATAAAGAAAGAGTCAAAGTGTTTCTTCCGTAAGAAGAAGGGGCACATGAAGAAAGACTCGCATTAAGTTTAAGAACCGGCTCGACAAGAAAGGTACTCAACTTTCCTTTGTTTGTTATGAATCTAATATGGTTAGTGTTAATCATAACACATGATGGACTGATTTTGGTTCTACAATCCATGTTTCTAATACCTTACAGGGTATGCAAAACCTAAGGAAGCCAGTGGGAAGTGAACAATGCATCTATTGAGTTCACATGTAGAAGCCATTGGCATGTGCAGTTTGGTTTTAAGTAGCGGTTTTGTTTTACATTTAGAAAAGACTTTTTATGTTCCAAGTTTCTTTAAGAATTTGATTTCTATCTCAAGACGTATACCTTTGGGTTTTTTCTTTAACTTCTTGGATTCTGGTTTTAGTTTATCTTTTGAATCTAAAGTTATCGGTTATGGTACTTTGTCCGATGGTCTTTACTCTATCGAATTGCAAAATGATGCTGCTTATAATTCTATGCATGTTACTGCTGGGTTAAAACGATGTGTTGTGAATGAGGAATCCTCTATGTTGTGGCACCGGAGATTAGGACATATCTCCATTAAGAGAATTAAAAGTTTGATAAATGAAGGGGTACTTTGTACTTTGGATTTTGTCGACTTTGGGACTTGTTTAGATTGCATAAAGGGTAAGCAAACTAATAAGTCTAAAAAGGGTGCCAAGAGGAGCACAAACCTATTGGAGATCATACATACAGATATTTATTGTCTAGACATGGATATAGTTGGTCCAAAATACTTTATCACATTTATAGACGATTATTCACGATATATGTATCTCTACTTACTTCGTTCTAAGGATGAAGCTTTGGATGCCTTTAAAGTCTTTAAGGTCAAGTAGAGAATCAAAGTGGAAAGCAAATTAAAATTGTGAGGTCGATAGAGGTGGTGAGTATTATGGAAGATACATAGAGAGTGGACAAGCACTGGTCCATTTGCGAAGTTTCTTCAAGAGCATGGGATTGTTGCCCAACACACTATGCCCGGTTCTCCGGATCGAATGGTGTGGCAAAAGAAGAAACCGAACTTTAATGGACATGGTGAGAAGTATGCGGAGTAACTCGAAACTCCCCGAATTCTTGTGGATTGAAGCTCTAAAGACGGCCGCGTATATATTAAACTGTAGTTCCAACCAAGGTTGTTCCAAAGACGCCTTTTGAATTATTCAAAGGTTGGAAACCAAGTTTGCGACATATGCGCGTTTGGGGATGCCCGTCTGAAGTAAGAATTTACAACCCACAAGAAAAGAAGTTAGACCCTAGGACCATTAGTGGGTATTTTATCGGATATGCCGAAAGGTCTAAAGGGTATAGATTCTATTGTCCATCTCATAACACTAGGATCGTGGAATCAAGAAATGCAAAATTTCTCGAGAATGACTCGATCGTGGGAGTGATCAATTTCAAGATATTGTTTCGAAAAGGATCACCGTAAAGCTCAACCCTCTAGATCAAGTGACGGATTGATTGTCATTCACACTCCTCAAGGACAAACAAGTGTTAGACAACCAATCATCGAAGTTCCACAAGTCTGTTAATAAAGATTAAGTAGATCAAGTTGTTAATGAGAAACAACAAGATATTGTTGAACAAACTCGTTGATCAACATGCACTTGAAAAGAATGTTGAAACAACATTAAGAAAATCTACTAGAGAAAGAAAATCAGCCATACCTAGTGATTATGTTGTGTATCTTCAAGAATCAGACTACAACATTGGAGCCGAAAATGATCCTGAAACGTTTTCACAAGCCATGAGTTCCAAGGAATCTAACTTATGGCATAATGCCATGAAAGATGAGTTGGATTCTATGGCATCTAATCGAGTCTGGGATCTCGTTGTGTTGCCTAATGGTGTAAAAGCCATTGGATGTCAGTGGGTTTTTAAAACAAAGAAAGACTCGCAAGGCAACAATGAGAGACATAAGGCGAGACTTGTTGCCAAAGGGTTCACTCGTAAGGAAGGAATCGACTACACGGAGACATTTTCTCCCGTATCTAAAAAGGATTCTCTCCGAGTAATAATGGCATTGGTAGCTCATTTTGATTTCGAGTTACATCAAATGGATGTGAAAACGACATTCCTTAATGGTGATCTAGAGGAAGAGGTTTACATGAAACAATCGGAAGGATTCTCCTTTAGTGACGGTGAACACTTAGTCCGCAAGCTAAATAAATCCATATACGATTTGAAACAAGCCTCCCGTCAGTGGTATTTGAAATTTCATGAAGTTATTACTTCATTTGGTTTTAAAGAGAACATCATGGAGCAATGTATATACCAGAAGGTTAGTGGGAGTAAAATTTGTTTTCTTGTACTGTATGTGGACGATATTTTACTAGCAACCAACGATAAAGTTTTACTTTATGAAGTGAAACAATTCCTCTCTGGGAACTTTGATATGAAGGATATGGGTGAGGCATCTTATGTCATTGGCATTAAGATCCATAGGGAAAGACCTCGAGGTATTTTAGGTTTGTCTCAAGAGGCCTATATCAATAAAGTTCTAGAAAGATTTCACATGAAGAATTGTTCACCAAGTATAGCACCTATTGTGAAGGGCGATAGATTCGATTTGAGTCGATGCTCGAAAAATAATTTCGAACGGGAACACATGAAGAACTTTCCATATGCTTCAGCCGTCGGCAGCACTTTATGTATGCTCGGGTTTGTACTGGACCCGACATCGCATTCTGCTGTTGGAATTTTGGGAAGATATCGCAGTAATCCATGTATCGACTACTCGGAAAGCCGCAAAGAAAGTAATGAGATATCTTCAAGGTACAAAGGACTACATGCTCATGTACAAACAAACCGATAATTTGGAAGTGATTGGCTACTCCGATTCGTACTATGCTTGCCGCATTGATTCCGTAAAATCAACATCCGGTTATATTTTCATGCTAGCCGGTGGAGCTGTATATTGGAGAAGTGTTAGCGTACCTCGATCGCTACTTCCACTATGGAAGCCGAGTTCGTATCATGTCTTCGAGGCTACCTCACATGGTGTATGGTTGAAGAGTTTCATATCCGGGCTTAGAGTCGTGGACTCTATTTCGAGGCCATTAAAGTTGTATCGCGACAACTCAGCTACAGTATTATGCGCTAATAACAATAAAAGTGGAAGTCGGAGTAAACACATCGACATCAAATATTTAGCCATAAGAGAACGTGTTAAGGAAAATAAAGTGGTCATTGAACACCTTAAGATCGAGTTGATGATTGTTGATCCTTTCGACTATAGACATGCCACCAAAGAATTTCAAGGATCATGTAGTGCGAATGGGACTTGGTTCCATAATGTGATTTATTTATTTTTAATGAAACTCTTATTCAGTTGATATTTTCTCATATAATTTTGTGCACATATTTGTTTATTGTGAGAAATATCATTTGGTTTGGACCTAGAATAGTACATATGGTTTATTCATTAAGTCATATGGTTAGTATTGAGATTCGATATAGTGTAATACATGGAAGATAATACTCACTATAAGAGGACCTATCACCATGATTCATATATTTTGCTTCTCTATATGGTGTGTGTTGAACTATATGGACCAAGTGGGAGAATGTTGGGATTTTCATTCATTTCCCTAATTTATTTATTTATTTATTTTTTATTATTTACAATTCCCATTAGAAACCTTTGTGTTTTCAAGGGAAATAAATCCATTTTATTTTCAAGGGAAATAAATCCATTTTATTTTCAAGGGAAATGAATTTTAGAATGTGGTCCATATTAAGTCCAAGTTCAACCCTTTCATATGCCACCCTTCATATGCCATGCTCACATCCGTTGATCTCTATGATGAGATCATGACCAGTAGATCTCTCGTGATGGCGGAGCCTATAATGTGATGCTTAATGTTTTGGTCCCTAAGCTCGCTCCTCATAGTTTTGTTTCCTTACCATCGGGTTGTGAGTGAGAAAAGTTTAGAAGATCTATAACACAACTTTACCGTGTAGTAGAGAGTTCTCCTTTGCACGTGTATGCTTATGGTGGAGGTATGTATGAAACTATTTCGCTTCCGCTTATAGTTTCAACAAATATATTTTGTTGAAATTAATAAACAAGTTTGATATCTTTTGAGATATCATTTAGTTATGTAGAATATGAAAATCTTTCAGACTATAGTTTATTTTGATTGATTAGGTAATCTTACTCATCTTTATGCGCAAAAATTTATCAATATTATAGGTTCATCTACAAAGCAGTCAAATGATGTTTAAGAAGGAAACTATGTGAGATTTACTTGATTTTAAACATTGAATCCAGATAACATGGATCTTCTGTGCATTGAGCTTATGATTCACCACACAGCACAGTGAAAATAATTATTAACCAACAAAAGAAATAACAAAATACCAACTTCGCCTTAACTACTTAGCAGGAAATGACTCAAAAATAACTTATAACTTGTGTGTTGTTGTTTTTTATTATTTATACTTGTGTATAAATTCAAACACTTCCTCTAGTTTAATCATTTAGTAAATGTTATGAATAATTTTGCTTGTAGAATTACATAAAATTACAAGTATGTGTTTTCTAATTGTATTGAGTGTGATTATTAAATTGTTGTTAATCATTCATAAACTCATGCATTAATATATACATATTAGACTCATATCCTTTATAACTAATCATTAAACTCGCATCCTCCACATGATATTATTGATTGCTTCTATAGTGTATAATTATTTTTATTGCTTCTATATAATTTACTCTCTCTTGATGTTCTTTGACTTGAAAAGCTCACCTAGAATGTGCGACATATTTAACAAAATTTTTAACTTCATTTTATATTGAAATATTTACATACACACCGCCCAATTCTTATGTATTTACATATCAAACATCTGAACATCAATTTTCACATACTCACCACCTTGCATTTGAATGAAAAGATGTATTTCACTATTCAAGTTATTACTGTAGTCTTGTTGATGTGATATGAAAGATTTGGGTGGTCTAAATGCAAAATGTAGAAGTTGTATATGCAAATACATAGGAGCTGGGTGGTATGTATGTAAATGTCCCTTTTAAATTTACGTAGGAGATGGCCCAAAGTGAATAAATTGAAACTCATGGTTAAGTGTTTTGTAATTTGTGAGAATGGTTCCAAGGCTTTGTAAACATTCAATGCCCAAGACTAAACCAACTCCTTGTAGTGGTAGAGATCCATGGAGAATGTAGTTCGCTGAATAGTGATGGAAGTATTATTGCACTTTGCCAAACATTCCGACTATTCACCATTGCCAACCAGTACACGAAAAGATGGAATTGGCGAAGCTGGTATTTTGAAAAATTGGACCAAGCATTGTTGAATATAGTTATGAGTTGAGCCACTATATATCTATAAATATTTGAATAGTACCAGCTAGGTTTCCAGAAAGGGGAAAGTTGTGGGGTGTTTGTTGTGTTTATGGCTTTAGCTTAATTATGGGTAATTTGATTTTTTAGTTTTATTTACTTGTATGTCCTAGGCCTCTTCTGGAAAAAGGATTTAAGAGCTTATGAGACTTATGGTGAGAATTGCAGAAGTAGTAAACCGTAATTTTTTTCTCTCTCATCTGGTGCTAGTGAAATCTTTCTCTCCGTGGATGTGGATGAATCAATTTAACGCTGGTCGTACCACGTAATTCTTTTGTGTGTGATAGTTATTGTGTGAATTTCTACGTTTCCAAATTGTTTTCACATAAGAGTGTTGCCCATCAAAGGCATGAAGACTAGTTTCAGGTTGGGGATTTGATTCCAGTAGATCGAGGTTATGCAATTGTTCGGCGATCAAGATCATTGCATGTTGTGGTTTGTGGTTTAATGAAGAGGGTAAACATTTTTCCTAGCAAACATAGGCCCCGATCACTCAAGGCGATCTGCTAATTCAGCAGGAGCATGTCTTTGAATAGGTTGAAGGGGCAGTTTGGTGGGTGTTGGAAGTAAGGGTGGTAGATTGGATGGGTTTAGGTTAATATGTTAAGTTGCAAGGTGTGGTATGCACTGCATGCCCCTCATTATTGAGTTTATCCTCATTTAATTTGGCTAACTCAATTGCTTGATCGAGAGAAGCAGCTCGATGGATGCGAACTTCTTTGCGGATATTGCATTTTAGTCCAGATTCGATCTTGAAGTAACTTTCAAGAAAAAGTTCATCAACACATGTAACATGATTGGACAAATGTTCGAATTTGCAATTGGCAGTCTTCCACAATGGATGCTTGCTGTAATTTGGCAAGTTCCCCTCATAGGTCTCTATATTCATACTGCTGTTCACAGCTCCATTTAAAATGATAATCCTGGAACCATGCAGGTTTCTTCCACCTCTTCCTTGGGCTATGATCTAATTCCTTGCAAGCCACTGATTTCATCTGGGTTGTAACGTCGTATGCCTGTTTGTTGGTTGTATCACCATCATTTAACATTAGCATTTTGTATGATTCGTTTGATATAATTTATTAAAGTTGGTGCTGTCTTGGGTTACTCGTGAACTCCTGAGACTTAAGGTGCGTTTGAGGCAGTTTGTGCGTTTCAGGATAAACAGTTTATCTTGAAATGCGGCCCGCAGGTCGACCGCGTGATTCGACCCGCGGTCTGCATTTAGTGTAAAAACCCAACCGCGTTGCGAATAAACTGCAGAAATGTGCGATCCAAATAGTACCGCCACGTTTTCAAAAATACTTCCGCACTTATAAATTGCCCTAGACGGGCTCTTAGTTCTTAGTGCTCAAGTATGCAAGAATTTTTATTCATGATGGCATAACATGGCTATTGTGAGTGAGATTCTGGCTTGTGTGGACTGGACTAAAAATTGGTTGAAATCATGATTTGTGGGATTGACCTTTCTGCCTCAATTTACAATATGGAGATAGGAATTGGGCGTTATAATATTTTATTTAATCAAGGCCATTTGCATTAGGACTGTCTGATGAACCACAGCTACCCTCAGTTCTCTAATCTTTAATGAAATAACTTACTTCGTAAGTCCAAATTAAAGTATTCATTAATTATGCCAACTTTGCCTTCATGAGTAAGAAACTTCAATCAAGTCATGCCATATTTACTGGCTTATATTCAATTTGGCTCGGTCTTAAGATTGTTTTATAAATGGGAAGATTTAAGTTCCTACCAATTTATTCCTATGTTTTTACATCTAGAACACCTAAGTTTAATTTTTACGTAAATCATTGATATATCATCAACAAAAATTTTCATTTGGCATGAATCTCTAGGCGATTAGAACACGGAACTTGGGAACACTTTTGGGGCAAGAAATGCCCAAACTCATCTAGGCCTCCTATTTTTTTTGGAAACTCACAATCAAATTGACAAGCTCGATGATACGGACTCCATGACACCAAAATTGGTTCAATCTAAGTTAGATCAAGTCCAAATTGAGCAATTAAGCCATTTTTGGAAGCTTATAGTGCTCACTTAAAGGATAAAATGTATTCCAAATCTAATAAACTTATAGTCAAATCAAGCTTCTCGATTAGTCAAATCCAACAAGCCTAAGATTGCTCCATTTTGACGTCAATAAGACACTGAAATATTTCCAAAACACCATTTGATTGATTAAACATCTTCGGGCCATCCGATGGAATTCACCTGATTTTGTCCCTATTTGTTGGGAGACCTGTCCTGGACTCTATAAATAGAGCCCCTACCCACTTCAAGAAGAGAAACCTAGACCATGAATCGAGGAAGAGCGGGGAGTAAGACCGAGAAGAAGTAAGACCTAGAAGAAGCTAAATTCCAATGTTATTCTGGGACAAAGACCTAGTGAATGTTTTCTACTATGGCAACTGCTAATCACTATTGATCACCGCATGCCGGCCATCGTCAACAACCATCAGCCTCCTATTTGTTGCGACAAACCCCCTTGCAGAGTCACGATGTACACTACGGAGTAAGGAAATACCGTGCAAAGTAACAACTAACACCGCAGAGTAATGACACAACCCAAATATGATGTAATAACATATGCTCCAAATATGATGCAATGATGTGCCGTGCAGACGAAGCAATGACAGAACCCACATATGGTGCAAGGATGCACTTTAAAGGTGTAGTAATGCACCCAACATACGAAGAATTTCTCAAGACACTGAAGTTCTCTTTTCGCAGCTCTCTGCTATAGTCAACATGATGCACAACTCTTGTAGTTCCCAACACTGACTTCTATGACTTACAACAAGTTTCACAACTCATGCATCTCTGAACTCTAACCTATACTGCCTACGATATTCTCGCAACTAATGCAACTCCGAACTCTGGTCTTTGTGGCTTACAAACATTCTCACAGTTCATACAATTGCCAACTCTGGCCTCTGCGGTCTATAAATGTTCTCACAGCTCATGCAGCTGCCAACTCTAACCTCCGTGGCCTACGAACATTTTCACAGCTCATGCAGCTCCCAACTCTAATTTTCACGGCCTACAAATATTCTCATAACTCGTGTAGTTCTCAACTATAATCTTTGCAGCCTACAAATTTTCTCACAGCTCATGCAGTTTTTGAAATTTAATTAACGTTTTTTTTTTTTTTTTCATTTTTTGATAATAAAAGTCTTTAGAGCCCATTCTAAGAAATTTTTTAGGTCTATTTAGTGCATCTCCTATTGTGACGGGACTTGAGAAGCTCATGAGCAGTGGTGGTCGTCAAAATACTTGAGCTTGCAATATTGTAATTAATGATAGGAACATCAAATATTGTTCATTCACTAGTCTGCAAGTCCCTTATCAAATCATTTTAATTTGACCGCTAATTCAGATTTCTTTTTGGAGTTTAGAACACATTAATGAAGGCATATTTTTGCCTGCAGGAAGCCAAGAAATCGGTGCTGCCCTAAGGTGACAGGTTGAAGGAAGATCAGATAGGAGCTAGCGTTGAATTTAAATCCCAATATCTAACGGTTTAAATTGAGTTGAATGTGGTTCAGTTCATCCTATCCAACACTCCAGCCTTTATGGACAATGCATAGCCAAAATCTACGAGCGTCAGGTTTAAGTAATTTCAATTTTAATAAATTTGACATTTGAAAGATTCACAGCACTAGAGGAATAATTCAACATTTTCATATGAGACGAAGATTTATCAGACACAGATAAAAGAGAAATAAATAGAAGGTGACACCTTGATTTTTATATGAAAAACTTTGGAAACAGAAAAAAAAACCATGATGTTCGACCTAGTTGAAGTAATTAATTATATAATGACAGATACATAACTCCACTCTCCTCTTGAATTAGAGAAGATGAAATTATAATCTTGATGTATAACAGTAGTTCAACAGTGATAATTGTAACAGGCTGCAAATTACATAGTCGATTTCTATGAAGGCAGTGGTCCGCCATGAATAATATAGGTGATGGCTGTAGCACGCGATAGTAGTTAGCTATATAAGTTGTAGATGATTGTTTCATGAGCGTCAGTTGGCCACAAAGACCATATTAGAGAGCTGCGGGAGCTGTGAGCTATTTGTCGTAGTGGATCACATACGCCTAATGGCGTGCTGTGATAATGTCCATAGACTATATAGATCAGAGTTTGGGGTTGTCTAAGATGTGGACCGCTTAGGCCATAGTTGGTTACATATACTATATCGGCGAGTTGCAATAACATTTGTAGGCCACATAGGTCGAAGTTGGGAGCAACATGAGTTGTGGACCACGTAGGCTGTATAGTTGGTCATGTAGATTGTAATGTTGTTCTGCAATAATATAGCCACAAAAGTTGGAGTTGAAAGCTGCAAGAGCTATGAATAACGTAAGATTTAGTTGGTCGTGTAGGTCATTGTGGTGAACTGCATACTGGGTCGGTACATTGTCATTGAGGGTGTGTTGTTATCCCGTATTGTGGGTGCAATGTTACACTGTCTTTAGGGTGTGTCGTTACAACATAAGGTTTATCGACGTCAAAGAGCAGGGGTAGATCGATAATTTCTGGTTGAAAGTGGTCAGCGGTTGCATTATCAAAATCGTGCAGAATTCGATACTGGCGCCTAGGCGCCACTCAAATTTGACCTCATGGTCTTGGCCTTGAGGCTTTGTTGTTGTTGTCTTGGCCTTCATGACTGGGGTCTTGACGCAAGTGGTTGGCGCTTAAGTGCCAACCTCTCGCGTTGCCATAGCTTGGCTAGTTCCTAGGCACCTAGTTTTTGGTGCCATGGCCTCAGCCTTCACAAATGCCTTTTGATCCAAATCTTCTCCCTTTTGCTCAATGTTTTTTCTACTTGTTCCACTCATAACACATGTTATGCCTGCACGAAAAACATAAAAATGTCATTCTTTAAAGTGAAATTTCATTCAAAAAGATGTACAAGACATAAAAAAAATTCATGCAATCTTTTCATACATCACCCTCAAATGGAGCATAAATCCCTAACAAACCTAAAGTTGGCACTATTTATTGGGCGCCTAAGCACTGCCACCGGTGTCATGGCGCCTGTCCACTGTAAAAAAAATATTTTAAGTGTGTGGCGCCAAGGCGCCCGAACCCAAAATTGACAGTTTTGACGGTTCTTAATTTTAATTAAAGGGAAAAAGTATATAAGGCTTGAAGATGGTTTTGGAAGGGTATTTCCACCATTTTTCTTCTGTTAATTGCTGAGAGAGGAATTCTGGAGGAGAAGGCCACCCAACTTGCTAGAAGATAAAGTGTTTCAAAGCATGATCAAAGAGTGTTTGTGAGATTGAGGGATTGTGAGTGTACTCGTGTTTCAACTGTAATTTCTGGATTTAAGGAGATAATCATACTGAGTTACATTTGTTTTGATATAATGTTGTTGATGAGGAATTTAGCATTCTTAATGAATAGATTTTCTATTCTCCTTTGTCGTGGAAGTGTAGGGATAAGGGCTTAGCAATTTGGTGCGATTCTTGTGTGAATTTTGTGAATGGCATTGGAATAACTAAGGGACTCATTGACATTTAACTTGACCACTTAATTTGTTAAAATTGACCGTGATTATAGAATTTAGAAAGGAATCTATAAGGAACAATTAAGTTATGCACACGAAGTCATTGGAATAGGAATACCTCTTTTGAATTCGTGCGAATTGATTCAGGAGCCAGATTGTATTGGAATTTTCAATTTATTTAGGGAACAAAACGAATGAATCATCGATCTTTCTTAGACTTCCAGCGATAAGAAAGGTTTTCTCCTATTTGACACCTACTTTAGAATCAATTACTAAGCTTGAATCTCTACATAACCATTTTAAAAGGGAAATATTATCACATAACTTAATCATCAATGCTTTCTTTGCATTGTTTTGAAATTTCTTTAACTTTCAAAAATTAGGATCATAACTTTTATTGAACTTCAAAAATTAAAACTTTTTGATAGGGCTAACAATTGTATACTAGAATTTTTCCTGAATCGAGTTTTCCTCAATCTCTGAGGGATTGACAATCAGACTCTAATTCCAGTACTACTCATCTGCCTTCTATACTTTGTCCGAGCCACCCGTGCTTCACAATGCTTAGTGCGTGTCACACACCTAAGGAAGAGAGCACGAAAGAGAGAGAGAGAGAGAGAGAGAGAGAGAGAGAGAGAGAGAGAGAGAGAGAGAGAGAGAGATTGTTAATGAACAGTAAAATCACATAACATTTATTTATGAAATGCACCCCTCTTATAGGAACACGAGGTGCTTTTGTCAATACACAAATATAGGGTCGGGAACTTGAAATGACGTCTGGTCACGTAAGGCAGGGAGCTTGCAATGATTCCCACCCAACATTTTTGGACCGGATGTCCATGCATTGGGGGCTGAAGAAATGATTGGTTGGGCTAGTTCTTGACAGTTATGTCCTAAAGGATGGGTCGTGATGCTCCAACCGACCACTTTAGGTCCTGGCAATTTCCATCATTTGCCCGACCAGATTGGAGAAACACAGACATATTCGTCCGCGTGAGTGGAATTTAGGAGGGAGGTCAAATTCTATTTATTTGGGCATCATTTTTCTCCTGGCTTGTAGAAGTCGGCCGACCAGGCAAGAAGCTTTAGATTGTCTAGTGTTTCCCATGGTGTCACATCATCTCTTCTATCGGCGTCAGATCTCTTTAGGATTCGTGTTGACATATGTTTGATGTACACTTTGACGCTTTCATTTATGGAAGAAATGGCTGGATGGCTAGCCTCTGATGCCACGTAGAAAGAATTGTTCAAAACCTAGACTAGACATAGGAAATAATGTGGCAATGACAACTAGAATATATAAGCTAATTATAATTTTAAGTTTCAATGCTACATAAAAGATTATATTTATTTAAAACTAAAAAAAAATATTAAAATGTTGACAAGAATATTTATTACATGATAAAGTCATAATGGCAAAAATGAAAATTACAATTTCCACCCTCGCTCAATTGATCTCTCGCTACATCTATTCTCACTTCTTTCAATCAAAGGAAATCACACGGTCCAGTGACAACTAAAACGTATAAGCTAATGTGGTTTGATTCAATGAGAATATGTCAAGCTCATGATCTTCTAATCTCTTCTTATAGTTTTAGCATAAGTTTCAATTATTCCGATAAAATATTTATTATACGATAAAGTTATGCTGACAAATAGTTGTCAAAATAATTGGATAAAGTTGACAGATAAAGCTGTGGTGCGGTAGTATCGCACCATCACTGTACCGCCGCCCTAAACGGACCATTACTAAACTGGACTTCAACAACTACTTGGCCCAACTATTATTTTCACTTTTTTGTAATACCATAAAGGAAAAATGCTAACAATAAAAGTGAATACATGAAAGTGAAATTATAGGTATGGCTGCCTCCACTAAAGAAAGTGAAGAGTAAGCCCTATAAGGTGACATCTGTTGGGTTGTTGATCAGGTGACCATTAATTAATCATATATTAATGACTTTAAGTACTATACTATAAAATAATGGTATACCATATATTTTCTATAATTGTCTACTCAATATTTTCAAAAGTATTGGTAGCATAATGATAAAACAATCATGATAGTGAAATTTTACATTAATTCACAATAAATCATATAATATATCATTATTCAGACAGAATTAAGCTCAAATTAAGTTATAATAACAGTTTAATAATATAGTAAAACTTATATCCACTAAAATAACTTGGGAGTATTTAAATATAAATCAAACATCTAGAGTCACCCTTACTCCATCCAATTTTAGTCATAAAATAAAATAAAATAAAATCAATTTTAGTCATAACAAAGAAATATTTTGTTAATTAATTCTAATTCAAAAAAATAAAACTCAGTCCATTCCAATGGTAAGCATACAAATTGCTTTATATTTTTAATGAAAATATTTTAAGAAAGAACTAAACTATTTCTAGTAAACTTATCATTATATAAAAATGTGATATGCTCATAAAACCTTCACCTCCTCCTGAAAGATATACATATTCACATCACTGAGCAATTTATTCAATGTATCATCTTAGATGGGTTTGTTGGGCCCATAGTTTGTTTGGCATTTTTCTCAAAATTTAAATGGGCCGTCAAGGAATTCTGCATGCAGCCCAAAATCTTGATAATAAGCCTTCAGCATTTGGGCTGGTTGTATTTAGCTGGTGTTTAGCTCGGGATTAACTTATTTAAATTAAATAGAAAAATAAATATAGGATGTTGGATTGAAAGCTATATCATTCCTATGGAATAAAAGACACAAAATCAGGTGATCGTGGTGATTTAAATTTAGATATAAATATATATAATATATAAAAATTTCTCACATCACGCTAATACGAACCAAACATGATTGAATAAAGGGGTTATTCATATCAGCTTCATTTATAATTTGAGCTTAAAAAATTATCTGTTTTTTTTGGCTCGCGTACTTGACTAACGATTTGAATATGAAGTGTTCACAAATAACGAGATTTTTTTTACGACTTTTGTTTATAGTTATGCTCTTATAAATTTACACCGAATAGGAAATTTATCGGCCACTTCAAACCAGAATGTAAAATGATCAAATGAGCAAATTTATTAATAAGCAAATATTCATCAACTTAAAATATAAACTGATGAATTAAATTTATTTTTGAAATATTTTAAACTTCATTTTAATATCTCAACTTTTATTTTACTATTCTCTATAAATAGATAGAATTTTATTGTGATGTGGCTTCTGTCTAAAATGTATTATTGGAGGGATTTGTTAGGACAACGACAAGAACCATCATGAAAACCATCGTACCCATTGGCACGAAATGATTTCAGCATGTGTACCTTCTAAATGGGGTGGTTGTCAGTGGTAAGTGTCGTAGAGACAAAGTTTTTAATATTTTCCCATATAAATTTCAGTTGGGGAAGAATCAGACGATCAGTGGGTATGAAATTGCTTGAATTAGTGGCCAACTCAATGTTAATTGAAGAGTTTGAGAGAGTGCTCATGATTGAGGCAGATAAGAAGAAATGAAGCTAAAGTAGAGTGGAGAGAAAAGAAAGGTGAGACACCACGGGATTTTGAAGGCAAGAATCGAGAACAGAGAACAATAGGCAGAAAGAATATGAGTTAAGGGAGGATACACTTGAAGGAAGAGTTCAGCGGTGGAACCCTCCTGGAAGATGGCCCGAGAGAAATACCCACCTTACTTCAACAGAAGTATGTTGTTAGTGTTCTCTGCCACTTGCATGATGAGAACAACATTGTAAATGAAGGTGGCATTCATCAAGTGCTAGCTTCATGTTTACCACATGTTACCCCAAAATCTCTTGCACATCATGTAATTTGCCCGAAAGTTAGAAATTATCTTTCTCTAAATCTTGTACTAGTGCTACTGTACCCTTACAAATTATTCACTCAGATGTTTGGGGTCCTTCTCCTACCCCCTCTCATCAAAATCATAAATACTATGTCATTTTCATTGATAATTTTTCTCAATTTACTTGGGCATACCTGCTTAAAAATAATGATGAAACCTCCTTTAAATTGAAAGAATTTAAATGCCTTGTTGAAATCAACTCAACCCCTGTATCAAAATCCTTAGAACAGATGGCGGAGGTGAATACTGCAACTCTCAATTTACTAACCACCTCGCTCAATTTGGTAGTCAACACCAATATACTTGTCCATATGCCCTCGAACAAAATGGTGTGAGCAAACGAAAGTATAGACACCTTATGGAGACAGTTTACACCCTTTTACAATATGCATATCTACCTACCCATTTATGGGCCGATACTTTGCTCACTGCATGCTATCTCATTAATTGATTACACACTAAACTGTTACAATATAAATCACCATATGATTTTTTTTCCCATAAACAACCGAATTTTTAGTACTTAAAATATTTATTTGTCAATAATTTCCTTGGCTTATACCATATCATCATCATAAACTTAAAACCTTTATCCAAAGAATGAGTTTTTCTCGGTTATGGCTCCTTTAAAAAATGTTATAAATGTGTAGATAGCTCTACCAATAAAATCTAAATATCTCGTCAAGTTATAATTAATGAACACATATTTCCCTATCAGCGAAGACAAACTCTTTCTACATAAACTTATACCAGTCATACCCATTCCGTCTCATCAATACCTACCCTCATATTTCTTCCCTCCACTGCCATTTTTCCGAATCATTCACCTCACCCCTCCTCTAACCGAACTACATCCTAATAGTCCAAGCCACCTTCCTCTTCCACTGTCATTCCATATTTGAGCTTTCCCAGCACCTCGTGACACTCAACCTGCTACTATTTCTATCGATTTGACTCCCTCAATAACTTGTAATCCATCACCTGCACCTTTACCTCCTCCTCCGTCACAATCCATGCTCGCGAAAACTAAAACTAGTAGTATTAAACCACATCAAATTTTCAATCCCACTTTTATGAATACTCATGATCCCACCACTTACTCCATGGCTCTTAAACATGAACATCGGTGCAACACTATGTCATTTGAATTTCAAGCTTTACAAGATTAAGGGACATGAGAATTGTACCTCCCGAATCCCAGTATAATATTCTTGGTTGCATGTTCATTCAGATGCCACAATGGCTCGATATAAGGCTTGACTTGTGGCTCAAGGATTCAAACAACAAGCAAGCAAGGTGACTATCTTGAAACCTTCAGCTCGGTTGCCAAAATCTCTACAGCTTAAGTCTTCCATACCATAGTGGTTACCTACAAATGGCAAATACATAAACTCAATGTATCTAATGCATTCCTTTATGGTGATCGACATGAGACTGTCTATATGCAACAACCTCTAGGCTTCATCACTTAGCTTCATCTTACTTATGACTGTAAACTCAAAAAGGCCATTTACGAACTCAAGCTAGTACCTCGTCATTGGAATTATACTCTCACTTCATATCTTAAGCAACTCCACTTTCATGTCAGCTTTGTCGATCCGTCCCTCTATGACTATCATCATAATTGTACTTCTATTTATATTTTGATATATGTGTATGACATTTTAATAACTGAAAATGATTCCATACTATTGATTTATCATTCAAAGCTTAAACATCAAATTTAAAATGAAAACTCTAGGATCTATTTACAAGTTTCTAGGCATTCAAGCTGCTCATACTTCGTATGGTCAACATCTCAGTTAAGCTAACTACACTAAAAAAATTCTCCATACTTTAAGAATGACATTCTAAACCTGTGCAAAATCTCACCAATAACAAGAAATCTTCATATTTCTCTGACCATACTTTCTTTCTTGATTATTATTTTATCGTAAATTAATCAGTTCTTTCTTTACAATACTTGACCCTCACAAGACCTGAAATAACTTATGCAGTCAGCACTCTACCCAAACAATGCATCAACCAACTCAAAACAGCTTTCAGTAGTTGAAGTGTATTCTTCGATATCTACAAGGCACCGTTCATCTTGGCTTACCAATCATTAGATGGTCAGTCAAACTCATAACTTTTGCTAACGCTAATTAGGCCGGTGAGCCAACTGATTGGAAATTAACTACTTGCTTTTGCCAATTACTTGGATCAAAATTTTTTTCTCAAACAGTTAAAAAGTAAGCTACCATAGCTCGGTCCTCTACCGAAGCCGAATATCAAGCTTTAGCCACAACACCAACCAAGATTGTCTTGCTACGACATCTAACCCAAGACTTTCCAATTACACTTCCTCATCCCACACCTCTTTATTGTGACAATACCTCCGCTATTGCACTTGCCAATATCCGATGTTCCACACTCGCACCAAGCACATCGATATTGATTATCACTATATTAGAGAATGCATCAAAGACAAATCTATTCCCAATTCCAGATCTAGTCTCCTCATAATAAATTGACAATCATAGACAGAGATCATCAATTTGAAAAGGGCCATTAATATATCTATTTATATCCTAGTTCGGTCCACTTGGATACTGAAACCGGTCCAATTTAATGTTGTTGGGCCTTTTCCAATGTAATGGATCTTCTGTTTTTGTTTAAGATTTCAGACCGCACAAAAACCTAACACCATAATCTCTTTCATCGGCCCATGTGTCACAAAGGACGGCCCAGGTAAAGCCTGTTGTAAAGCCCAACCTTCCTCGTGCTAACCGCATCTCCCAACGTACGTTGACGATCGAACGGCTATTAGTAGATCCCATGTGCACAGCACTGCCATTAATTGCATTTCGCTGTTATTAAACTTCGAAAATAAAGTACTTAGCCGTGGTCTAAGCCAATTTAAACAGCACAAAATAAAAGAATTTATAATATATATATATATATATTTATTTACATATAAAATCGAATTTCTCTCTTTTTCTGCATCTCGAAAAATATAAAACCCGAAAAAACCATATTTATTCGCCCCCTTTTTTTTTTCATTTTTATTATTAGTTTTATGAGAAAAAAACTTGAAGGCTTCCGGTCCGAAAAGCCCCGCATGCGGGGCACCCCTCAGCAATAGCCCCAACCGGGTCGCATGCGGGGCAGATGCAGAGATGGCGACATGGAAGAAGAACAACGGAAGCCGGCCGGGTTTGGCAAGTCCAGCACAACCGGTTCGGTTTTTCAGACCGGTCCGGGTCGATGTAGGCCGACCCCGCATCCTCGGCGAATGACTCGCCGGAGCAGTCCTCTCCGGCTTGCGCCGCCGCAGCGGCCGCCTGCTGCAGCTGGGCGTGCAGTGAAGCGGCTGCCGTTTGCTCCGCGATGGCTTTAGCCTGCCAAGCCATGGACTCCGTGTGGAGATGAGCGAGTCTTTCTTGGAGCTCGGCGGTCCGACGTGCGGCGAGCTGAATCTCGGCTTCCTTCTCTCGAAGCTTAGTCGCAAACAACTTCTCCACCGAGGCGAAGAGAATCCGGTAGTGATGCTGCCGTTTATCCGCTATTTCTCGCCGTAGCTGCTCGCCCTGCTCAGAGAGATAAATAGCCATATTGAATCAGAAAAAAATTCTACTTTTGTGTGGAAATGAAAGAAAAAGTATGGTTTGTGTATGACCTGAGTTATGAGTAACTGCTCGATTTCAAGTTTCTGTTGGTTAATCTCTGTGGCCAAATATTCGGAGAAGGGGGAGAGGATGGAATCAGTTTGTTTTCTCTGATTCTGACTCTGGTTTTGATCCTTAAAGGCAAGGCGGAGGCTTGTCGATGGTTGGAGCTGCGCGAGACCAAGCAACGAGGGTGTGAAGACACTCTGTGGAGCTTGCATGGAGAAGACGCTCGTGTTCTGCTGCTGCGGTGATACCACAGCCACCGGCGCAGCCATCGCCGACTCTCTTCCCCTTTTCCTCGGATTCACATTGCCTGCACCATCATTTCTCCTCTCCTTAGCTAAAACTTTCCATGCAAATAAACAAAAAAAAGTAGAAAAGCTCAATACCTTCATTGTTCGAGAAGAAAACAATAGATTGCTCGAGAAGAGGAGGTGGGAAGTCCGCTTCCATGTCCTTGTTGTTCCTCTCCGTCTCCCCTCTGCACCCCAAATCCATAAACCAGTCAATCCCAAAAGAAACCAATACCAAACAATACGAAGAAGAAGTGGATCAAACTCTCCCTTTACCTTCTATGAAGCAGAAAGTTCGCAGGGTATTGAGCTTGCACGGCCATCAGCGCTCTTCCACTTTAAAAAAAAATAAAGAGTAGATGCGAATATAAAGAAGAAAACAGAGGCCCGCCAGATGCCAAGGGGAAAAAAAGAAATCTTTTTTAAGCCTCGAGGTCCTCTTACTGTCTTCCTGCTCTCCCTCGCGCGTTCATCGAAGGAGAAAGTGGTGGGGAGGACGAGGACGACGACGAGGAACACAGAGGCGCTCCAAACGAATGAATGAGTCCCCTATGGTCAGGCCTTCTTATCCTCGAAATCCCAAACAGGGGAGCGGAGGTAAAGCAAGCGGGACCGGAGTTAGCCAACCAATTGGTTAAGTAGTAGTTAGTTTGAGAGCGGGGGTGTTTAGTTTAACCTCACTATGGAGGAAATTTTGGCTCTGAGTTAGGTGATTCAAACATTTACATTTATACCACGTAATTATTATGTATTTACATTTTTTTTGGTACATAATTTTCAAATATGTAGTTGAAGCATACCCATGTAATTATGTAATTATTATGTATTCCGTTTTTTTAATTAAAGGAGACTCAGGCACCCTGCGCGTTTCAAAAGCAAAAGGAAAAGTATCAAATCGGGAGAGATGACCTATCTAAACCAAAAAATACGACGCACATGACATAACCATCAAAAAAGAAACAACATTACGAACAATCAGATTATTTTGTATTCCGTTAAATTTCTAATAATTAGTTGAGGCAGGCCCATGTTTACCAATTGGACAGTACATTAAATTTTCAAATATGTATGAATTTTCAACGAGAGGCACTTAAATCTATATTTTGGCAGTAAATTAAAAAATGTGGAGTGCTCGTTTTGTAGGCTTATGATACACGAGATATAGACATAAAAGGAGACCCACATGATATGGATGCACCAACAATTATTGATCAAATGAACGCTGATGTGGCCATTATTTTTCTGCACTAAAACAAATTGTAGGAGCGGTGGATGACATGTGGAAGGAAGTAAGTAATTGCCACTTGTTTGTATTGAATCCTGCGTTCGAGTGTGACATGATTCCCTACTTTCATAATTTATCATTTTTTCTCTATAGTTTTCATATATATATATATATATATATTGAATCACACCCAAGAAATTGAGGGTGTGAAAGAGGAAGAAACGTATGGAGAGAGATGAGTGAGGAATGAGATTTTTTTCTTGTTTGATTTCAGCAGTAGGAGACTAAAATTATAGTAGAATGATAATTACACCTTGAATCTTTTTAATCAGTCGTCTTTACGATATACAGTTGATGAATATCAGACGAGTTATATTTTTGTCATTGGGCTTTTACTTGAGCGATCTCTGAGTTGGTTGGCAACTGAGTTGGACTGGGTGATCAATCTCGTTCGTCCTTTAAGTAACTTTGTTTATTCTCGTAGAGGTTTGTATGGCAAAACGTGCCCCGTTCTGAGCCGTTGGATCCGTTGGAGATCAAGTCAATAGTATTTATATGTGCATAAGGATGAGAAATGTCATAAGAGATGGGCAATGGTGAGGGCCACCGGTGGTTGGCTGTTTCAAAGGAGCACTCCAATGTCGTCGATGGGGAGGACTTATTAATTGGGCTCATCTTTTGGCTTTGCCTTTGATTTTCAAAAATTGAATCTGTTTGTTAGGCGTAGCTGTCGTTCACTTCTCCCTTTACTCACATGATTTTAATGAGCGCACCATATATTAATTTTTATTACTTTCATATCTGAAGGAACAAAATTTGCGTCTCTACAAGTGAGATAAGAAGCATTCCTAATAGATAGCATTTTTAATTGTTGATTAGTTCATGTAATGTGAATGATGAGTTGTTGTGTACAAGCCTTTGTATCAATCCTTGGAATTAGATGTTATTTTGTTTCCTGTCTGGCCGAATGGGTCGTACTTGGGTTATTCGGTCATCTTTTTGTCATCCTCGTGGCTTGGTCAACTTTAGCCTTGCTCGCTTGGCTCAGATAGCTTCACTCGACAAAACAAATATGTCTCATAATCTTCTGTCAGTGGACCCTCCTTGGCCGTACTCTTCCTTTATGTATCATTAGATCTCTTCAAGATCAGTGGCGCTCTATTTTTGATGTACAATGTCATTTCAAAAATACTTTTAATAAAATACTGAGTAACGATCCGTTAGCTGAACATAACAGTATACATTTAGATTGAATTCGAGCTAGCATAGAAGCCTTTTTACTTTACACTTGTTATCTTTATATTTGCTAGTACATGTTCAATAATTTTGGGGTTAGTGAGTTGATAGCTTAATAATAATATCAAAATGGTTGAAAGATAAAGTATGATAATTTATCCTTTTCTTTTAATCAATTTGTTCATTTAAAATATCTTAGCCAATTGCAAAAGATAAGTAGAGGCATTTAGAATTATATCCCGAATTGCATTAAAAGCTTTCGAATAATAGTGAGTGTCCAATTAATTAATAGCTTTTTAAATTTAATTGAAAAAGAAAAAATCAATGGACCATTGGCTAAAATAAGATTTTTCATGTTGATATTTATCTATCATCCATCCTTTTCTTGATAGATCAATATGAAATTGAGGAGAAGCACTGTTTTTTTTTTATTTAACAAACTTTTTTTTGATAGATTAAAGATTTGATTGGAGCAGCTGCAACTCATTTAAAAGCATATACGAAGCTGTTGAAAAATAATCTGATGTTCAAAGAACTGCAGTGGTAATTACATTTTTTTTTAGAAAAGTCGGATCATAATTAGAAAGTCACTTATCGCACCTATCAACGACGTGCGAATACGCAGATTTCAGCGATAATTTTAAACAAAACTGCACACAACAGCCCCAAACAGACCCTAAGTCAAGTTTTATTTACAATTGATTTGGTGTTAAATTTCAAATTTAGTTTTTTTTATTTTGATAAAAACATATTAAAATTTTTTAAACTTAATAAATTTAACATTAAAATAGATTAGGATACTTATGATTTAAATTTGACTAATATATATATATATATATATATATATTCTTATTTTCGCATTTTTTTATGTTGGAAGATCTATATACATACCACTAAATTCCTATATACTTACAATTATATCATCTAAACTTCAATTTTAATATATTTGCCATCCTATTTATACATGAAATATATTTCATTTTTTAAAAGTTATATTAGTGATATTCTTGAAATGGTAGAAATATTAAAACTATACATATAAATTTATTATTTTTTAAAATAAATTAATTTAATTTCAAATTAACAAATATATTTTATTTATTAAAAAAAATTGGATAATCCTCAACTTGATAAAGCCTAATTAATACCCACATGAAATTGATTAGATAAAGTAGAATCCAATTCGGCTAACATAATGAAGCCTTAGAATCAGCAAAGTATTTGTTCTCTTCCTCTCCCTAATTGCTCTCAATGATAGCTCTCCCCCATTGAAAAATCCAAATGAAAGTGGGAAAAGGAAATGCAAAAGAAAGTGAGGGAGGTGAGGGGGAAGGGGAAGGGGAAGGAAGATGAATGCGAACCGGACCCCATTTGAGGGCGGCCACAACACGGCAAGCTTTTCTATTGCCATTTATTGAAGTACCGAAGGCTTTCACGTGTTGGACGGATGAGTTTTGATCGCATAAATCCTTAGGAAAATGATGGGCTCATTTTTATCATTTGTTTTTTCTTGGGAGAGGAATGGCCGCCTCATATGTACCTTTTAATAGGTCGTCAAATTTGAGAGGGGGATTCATGTATGAGACAACTGGTTGGTTAGACCATTGAGCTCGACAAGGAAGTATTCGAGGTATAAAGAAGAGAGTTTTCATTTGTAAATATGCATAAGGTCGTATATTAAAAACATGACAATCAACAGCAGCACGGTCTTGTTGACAGTGAATCCGCTCAGGCTCCATATTACACAACATATAACCTAGTTTTAGGTTTGTTTTCTAGACTTATGTGCGGGTACGTAGGCTCCTGAGTATATAAATAAGGGTGAAAGAGGGAAGAGGGACTCTTCCTCTTTCTCAGAATCCAACACCACTAAAATAACTCTGCAAAATCCCTCAACTTCTTCTCACTTCTTTTTAAAGAAATATTATAAATTATGTGAGGTAAGGAATTATATAGGATATGAAATCCCAAAATGATTCAACACATATATGTCACACAATTCTTATGACTTTGCATGTCAAATAACTAAAGTTTGATTTTTATATTTTATAACACACAAATCTTTTATATCACATTAAAAAGAAATAATATTAGTAATTCTTTTAAAATGAAGATGGTAGATTTCATTTATAGGTAAAATGTTATTAATGTAAATATAAAAGTTTAGATGTCAGATATGCAAATATTGATAAAATCTTTAGTATATGCAGCCGATTTCAAGTTGATGTCTCTTTACCTTTATCCATCGGATTTTGTTTGGAATATACGTCTTTGCATGAAAAATATTCCAATGCCTGAAAAATATTCCAATGCATTTATCATTGCAAAGCATTGTCTTCTTTTATTCCATTATGTTTTGGGTTGTATACTTGTTTGTTCCTAGTATCAAATTAGTAAATTACCTTTATAAAATTGTCTTCCTTCCTCATTTTCCTCTTTTCTCCAATTGATTTTACTAAGCCAATAGCAATCCAGAATTTCGATTTACAGATAAATGACATGTCGATACCTCCTCAATACAAATTTCTGATGAACAGTCTCAGAAATACTCTCACCATCAGTCTAACTTTAGACAAGTATTTCACCTAGAAATCTCATACATGCAAACTCTTCAAAGCCAATAGATTTGAAGGATATCTTGATGGAAGTTTATCAAGACCATCTGAACACCTCATTATTAATAAAGGAACAATCTTAGCCAATGCATAGAACTTTCTTTGAAATTTAATAGATCATAATTGTGTCGCAACACCCTTCACAACAATTTCTCCTTCCTTACTACCATAAATGTGATGTCTCTTAACAGATGTTTACACATTTGGGCCACTCTCTATCTCATTTATAATATACAAATCAACCAAAGTTAATCCAACTAACAAAATGAGTTTCACAAAGTACATATGTTAAAATGCATCTGACCCAATATTTTTAAGATATTAAGTAAGACAGAATCAATTACTTCTACTAGAAATCTTCTTCCTCTGTAAGATATAATCCTCTACACACTCAATAGTCTTCCTATTATTATAGGCATTCAAAACAACCATCAAAAACAATTTAAACCTAATCAAATTAGATGATTTTTACTCTCCATTATGTAGTGAAGAAACAAACTTAGCAGTTGATTTGATTAGTGAACTTCAACTATCTCAACAACAGCTTTCACTACAACCAAAGTATAGGTCCCCAACACTTCGCTCCAACACGTGGATGCTCAGATACTATTTTTATTATCCAAAATTCCTAACAGGGATAGAGTTCTACCTAGTATTATAACTTGCCAAATCTATCATAAATGTGGTCACTCAGCAGTTAACTGCTAGCATAGATAAAACCAAAGCTTCACATGTAAACTAAAGTCTCATATCCTTTTTATTACCAACAACACACAATAATAGGCCTCACCAACTAATTGGAATTTGGAACATAGACTCCAGCGTCACCTCCCACATCACCATTGATCTTACATAGCTACATAATACAACTTTCTATAAAGGAAATCAATATATTTCTCTTGGTAATGATCAAAGCTTACCCATCTCACATGTTGGGCAAGGCATTCTCCCTACCACGACAAGTTACTCCTTAAGGAACTTCTTCATGTTCTTAATCTCCCTCACGATCTTCTATCTTTCAATGGACTCATAATTATAATTTATGCTTTATTCCCGTTGATAATTCTTGGTTCTAGACTTTGAAAAAGACAATGGTAGGATACTTCTTAAAGGTCCTTATCATATAAGGCTATACACAAAAACCTCCTCTCTTCTATCTAAAAAATTTTGCAGTCGCATAGCTTTACTGTCTATCACAATTATCATTACTTTCTAGCATAGTTGACTTGGTCACCAACAAGCCACAACACTCTACATCATAGCTCGAGTCAATGCCTCTTCAAGGGCCACCCGCAACAAATATTTACAAAATCTGTCGTATCTCCGAACAATCCCATTCCCCTTTTTCCCAATCTACCTCTAACAATGGCTCACATATCCATCTTATTCATACAGATGTATGGGGACATTCTCCTGTCTCTCCCTTACAAGATAAAAATATTATTTAATATTCTTTGATGAAAATATAGATTTGTGCTGATTATAACCCTTAATACATAAATTAGATATATTATAAATATTTTTTTAATTCAAAATAATGGCTGAAAAAATATAACTATTGTATTAAATTTGTTTAATTTGATTGTGGAGGGGAATATCCGAGCACAACCTTCTCTATCTCCTTAAAGAATTTGGCATTATAAATCAATACACATGCATATCCACACCAGCATAAAATGAAACTATATAACGTAAGCATATATATATCTCATTTAAACTACAAGAATCCTTCTCGTAGATTCAACTCTATCACAACATTTTTTGATATATGCAATACTAACAACAATATACCTTATTAATCATTTGCCTTCCTTTGCTACGAAAATGTATTCTTTGTACCAAATTTTATATAATAAGCAATCTACCTATTTGGAACTTAAAATAGTTGGCTATCATCAACGCTTACATTGGTTACGTCCTTAACAAGCACACATATCCTCCTCAATGTCCATTAGTTGCATCTTCTTAAGCTATGCTGCAACACAAAAGGGATATTTTTGTTATGATTTCCTTTCTGATAAGACCAACATCTCAATAATTATAATGTTTAATGAAGATGACTTTCCCTACTCTTTATACACTTCAAATTATAATCTCACCTCAACTCAACATTCTCCTCCACCTCTTAATCTTATCCCAATTTCAGTAGATGCACTTATCAGTTTTATCCTTCCAATACTTTTCCGTAACAACATGTCTCCTCTTTTTTGAATCACTCATTTCTCAGTTTCATTTCTCCAAACTCACTACACCAACTCCCAACAATTTATCTAAATATTTACATCCAGTTCTCATCCAACAATTCAACCTGAAGCAAATCATCATCCTATGCAAACTCATCTAAAAGTTGGCATTAAAGACCCCAAACACATTCATTTACTACATACAAATTAATTTATTGCCCTAACTGCTTCTCAATTACAAACAAACTGAAGGATTGATGTCAAGCAATGCCAAAGGAATTTTAGGCTCTAAAAACTTAAGGGAACTAGCTTGTTCCTCCTCCCATACAAAGGAATATACTAGGATGCAAATAGATCTACAAACTAAGTATCATAGTCATTTCACTATAGCCCATCTAGCCAAACAAGGTTTCAACCAGAAACATGGAATGGATTATATAGAAACATTCAGTCTTGTCGAAAAAATTCTTATAATTTGTATTCTTCTTGCACTGGCTCTTACCCAAAAATTGATACATTAGGAAACTTGACATCTTTACTACCTTCATACACGAGATACTAAGATAGATTATTTACAAGTCGCAATTTCAAGGATTTGTTGAACCTTACAATCGATATCATGTTAGTCTCCTCAAAGAAGCCATCTATGACCCTCGAAAAGCGTTAATCCATTAGTTTTCAACATTCAAAAATCATCAAAAACAAATTAGTTTTACTCACAGTCAGGTCGACCCATCCCCTTTTATTTGTATCAGTAACATAAATTAACTATCTATCTTCTATTATATGTAGATGCAATTATTTACATGGGCAATGACACCACTTTTATGACCACTCTACTTCAAAATTTTCAACAAACCCTTCTCATCAAAGGCCTAGGTCATAAATCTCAAGCTCTGGGCTTATAAACCACTAAGATACCTAATGGAATTCATTTAAATCAAATCACATATGCTCAACAAATTCTCAAAAAATTTTGCATGATCAACTATAAATCATCTCTTACCCCCCCTCCCCCCCCCCCCCTTTTGTCTCGTCAAATAGCATCTACTAGCTTAAACAAACCATATTCTCAGCCTCATTTATAGATGCTGATAACAAGCTATGCACAATACCTTACCATTACAAGACCATATCTTGCCTTTCTTGTTAATTATTTGTGTTAATCTATGCATAATCCCACCAATCAAAACTATTAATATAATCAAAAGAACCTTGAGATATATCAAAGGCATCTTATTTCTTGCCCTACCACTATAGTGCACTGTCCTCTTTTTTCAAGCCTTCACTAATTTTGTCTGGATCAGAGAAGGAGTTGATTGTAAGTCCATATCAAGTTACAGCACCTACCTAGGTCAAAAGCTCATATCTTGAAGCACTAAGAAGCAATCAACAGATTCACTCCTCCATAGAAATTGATATTCAAGCTATTTCCATTATAATTGTCAAAATCTTCTTGAAATGTTGCCTCTTACTAGAGCTAGGAGTACCTATACCAACATAAAGTTTCCCTATTATGTGACAACATATATGCTATTACTCTGGTTAATAATCATATCTTTCTCATATGTACTAAAATATATTTTTACAAACTATGCAAGTGCATCACATCGACTGTCAAGACCAAATTGCAAATCTGTTTACAAAACCACTTCTTTCAATTCAGCTCATCCATCTTAGGCCTAAGCTCAGGCCTAAGCTCAGTATCAACAAGGGATTATCTTCCTGTTAAGCAATGACAACAAAATAATCTAATTACTAATGTCTTTAGTATATGCAATAGATTTCAACATCCTCTCTTCACTTCTAACCATTTAATTCTATTTGTAAAAGAAATACTTGATTCTTCCTCATTCCAATGCATTTGTGATTATAAAACTTTCTTTTTTTACTCTCTTTTCTTCAATGTTGTATACTTCTTCAAATATATAGGAATTGTGTGGCATGATCTTCTCTGAGATTTTGAATACAAAAAAGATGAACATTTTATTTTTCAATCAAATGGATAAGAGCTTATTAGAACAAATTTAGATTATTCAACTTTTTTTGTACGAGCATATTAGCAGATTAGTGCTCAAATGTAGCCCCTTGAAATTTTCACCTTATTTTCAACCAATGTGCAACGTGTTTAAGCACCCATATTATTAAAGTCAAAATGCAAGATTTTGAAAGATGTATTTATGTTAGAAGTCTTTCGTTATAAGTTGATTGAGTTGATCTTAGCGAAAGCCTCACAAATGATGAAAATCATCAAAATATAATCAAAATTATATTTCTATATTATTATAAGTTCATTTATTTTATTGTTCAAATTTGTTCTACTTTATATTGATAAAATTTATAATAATGATTAGGAATAAGTATCAAATAATTACATCCTAAAATTTATTATAACAATCACTCTAATTTTTTTGTAAACTTAAGTTTTATGATTACATCTTTCAATTTGTAGTTTGCATGCTAAATATGTTCAATTAAATTGATTAAGGAAAACTAAATTATATCTTATGAAATTGTTATTGGGTTTGAAATTCTTATTTTCACTTAATATTCTTATGCTAGGTTACTAACTCATCTATATTTCTCTAATTTACGTAAATACCACACAATTCTTATTCATTAACTTAACTAACACCTAAACTTTAAATTTTACATTTATAACCCTTTGGAGTTTTATACCTTATTTCGATTTTGAAAAGTAACGAAGATATTGTTTGTAATATTAAAGATTTAAGTGGTATGGATGTAAACATGAAAATTTAGTAGCTAGATTTGTAAATACATAAGATTAACATGTTATGTATGTAAATACCCCATAAATAAAATAAATTACATAAATCAGGATAATCTTATAATAGTTAAAGAAGCCGCTCTAAGATAACATTATAAAATCATAAAAATTAAATTTACATAGATTTGATAACTAGACAAATGTGGAAATATATGTAAGATTGAAAGTAGGTTAAGGAATGAAACAAGATTGAGAAATCCAAAAGCAATTAGTCAATAAATTGGTAAAGTTAGTAGTTCAAAAAGGTAATAAATAGTTTAAAATTAAGATTATTGAAAGAATTTAGGAATAATTCTGCCCATTTCTTCTAACCTACCTAATTAACTATAGTAATTAACTTAAGCTTGCTTTTTAATCATATTTCTCAAGACTATGAAAAGTTTTTACTTGAATGGGTATTTTGAACAGATTAGACATTACAATAAGCAAGACAACAACCAGCCTATATAGGAAAATTTAATTTAAACAAGCATTTCTCTAAGAACATGTAGATTATTTTGCATGTTTTATTGTCTTATTGTTGTATGGTTAAACTTAGTGAAGATGGATGACTTTTTTGGGGGACATTTGCATACAACACACAATTCTTATGCATTTACATATCTTGCCCTAAAATTTTCATATTTAGACATAGAGCACGGCATCATTTAATATCAAAATAATAATAATAATAATAATAACGCTATTATTACTTTTAAAATGTGAAATACATATTTTCATGCACAGGTTTTGATGTGTGATGGAAGGTGCGTAAAGGTAGAGTAATAATTTAGCTGCTTAGCATTGTATGAAAATCCAACACACACTCAAGTAATTAAAGAGAAGTAGAAGGAGATACATTGACTTATATGTGAGGAACTGTGGAGAGATGAAAAGATTATGGGGTCTACCCAAATCAAAATAATCCATTAGGAATGGTGAGTACATAGGTCTACTCTTTTATTGAATTAGGGAAAATGAAATTATAAAGTTGATTATTGTAAATATAAAACAGTAATTTACCAATCTGACTGTAATAAATGTGTTTCTCAATGATAGCAGTTGCAAGGGTCGTAATTGATTAATATGGAGGTAGTAGCCCGCTGTGAATATTGTAGATTGTGGTTTTAGCAACAACTTAACTTATAGGTCGTAGTTGAAAATTATGGTAGTGGTTAGCCATGTGGGCCTCAGATAGTTGCTTAAGAAACATTAGTTGACTATAGAGGCCGTAGCAGTGAGCAATGATGTAGCTCTTAGGCTGCAAAGGCTGGAGTCGAGAGTTGCATAAGTTGTTCATGTAGGTCGTAGTGGTGAGATGTGATGGCGTCTATGAACCAAAAAAGCTGAATGTCAAGAGATACACGAGCCATGGATCACATAGGTCATAGTTGGTTATGTTGGCCGCAATGTTCTGCTATAACAACATCTATAGGTTGCAGGGGCTAGATTCGGGAGTTGCCCTAGTCGTGAACCACATAGGTCATAGATGATCATGTGGGCTGTAATGATGAGCTATAAGGAGAGAGCTTTAGAAGTTCAGAGAAAGTCGTCGTCTTTGAGATGCATTGTTACAATTTCTTCAGGGTACGTCGTTGCATCATATGTGTGGTACGTTATTATACTGTTATTGGGGTGTGACGTTGCATTGTATTTGAAGTGTATTATTACACCGTATTCGGGTGTGAGATACACCATATTTGGGCTTCATTTTCACATTATCTTCGGGAGATGTTGTTGCACCACATGTAGGGTGCATTGTTTTGTAGGATATCTCATTGCTCTACAATGTAAGTTGGGATTCCGCAGCGCACATCGTGATTCTACAAGGAGTTTCATTGCGATGATTCAAAGGTGACTGATGATGGTCAAAGGTGGCACGTGCTGTGGTTGGCAGTGGTCAGCACTACATGAGTGGGATGTATTTGTTGGATATGTGGTGCAAAAACGATGTTGGACTTCAACTCCTACTCCTCTAAGCTTCAATTTTCTTCTAGCACAAGGTAGGGCTTTATTTATAGAGTATGGCAAAAGACTCTCAATAAATAAGAAATGAATTAAAATCACTCTATCAGACGGTCCGTAGATAATCCCTCAATCGAACAGTGTTCGGTGAATATTTGAGTGACTTAATGATGTCTGAATTGAGCAATCTTGAGCTCGTTGGCTTTATCTCGCCGAGATGATTGATTTGATTATAAGCTTGTCGGATTTGGGACAAATTTAACCTTCTAATTATGCACTAAAAACTTTCAAAAACAATTTAACAGTTTGATCTAGGCTCGATTTGATTTGGATTGTACCAATTTTGGTATTATTAGGTCCATCTCATCAAGCCTATCAGTTCGACTCTAAGTTTGTTGAAATCAATATTATGAATGTTATTCAACCAAAGTTTGAACATTTATTATTAAAAAAATTATCTTAAGATTTGTATCATGCATCCAAATTCGTGTCAGATGATGTGAATTTATTAATGAAGTCTCAGGTTTAAAGTATGAAAATATGAAAGATTTGACGTGGATAAGTAAACACATAAGACTCGTGTGCCTATGTAATGTTATTACTATTATTTTATTATTTTTTTTTTATGATTTAACTCTATTGGCGTCAATTTTTGATGTGATATGAAAGACTTGGGGGGTATAACTATAAAAAACATAATTTAGGTGCTAGATATATAAATACATGGGAATTGGGTAACCCCATTTTCTGTATATTTTTTTATAGAAATCTTTTTTAATTTATGAAATAATTAGCATAAGTGGAATCGATTTGGCTTAAGCTTGATAAATCTTAGATTCCTCTATCACCCCCTCAAAGGACTTATAAAATAAATTAATCACATGGTTTGAGTTTTCAATCTACTCGTCTGGTTGCTTCAAGCCCAATATTTTTGACCTTATCAAAGGCCAAATAAATGAAAGCTTTATTAGTCACCAAAGAAGAAAAAATCAGTAATGGGATGCTCATCACATGTCACCTTTGAATAACTCAATCTCGGATGATATCTTTGGAGAATTCATTTCTTGGTGTTTTAGTGACAACGAAATTACAATAAGAGAGGGATTTGGCGATATTAGTTTGAGATTTACTCTGTAGTTGAGTTATATCATAATATTTAGTTTACGACACGAAATGTTATTGTATCAGGATTCCAATCAGGTCCTCTCACATGTACAGACAGGCCCACCGATGTATGATAAAATATAAATATATATGTGGAGAATAAAATATAAATGAGAAACTTGAGCGGGCAACAAATAAGAGGACCTTACTATTTTTCATTCATTATATCTAATGACTAGACTAGCGACCTATTTACACTAATACGAAGATTATTATAGAAAGCATTCATATGCTAGCATAATATAGGACGATCCACAATTAAATTTTCTAGTTTTTAGTGGATGTGGAATACAGAGAGACACTTTAGTAAGTACATTCTTCTAGATGTTTCTAATATTTATTAATTTTGTTTTAGTTTCAGACATGATATGACTGTAATATGTTTTGTATGATTCTTGTATGTTTATGTATTAAGAGAGTTTAGTATGATTATGGTGAGATTTCTATTTCTTAAGAACTAAAGAAATGCTTTATATTTTCGCAAGTATGCCTTAGATTTTGATTTAAAAATTAAATAAAAAGAACTTGTACTGTTTTTTATTATTCAAAAATTTTTTAAAATTTAGAGCAAGTATTTGAGATTTAAGATCTATTTCAATAGATTTATAGTTAAAATGAACATTTTAATATGATGAACTCAACAACATCAAACTTGCCTTGATCCAAATCCAAATGCAATTAAACCAACAATATAATCTCCTAATTTCAAGTGTTTATATTCAAAACATGCATTTTGATGACATGAATCCAATCTATATATAATCTTTTAATTCTAATGTCCTTAAAATACTCAAATATTTAGAAAATATAAGGGTTAGGGAATGGGGGAGTAAGCCAAGGTTTTTCAATAAAGTTCTTGAGAATTTTTTAGAAATATATCAAAATACTACTCCTAAAATCGTTTGATATGCCCTAACATTGACAATTACCCTAATAATCTTCGTCACAGTTCTAATTGCCTTGGCTACTTCACACCAACATATATGATTGTATGATTATTTCGCTCAATTGTCATCTCTTAACTATCACCACTTGAAGTTAACTAATTCCGCCATTAGATATCACTGAGCTGTTATCTTAGGATCGTTGCCGCCCTCCATCAATCGACATCAATGATCATTATCGTTCAATTACGTTTAACAATCATCAACTAACACTGATATTCATCATCTCTCATTATTTTTTAATATTTTAGTAGTCTCATAAGAGTCCAGTTTCTATAATATTTTTTATCTATACAATGAATTGTTTATGTTAGATAAAACCACGTGACTTTTCCCCACTTCACGGAATACCCTTTTATATAAGCAAGCCTAATGAGCCTAGAAAACCCTTTTATCACACTTCACGGAAAACCCTTTTATTTATAAAGCTCCCTCAACAAGCCAAACTTCAAGTACCTGCCAGAGTGTATCAACTATCGGGTTAACATGTCAGGTTTACCTGTCAAGTTGGTCGCGGGTACCAGCTGCTAAGTTGACCCGCCAGGTTGACTTTTTAGGCACTAGTCATTGAGCACCAAATGTCGAGTTGACTTATCGAGCTCTCTTATCAAGTACCAACTATCGAACCCAACAGTTGAGTAGTAATCATGAATAAGAACATGACGTATATCTACGCCTATTTATGAGACACCTAAATCAATGCGGTCTTTCATAGACATGTCGTGAACGTACATTATGTTGTTCTGAAATCATTCAATATTCTTTCTTTGAACCCAATGAGGGGGGAGAAGTCAACACATAAATAGAGATGATGTCCCGAATTCAAGGGTATCCGACGATCTCCTCCCTTCTTTTCTCAAAACAACAGGTCAAGCTCTCTAAGCAAACATCTATTCCCTTCCATCACTTTTTCGTGGTTTTTTTCTGGGTTGGTGAGCTCCCAAGCTATACAGGATCCAACATCCTAAAATGATTCAACACACAAACATACATATATTCCCTATATGTATTCATATATATACCACCAAATTCATATGTATCTATCTACAAATAGATAAGTGCCAAAGAAATTACAAATTAATTCACATTTAAATTTTTTAAAACGTATAACATCCATATGTGACTTTATCATGTGACCTCTATTTGTTACCTCTTATATTTTAATTAAAAATAAATAGAGAAAATCCTGAGAAATTCTTTTTTTATTTTTTATTTCCTCCTCTAAGGATATATCTCAAGTTATAAGTTGGATCAACTTGAGAAAAATTTATAAGACAGCTAACCTAACATCATTCAATTTCATTCTCACCCTCACAATAAGTTACTTTACCTTAAATTTGGAGCAATATATATAAAAATAAGGTGGGCCCTCCTTATAGAAGATAAAATGGTGAAAGTGAGAGGTCAACTGAGGTAGAAAAGCTAAGCACAAAAAGAAAATGGTGGAAGAAGATTGGCATTTGAATATTGGAACATGTGAAAGATTTAGAAAAGAGAGGCATTTAAATATTGAGCAATTTACAAACATACCAACCAAATCCTATGTATTTACATAAATAACATCTAATATGTATTTTTGTCATTTATACCATCCAAATCTTCTAGATCACGTAAATGTTGTGCAATTTAGGACGAGCAAAACGCAAATCCAGAAGAATACATAGATTTACGAGGTTCGGCAAAGATGCCTAAATTCTCGAGACAGAGAGCAGTGAATTTACTATTTCAGAGGAGTTACAAATTCGGTTCACATACACATAGGGTTACACATCTATTTATAAATAAAACATCCACAGATAAATTACTAAAACAACCTTGTTCCCCTCAACCCACTAAATTCCAAGAGATACGCCTTTTCACCAGGAGACACACCTCTTTATTCCAAGAGACTCCAAAATTCCAGTGTATGAGCCACACCTAACATTAAAATATGCCACTAGTTTAGTTTTTATAATGTGAAATGCACATTTTCATGCATAAGTAAGGCGGCGTGTTTGTAAAAATTGAAGTGCATGTGTTAGATATGTAAATACATAATAATTGAGGAGTATGCATGTAAATCTTCCTTAAAAATAAAACAAATTTCTTGGAGCGATTCACTGAAATGAGGTCATTCCAATGGTAAAGCAATACTAGAAGAACAAGAAGCAAGAAATAAAATAAATGGGCAAAGGTGAGAGAGGCATAGCTGCACCAAACAGACATTCAGCTTCCTCACATGCTTCCTCATAAAGACTTTCTGCAGAAGACAATCACGAACTTGAAAGTTCGAGAAGTTCTGTATTGCCCCAAACAGGCCCTTAGAGGATCGATGTTAAAGAGAGATAGACTTATAAGATTGATGTTAAAATTTAATTGATAAATTCTTGAAAGTAGTATCCATGTTATTATTTTTATTACTATTAGAGTATTGTAGTAATTCCGTCTGGACGACCAAACACCGTCCGTCACGTCGCCCGCCAATGAGATACATGGCAGTGTGGCGACCGGTGGTTAGCCGTTCGGACATACGATATCCAGACGAAATATTTTCTCCATTAAGAGGTAGAGGTCAACACCTTGCTTGAACGAATTTCGAATTATGTTTGACAATTACATTAAATTATTATAAAAATCCTTGGAAAAATTTTATAATGTGGCTTAAAAAAAAAAGGAAAAAGGTGAAATGGGGGCTGAACTTCTTACTTTCCACCTCCTCTCCATTACTTTTCCAAAGGTCTATGAGCATTTAAATAGTTCTGGTCATTTCTTTCTAGATCAGTCACATGAATTTGATGCCTTGGAGGGACCCCCCCTTAAATAGTGGATCATGAATTACTCAGAGGGAGGAGGGTCAAAAAAATAATTTACAGCATTTACATATATACCACCCACTTCCCATATATTTACATATCTGACACCTAAATTTTGCTTTTTTTTATATATTTATACTACTCAAATACTTCATATCATATAAAAAAATCAGGTCTTTTTAACTTCTAAAAGAGAAATACAATGTATGAAAAAATTGAAATTTAGGGTTGGATATGTAAATATATAGAAATTAAGAGGTACGCATGTAAATCTTCTTTGTTTTAAAGCTCTTCATCTTTCTTTCAATTAGAGGAATTTGAATGTGTACCACATAACATCTATAAACTTAGATATGTAACATCTAAACTTTATTTTTACATTTAGTGATGTTCGGCCAAGATGCCAACCTCCTCGGGGGCAAAGCGACGGCTTTCAGAAAAAGTATATTTATGTATATATATATATATATATATATATATATATATATATATATATATATATATATATATATATATATAGTGTATAATACGTAATTACAAAATTACTCACGTATCGTATCACGTATGCGTGTTGCTCCCGCACCCTCAACCCACATAACGAAACTCCCCCCGATTGGACAGATGCTTCTGCTCCACTCCGCTGGTTCGCTCCGTTCCGCTCCAGCATCTGTCCCTTATCTGGTATATGAGTCATACCTAAAATTACATATGTGAATTCATAAGAATTGTGTGAAATGCATTTAAATGCTCCTTTAAATTAGTGTGCCTCAACTTCTCATTTGTAAGGAACATTTTGAAAGATCAGTGGTGAATTAAAAAAAAAATGTTCAAATATTAAAAAAACAAAATTCAACTTAAAAATCCAAGATAAATTTTCCAAAATTAGAGACAAATCATATATATATTTTTTTAAATATTGATGTAATATGTTTCGTGAAATTCTTCAAGCACCCAATCAGTGTCATTTCGTGCTTTGACATGCAATACATGGATTAGAAATAAAGTAGTAAGTTCAAAACGATCGAGATTCGAGCGGTCACACGCAAAAGAATTCAATGTAATTTCTTAATCAATGAGTATCAAAGCATGAACTTTCTTTGTGGTCCATTTCACATTTTTGTAGTGATTTGAGTTATCATGACAGTTTGAAAGCCACATTTTTCAGCATTAAATGGAGAATGTGCCATTGCTTGCAATTATGTTTGAGGGAAGATGGGAAGAAATTGTCATACAAAGCATGAAGCAATGTTTAGGGTAGCTTTAAACTCTCACCTTTCTTCTGAAAGAGAAAAGTTGGTATGTTCCTTTAATAAATGAGTTAAATGCAAGAGTTATTGATAGACAGTGCAAAGAAAATTATTAAAGAGAGAGGGGGAAATGGTTGTGCAGTACTGCTTTAGAAGACAGGTGAAGATGCTTAGCTGTTGAGCTGCAGAATCAACATTACAGTTTTCTGCAATTGTTTATTGACTATATATGTTTCAGTAGAATTATATATTTGATTGGATTCATGGCCTGAGAGAATTTTCAAAACCTGGTTAGGTGGTTTGTACCTGTAATTTGATTGATGGGGGTAACCTATATAAGCTTCCAATATAATGTTGCTGTATTGACATATGGAAAATTATAAAAATGGAATTACAATGGAAATATTTGATGCAGTTCTATGGTTTCACAACTTTCATTATAAGGAAATTGTTTGTGGAGAAGTGCATCACTTTTCAAGCAATTTATGTTTTAGTGTGATGTTCTCAAATAATTCATATATATATATATATATATATATATATATATATATATATATATATATATATATATATATATATATATATCATTTTATATTGTTATCAATGTAGAATCAAATTGCGTTGATCAATTATTCACTCAGAGCAGTTAGTTTTGTCGAACAAGCTTGACAATGAGTTATCATGGGGGAAGGGGGCACCGCTGTATTGAGTTTGAGGGGCTCTTGAATTTTTTTTTATCGTTCATAGTGTCTCAGTGCCTAGAAGGCAGCCCAACCATGCCCATGATATGTTTCAGAGCCTGAGAGCAAGAGAATCCAACACTCGAAAGGGAGCGCCGCATCTCCCGGATACAGTGCCCCAGTATCAGGACCAACAACCTTGCAGTTTCCGGTCAAGGTTTCAGAACCCAAGAGCACGATATTGCAACACCTCAGCGCTTGTTGGAGAGTAGCAATGCCATATTGCAGTGCCCTGACATTCATAACTGAATTTTTATAAGTTTCTATTTATTGTCTCATCTTTGACAACGGAAGGAATATTGGATTTTACTTGTGTACTAATGAAAGGAGTGTTCTGAAATGTTCCAAAGTGTGGTGTAATTTGTACAATTTTTATCATTTTCTTCCAACTGAATCTCTTGATTTGATGTGGCTCCGCAGTTTTCTCCCGTTCAGTAGTTTTTTCACGTTAAGTCTTGTATTTTCTTATTTATATTTTCTGTGATTTACTTTTATACTCTTCTACTCAAAGTTTTGCTTCTTTCCGCGCATTTTCATCTCATCTCCTCACCCAACATGTTTACATATATATTTTATTGTATTTTATATTTTAAATCCTCATACCTTCTCTCTTACATTTGTTCCTGTAAAAATAAAAGGTAACTCTGATTATTATTGTTAATTAAAATGGTTGGTAAGATGTACTTATAGTGCAAGAGGACTCAGCTTGTTGATAATTTCACAACCAATCTTAGTGGGTAAGACTTTTAGAGGGATGGAAGAAGAGATCAATCATGATGATGGCATTGGCCAATTAATTAAGGAACTAATTATGGTGATTAATGTCTTTTTCTTCTTAGATAATGATAATTAGCCCTTAAGAAATGTTATCCCAAATGTTCTTTTTCTAATTTCTTACACCCTCTGCTTCCCATAATGTCTATCATAAAAGACGGATTCTGTACATCAATTTGTTTCATTTGATTTTCATCTTATCTTTTCATTTTTTTAGCACTGGTTAATGGTCATAATTAATAGGAAAAAATAATGGTTACTAATCTTGATTAGATGTATAATTAGCACTTGCATGCCATATTTTTCAAATATTTATATTTGAATCCATTATGAGGGGTTAGTTGCAGCTTTGTCTTTACCTAACTTCCTGATTTTAGATCTGCAGTCAAGGTGATTTTAATCAATAATGCAAAATATTCAGCACATTATTACAAACAATATAATTAGCCCTTATAAACAAATCTTACTTTGGTGGAGGTAGATTTACATGCATATTATCATATTTTTATGTACTAACACATCTAACTTCTAAATTTTAATTTTTACATTTGTAATACTTCACCCATGGAAGTACATTTCACCTTTTTTTTGAGTTGAAACGAAACCTCTCTGACCTTACTCTTTGTGTCAGCGCGGTCTGAGCCATGTCAGGCTTCAAGTCCTCGATGTCTAGCTTTTTGATCTGGAAACACAACATAAATAATCGCGAGCTCTCATTTTCCCCCTGCTTCAGCTGCCATAGGGATCAAGCATTCTTCTTGGGCCTCAGGGCACTGGTGAACTTGAATGGGAAAGGCTTTCTGAACTCTGCAAAATAGTTGATTACCTCTGTGGGCAATCAGTCGAACCACCTTAAGGCGGTCGATCTTAGCGTCGTGAAAACAGCTTGCACTTGATGGAGTCTGAATCTTCAACAGAAAGATAGATGATTCGAGTAACGCGATGTGGTTGTTAGGATTTGATCGTCCTTTGTACATTTCAAGGACTGGAAATTTGAACTTCTCTGAAGATTCAAATCCAGAGATCTGCAAGGAAAAAATGTTCTTCAGTTTTTTTTATGCCTTAGTCCGCATCGATCAATTCCTTTCCTCCACAGAGGCGGATTCATCATTTTTCCGATACATTCTGTCGCCAGGATTTTCCTGCAAGTGGATTCCCCTCATTCCATTATTGGCCAGCTGCTCTCCTTAAGGGGGGTTATGTGTTCCTTGTTGTATTGACTCTCCAATTGGAACTGGAGGGGTTGTTCCACCCTAAGGACCTTAGCAAACTATCCTGACATCTGGTTGGTGATCTAGGTTCTTAAGTCTTGCAACCCTTGCTAACGGATTCTTCCATGAACTCTCGGGTACATGCTACTTCCCCTTCGTCCCCTGGTTATACTCTTTTTGTTGTTGTTGTTGGATTCCTCCGCTTGTTTGAAGGCATGTTTCAACGCTCACCGTATCTTTAAGGATATTGAATCCGAGATTGTCCTTGAAACACGCCCAAGGAATGAAATGTTCTATTAGGGGGCAATTAAGAAAGAGAGAGAGAGAGAGCAGTAATATACAAGCAAAAGGGCATCTTTTATTCATAATATGGACCCCTATTTATATGTCTAGGTCTCAATATTACAAAAGTACATAATAGCCCCCTAATCGTTAAACTTTTAGGGAGGCTTTTTGGTAATATACAAAGTTATTTTTTTATAATAAGACTCGTGACCTATTCGATCGATAAGAGACGTCTATGGTCCGACAGATCTTGGTTTGATCAATTCATGGTTCGAAGGAGTCCCCCCATCGATCGTTTTAAAGTTTGATTATCGTCCTAAGAGACTTCTCTTTGTCATCTTCAGTCGATTGTTCGTCTAGAGAGTTTTATCCTATCTGCTCATGTAAAATGATCTTCTATTGCTACGTCAGATCAATTGTACTTACTTTCTAGGTTGTCCATCTACATTGAGATTCGTGCGTACACATTTTCTTAAAATCAAATAGCTAAAACTATTGATGCAGTAATAAAACATTCATTGTTTGGGTCCACAATAAAATGGACTTAGCAATGGGTTACATATTTCTTAAAAAGTTATATATAAATTTGCCTGCTCAAATTTGAACCATTTTATTGATTGATAGACTAATGGCCCGTTCATTTAGTTGATATGCCAGTTAATTAAGGTACAATTAGACAGATGAAATGTTGGGTATAAATTAATATGATCTATCTTTATTGATCATTGACTTAGGGCTATTGCAATATGCATGAAATTATAGATATTTATATTTTTCTATCTCATTTTGTATGGCTGTAAAAAATATTATTTGTTCGTGAACAACTCTGGCTTAGCTCGTTATGTAACCCATTGTCAAGTAAGCGGCTAAACACTGACAAAATTTTTTAGCTTAAATTATAAATGAGCCGAACATGACTAGTTTTTGTTCGGTTCATGTTCGGCTCATTTTAGCTTAAAATAAAGAAAATTATATATATATATAGACATTTTAATATATAACCAGAGCTTATTATACGAGTCTCCAGCCACTTCTAATATGTCTGACTATTCGAGTACCACATTCTTAAGGCTCACGCCACCAGTGGGGATTCGAAACCCCGACCTGAGGGGTCTTACACCAGAGGATGCCAACTAACAGACCAAGGTACGCGACACTAATATATATATATAGAAAAATATTTGTAGGGTATTGGATTCGAACATGTATTGTTCCTATGCGATAAAAATGTAGGAACACATGAGATTTATTCTTATATATATATATATATGTTCGAATCCAATACCCTACAAATATTTTTCTAAATAATATAAACGAGTTAATTTTGAGACGAATACAAACTAGAATATATAAATCGAGTAGAACAAGAACATAGAATTCACCAACAATTTTGAACACGAGTCAATTTCGAATAGAATTAATTTGGAACAAGCAGAAGAAGAATAAATTTGAGCTCGCTCATGCTCGACTCATTCACAACCCTTTGCCATGCATTTATGAATGTAAGTGAACTATCACAATAGCTCGTTGTTTATTTACATAAAAGTTCATTATAAATACATTTAAAAAAAATATATTTTCATTTAAAATATATTCATATTCAATTTCTTCTTTAGATAAAATTATGTTATTGAGTATATATAATAATATAATTAAAGGTTCTATTAATATAAGTATATAATCTTACATTTGTGATCGTTGAAGGAATCAATATCAATATTGGGGGCCTTAATAATGAAGAAGCATGGAATAAAGTGGCATTGAAGAACTGGCAAGGCAAGACAAGGCAAAGGCATTTCATCAAACACTTTCACAAAGATTTTAAGGCTGCGTTTAGGAAACAAATCCAGTTTTTTATTTTATTAATCTTTGTCATTTTAAAAATCTAAGAAATTAAATTAATATACTTTTTATTGACACTTTGGTATGAAAATAGCGAAATATTTATTTGAATATCCTCATCATTCACATTTTTTTCTCATAATTAATAAAAAATTAAGTTCTTCTTCCTGCTGCCGCCCTTCGCCGAACAGAAGTGGGACGGTCGGGGCGAATGATGGAAATGATAGGGGCGAATGAGGGAAACAATCCGGGCGAATGAAGGAAGCGATCGGGACGAGAGAAAGAGCTCGGTAGAGAAGAAGCGGGAGAGGAGATCGGGACGAGGGGGAGGGCTGTAGCGTAATAAGGTGAAGCGAAAAGCCGAAAAGCGGTAGTTTTGCCGCGACAGCAATTAACGAAGGTTTTAAGAAAAATTGCGTCCCGCGGTATTCTTCCGCCATTTTTCCGAGCGAAACAAACGGATCCCCACGCGTCGTAGAAACTCCCACCTCGCAAATAAGCCGCCCCAAACGGGCCCTAAAGCTGTACCATAACAATATCTGGGTACATTATAACCGGTCTATCTCATCACCCATAATTTAATATGTTAAAATATACTTAGTTAATTTTAATTATCTTTTAAAATAACAGCAAAATAGGGGGACTAAAATATAATCCTCTATTATCATATCTAAAGCTAACTTTACAAATCATCTTCCTAACTAATTCCCATCATTGTAAGTGCAGCTACAGTATATATCACTACAATAATGTAGACCTCAAAATAATGCCATCCATTATTCACAACAATTCTCAACTATAATATATTGAGAAAGACGCCTTTATGTATCGTGTCTATCTCGTTAGAGCCAACACAGTACATTGATTGTCTACCTGGAATCATTTTAGTCCCAATTTTTATATGACTGTCAAATTCATCTACAGATTTTCTTAGTTAACGCTGAACTAGTCATCTGTAGGGGTCTCTTTCTGCCCATATTAAAAGAGTTTGGGGACAAAATTGACACTTATAGATTGATCTGAGACTAAAACGACATCATATAAATAGTTTGAGGACTATTTTTGACATGTTACTCTATCTCATTATGGATGAAGGAATCATATCAATAAAAGAATAAATTCATCAAACACTTTGAAAAAATCTTGAGGAGAAGAATCTTTCCATTACTTGCATTATGATCAAGCATGTAAGGTGCAGACATTACCACCTTTAATGGAGAAGAATAAAGGAAGCAATGAGGTTGAGCATATGAAGAAGAAACCCACCACCAAACCACCTATTTTAAAGGCAACTTTGGAGTTGTCAGAAGGCCACCATTTCTCTTTTATGTCATGATTATTTGCTTTTGTTTAACTATCATCCATTTGAGATTCTTCGATGAGTGCAATATCACATGAAGTTGAAGACAAGAAAAGATGAAGTTCAAAGCAAGAGAAGATGCTCTTGCAGTGTCATTGAAGTGTGATTAGTGAATAAAAGAGAGATAAAAGGAGGCTTATTAATTATGTGGTTTTAGGGTTTACTTAGTTGGGGAATGAGTTAAGTGAGGATAAATTAAGCTATGTTTGAGGCATGGGTGGGGTTGAATTGTTTGGTTGGTGAAAATGATGAGATATTGTTAATTGAGATAAGCTTAAAAATTTTTTGGTTGATATTTAACTTGGGTTTATGTCCAGTTAATTGGACGACGACATGGATCGCACCATACCGTGGGTTCGACAACATTGTGCGATTCATACCATCATCCACACACATCTGTCATCTCGAACGTCATTTTTTTTCATTTTTATTGAGTTTTCTTGGTGGTCTCATATTAAACTATTATGAGAATGTATTTATTATTATCACTACCGAATTTAAGTTTTTTTCCAAAGGCCACAATCCGTCAGTTATGATAAGGTGAACCGACACGTTTAATGTTAACAACGGTTTTAATCTCATAAGTAAAACACTTGTCGGTAATTCTAAAACTGACAGATATTTCGACATTATAAGTGTATCAACGGTTATCCAACACCGACGTTTATCCGACAATTTAATGTCGTGATTTTTTTTTTAGATAATTCGAGTCTCCGTTAATTGTCGATTCATGTACTTGACGGTTCTTCCTACATTAATAAGGGTGTCATAAACATCGGAAAATTGTCGCACCCGTCAGTTTTTTGAAGCAGGCAAAACTGTCGGTTATGCATTATTTTTTATAACCAACGGGTTAACTGTCGGAAAAGTGTCGCACCCGTCAGTTTTCGACACAGGTAAAGACTGTCCGTTAAGCGTCGTTTATGCATCATTTTATATAACCGATGGGTTAACTGTTTGAAAAGTGTCGCGCCCATTATTTTTGCGTAACACACATTAAGCCATTAGTTAGGTGTCAGTTAGGCAGTGGTAAAAATATCAATCGGCTAGCCATCGGCTTTGTCTACCAATAAGTTTGGAACCGTCACAAAACCGACGGTAAGCCATCGCAAACATGTAGCATAAGAGAAAAAAAACAAATTCTTTCTTCCGTCTTTACATTGCAGGACCTACTATCACGACATATAATATGCAATTCCAAACATTTAACGAAATAACGTAGTTGTCAAACAGTAAATTATCCAATCAAATAATGAAATAAATAAAATACAGTTACTAAAATATGTACATCACTATTCACAGAAAATATATATGTCCAAATATACATAAAAAAAAAAAATTCCCCCAAATCATCCTCATCTATCTCACCAACCTTATCTTCATCTTCCTCCATTGCTTCCTCCTCCTTCAATGTTATCGTTGTCCTGCCACGCTCCCTCATCCACTGCCAGAAGTAATCCAACTCAGCCTTCAGCTTGGCCTCCGTGTTGGCCTCTAGCTTCGACCTCATCTGAGAGAAGTAGATCTCCATATCGACAAAGAATGCCACAACAAGCCTGGAGATCTCCTCATCCTGTGCGGTAGAGGTAGAAGCTACAGACACTGGAGGAGGGGTGAGTGTCGTAGGCAAACCCCTAGACTCGAGCCTATAGAATCAACCATTCTTCTTCCCTCTAGCAACCTCTCTCCATAAGTTGTACTCAGAAGGATCACGCTCGTGGATTGAAATCCCTCCCGACGCCTGGGATCAGCTTTCGTTCAATTGTTGGAATCTCTCCTGCAAAAAAAAAAAAAGTAGTTACATTCAATTAGAGCTAACATATACTAACATCAAACTAATTTAGCTCGACAATTACCTAGGTTGCACAGATCTATTTTTGATCAAGGACTGGTATGACTGCCTCCTATGGATGCGCTCTTGTACATCGGCGGCGGACGACTTTAGTCCAATCTCCACAGTCTGTCGATAAAACGAAATAGTTAGAATACATTTTCAAACTATAGAAAACCATATAGAATAAATGAAATTTTACTGGCCTCTGCTTGTATTTCGTATGTGGGAGCGTCCCATGCCTCCACAGTTTGATCACATGTTCTACTTTGTCTACTCCCTCTTCTTCTGGTAGTTCGATGAATCTCAGGATCTAAGCAGCATGCCAAAAACATCTTCTTCGAGCCACAGAGGACGTTGTCGCGATTTTCGAATATCGTTAAACATGTCCGGAGGTGATCTTTGCCCTTGCTCTCGAAGTTGCATCGGATGTGTGCTTCCTGCTCAAGGAGCTATGAGATTTTTTTTTCTGAAAATATTACATGAATTATGTTTGATTGATAAATAAATAAAATCAACTTAAGCTACTTGTGAACAATACTTAATGCAAACTCTTGAAACCAAAGATCTTGAATGGCCATCTAGATCTTCTTCCACGACAAGCATGCTGGTCATACTTGCTCTGAATGATATCCCGAATGACATTAATAGTTTAGGTCGGGGTAGAACTTTGTGACAATAATTAGTTAGTTTTATATTCAATTAAAAAAAAAGATTGCTGACATTATCTTTAAAAAAAAACTTGTGTGTTATTGATATGTAGAAAGCACTCTTAATTTCCTTAATTTTTTCCACATTTTTATGGATGAAAATGCATTTTAAAGAAGGGTATTTTTATATTTTTCTTGCAGGCACAATAGGTAAGAAAACTGGAACGAAGTAGAGAAGAATTGGATGAGATTTTCATCTGTGAGTCAAACTTAGAATCCATTTCCGAGCGACTATCGTTTTTGAAACTAAATCCTATTCCAGGTTTGACACGTATCTCAGGATTTGATAATTTCAAATTTGCAGTATTTATTAAAATCCATTCAAACTAAATTGTGCTTTCAACCTAACAACCCCTTAATCTAAAATCCAACATTCTAGACTATAGAACATTGCAGGTATCACCATCATCTTATAAAATTTTCTTTCAAGTCTAAGCTGTATTTTTTATCACACAGTAGGTCAGATGCATTCCTCCACTTCAATCAATTAACTTGAAATCTACTAATTAATCACATCCTCGTCTATATCACCATTATTTTAAACAAGAGACCTGAGATTTCTAGAACGTTCACACATTTTAAATGATTTGATCACCCGTAGTTACAACTCTGCCACTGGAACTATTACAACTAAAATTACATTTCACGTATTTAGTTCTATTTCTACTCAAACAAAGAACATTAGACTCCAATATCGGCCTCCATAATTTAAGTTTTTTCTAAACTTTTTATCTAGTATTATCCACAAGAAGGAAATCACCATCTAAAAGCATACAGTGAGGTGCATCCTCCTGCAAATGTCTAGTAAAAGCATCTATAACTAAAGCTAAAAAGTATGTGCTCAAACCCTATTCATGAAGTAATCCAATTGAAATAAAAAATATTTGACAAACCTACTAGTAGCTAAATCCTAAACCCTAAACACATTCCTCAAAGAAAATGAAAATAATAACAAAAAAGAAGAAAACAAGTTACCTTCCTCGATCGTTTCAAGTAGCAGATGAGCAGGAGGATAAAAATGAGAGTTTCCTCTCACCATAAGCCGCAATCTTGCCTTTGTGTTCCTAGCTAGCTCCCTCCTACTGTTTTGCGAGGGTTTCAGGGATGAAGTCCATGTTTTTGGATAAAACAGAGAGGGACATGCGAGAGTTTCAAAGAGAGGCGAGGGATCCAACTGGAGAAGATGAGAGGTCGGGATGATATATAGGGTTAGTCCGCGAGGGAGGTGATTTCGGGCAGGATATAGGGTTAGTATCGATATACTATAGGCAGTTTTTATTGTGTCGGTTATTAACAGTATTACCGACAGCTACTTCCGTCGCTTAATGATAAAATGTGTCGGTTAAAATCCCGCCAAATGCCGGATTCAAAGATAACCGACTAACTATTGTCGTCGATTAATAATTGTTTATAACCGACTGGTTATTGTTTCGATTTTAATTAAAAACTGTCATAAAGCAAAATAAAATAGAAAAGCGATAACATATATTATAGTTATACTGTCGCAAATAATTAAGAATATAAACAATCACAAAATCATCGGTAATTAGAACAATTTTTGTCGTTTAATAAGCCGTCAGTTTTTCTATCAGTTTTAGCGTTTTTTATTGTAGTGTGTAAATTTATTGATGATTAAATTTAGTTCAATGAACTTTAGATTTACTTTAATTTAAATTTGATTGATTGCTTTAAATCCCTTGAATAGATGAGCTTATTATTTTGAAAAGATAAGGTTATGAAAATCTTGAGATTAATGATTGTTTTTTGAAAAAAAATAAATTTAAGAGGCATTTACCTACACACCACACAATTCCTTTGTATTTACATATCAAACCCCTAAGCATTGCATATTTTACATTTCTACTATCTAAATCTTTTATATCACATTAAAGTTAAGTATCATTATATAACTTTAGTTTTAATAGGAAAACTATACTTTGTCATGCATAAATATGATGGTATATATGCAAAAATCAAAGTTTATGCCTTATTTATTTAAATACATAAGAATTGAGTAGAATGTAATCTAAATCATAAAAACTTTAATTATGAATATAAACTTAACGATGGCTAAATTGATTCTAATGAGCTATAATTGTTTTGTGATATAATATTTTTCTTATTTTTCTTAATTAGCAAGAAGGATAAACTTATACTTAAGCCTCTTATCCACCTTAACTTGTTTTGTAGTCCATTTAAACATTCATCCAAGATAAGAAAAGCTTGAAATTATCTAAACTAAATGTTGTCTTAGTCATTAATTAATTAGGCTTAAGGACTTTAGTTATAAGAATTATCATTGTGAGGTATTAAAAATTTTAGAAAGTGTATTAAAAATTTTAGAAAGTAATCCTATTGACAAGGAAATGGTATTCTAATGGACATCGGTATTAATCGATATATAATGATAGAGGGTATCAATATTAAAGAACAAGGAAGAATTAGTGTCAACATCAATTAAAAGGTAATAATGAAAGTAACTATTAAGTAATAATTGGCTTTAAAAGATGGGTCGTAATTGTTGTTAGTATCATCCAATGGTGATCAATGGTAGGATACTAACTTCAGTTATTAAGAGACATATTGCAAAGATTGTTGACTCTAATGTAGATCGCTATTAGGTTTCAATGTTGCTCGATGGGTAATAGTACTGGATATTGACATCAGCCGACAAATGTTAGAAGACGAGCAATGATAATTTTTAACATAATTTGATAGTTATATCTTTGAAATTCTCCCCACTAAGAAATCCCGCTCAGTTTTGTAAATATAAAGCTTATTCATAATTTTCTTGAGGGATGTTTTGATCCTTTTTATAACATGCATGAACACTCCATTTAATATTCAAAGTAGGTCTTCCATTGCAACGAATTAATGAACTTAAAATAGTGTAATCCTCCACTCACATATTCATCTAGTTAATACACTTATTTTGACTATAATCATGCAAAATTTATAGAATATTTGACCCTTCACATAATCTCAAGAAGATTTAAAATATAATTATGAGTACATTATTTAAGCTTATTTGGACTTTGATACTTGAATTCATGCTATCCTAATTCTTTTTAAAACATGAACCTTAATTTGAGTAGATGTGCTTACTTAATACTCTCTTAATCCTAAACATACATCAAGACTATTTACGAGGTAGCATTGAAGACTGTAGTAGTTATTTTTTGTTTGAACTCATGATATTATTGGGGCAATCATTAATTAATATGATCTTGATTTCTTTGATTCTTTATATTTCGGTTGTTGAAATGGCTATGCATAAAAATATTTACATTTATGAGGAAACATAGAAACCATAAAAATCCTATAGCGAGCCATCCAAAATAGAGTGTGAGGGAAAAATTAGCTAAAGATGAGGAGTCCTAAACACAATTGAATGTACAAAGTTAATACTTATCTCTCAATGGTGGCTATAGGTGCTAGCATAAAATGTTAGATGCTAGAAGGTGATTATCATGGTTGTTCTTCTAGACAAAGAGAATATTTTACAACCATGTATAAAAGAAGAAGTCTGGATACATAAAATCTCAAAAGGCATTATTCAAGCAAAATATTTGGCATTGTTTTACCTTTAATTATTATTTTACAAAGTCACTGTAGGAAACTTAGTTAATAGCATCGAAAATTTTACACCGCACGTTTAGCTTCCGATTTATGTATCATTACAGCGAAAATGATTAGCGACTTGATTTGTGTCAAAACATATCGATGCTAAATATTTGTGGAGGATTTTATGATACTAATATGCAAAAGTCCTATAGTGAGTCATCCAAAATTTTCTATTTTAGTAAGTTATATTAATATTCTAATAATGAAAAATTGAAGTGACATAAAAATTAGCTCATGTGAGAGAAAAAATTACGTCCAAATAGCTTGATGTGTAGACCACGATGTGGATCGCATCAAGCCGCTTATAAAATAACATGACGTGATTCATACCATCTTGTGAATATGTGGACTACGAATATAATAATTTATACTTGCTTAAGAGGAAGAATTGCTCTTGGATAAGAACTCTCTCACATTTGAAATAATTAGCATTGATGTCGCCATCATTACTGCACCTCTCTTATTGTTAAATCCATTATAATTTGACTGTCTTGCAAGCTGCGTTAACGTGCATGGAAAGTATGAGACAATTAGATTAAGAAAGTATGAGAAAATTAAGGAGAGCATAATTGAGAAAGAAATGTGTACTAAGGATAAAGACAAGAATTGAAGTTGCTTGATCAAATTTGAAGGAAGGTTTGCTGGAAGGAAGATAGAGACAATATGAAGTGGAAGCCACAATTTATTTTATATATATATATATATATATATATATATATATATATATATATATATATATATATATATATATATATAGTGTGGGGCTCTATATGTAAAAGTTAATATTTTGGAAAATTGAAACCATGTATTTAGCATGAATTTTGGAGCTTTTTTAAGTATGAAATATGCAAACTCAAATTAACAATTATCTTGAACTTTGATTTCAATAAATTTATGATCAAACCAGCTCAACGATACAAACCCAATGTCGCCAAAATTTGTCCAATCCGAGTTAAATCAATCTCAAATCGAGTCATTAAATCACTTTTGAAAGTTTTGGGTGGCTAATTGGAATGTCAAATGAATTACAAATCTGACATACTTATGATCAAATTGAGTGTCTCTACAAGTCGAGTCCAATGAGCCTAAGATCATTCAATTCTAACATAGTTAATGCACTTAAATGTCCACAAAATGTCATCTGATCAGAAGAATCTCTGGGGACATCCAATGGAGTGGTTGGGATTCCATCCATATTTGCAAGGAAATCACTCTTAGACTCTACAAATAGAGCCATACTCTTCTCTAGCAGAGGGGAGACTAGAAGCTAAAGCGAAACCAAGAGAAGAATGAGTTGAATTTCAGTGTTGTTCTCAACCACAGACCTGACAAACATTTTCTGCTCAAGTAGTTGGCGATTGCCATCTATCACCGCCGACTGTTCTCTAACATTCATGAATTTTATGGTGTAACGACGCACCCCGAAAATTGTGTAACAAGACACCCAAAGATGGTGTAACGATACACCCGAAGATGATGTAATGATGCATTTTGAATACAATATAACGACATACCCTAAATACAATGTAACCACACACCCCGAAGATGGTTTAATGATGCACCCCAAAGATGGTATAATGACACACCTAGAAGATAGTGTAACGATGCACCCTGAAGATGACATATCAATGCACCTCGACTGCGGTGTAACTCCCACAATAGTTTCTTACAACTTTCATACTTAGAATACAATAACCTTCTTCAAACTGAACAAGTTCTCTCCTCACAGCTCCCGACTATAGCCTATGATCTATAGTATACGTCAATATTAGCCTTCCCAACGCTGACCTCTGTGGACCACGAACATTATTGCAGCTCCCAACTTCGGCTTCTTCGGCATACAGAAGCTATCGTAGCTCACAATTACGGCCTATGTGACCAACCATAGACTACATGATCCATAACTCATGCAAGTCCCAACTCCAGCCACTCTGGCGTACGGAAATTACTATAGCTCATACGACAACTTATGTACTAAATATTAACCATATGGTCCACAGTTCATGCATCTCCCAACTCAGGCCTCTATAGCCTATGAACATTGACATATCTTATCATTACAATCAATATACATATATGGTCAACAACTCATGCAGCTCCCTCCTATGGCCACTGTGGCCAACTGATTCTTCTGAAGCTACCACCTACGACCTACATGGTCGACTACTGCCACAGCTTTCAACTAGCGCCACTATGAAAACATGTGCTACAACCACCATCTACAGTATTCACGATTGGCTACTATCTCCATAAAAACTAACTAGGATCTTTGTGACTTGTTACGGCTATCATTGTTGAAATATTATTGTACATGAACTTTGTAATTCAATCTTCTCTAGTTTAGGAGAAGAGTGAGTCAATGTACTTTTAATTGCATAGTGGATTACTTTGACTGAGCTAAGGTTCATAGCTTTTCCCTTTCTAAGATTTTCCACAATAAAATTGTGGTGTCTCCTTCCACTACTTTTCTTTTATATATATGTGTGTGTTGAATCTCGTACTAAGTTGAAACATTAATTTATTACTCCACCGCAGAGGATCTTCCGGGACACATCAATAGTAAATTTAATAAGGTTGCATCTAAGGTTGTAAGCACGTTGTGTTGAGTTTGAGCCACAGTATACTCAAGCTCAAACTCTGCTTGTGGTTATTATGCTCAACTGCGAAACTAAAATTTAAGCCCGATTTTAAAATTGATTTTGAATTTTTTGATAAAATTATATCACAAATTCTATGGAATAATAACTAGTAACTTCACAAACTCTTGAGCGAAGTTAGGCGAACCTCGAACTCGATCTAATATAAAACCAGCTTGAATACAAGCTCGAGTTCAAGCTGTTCAGCTCACTTACACCCCCAGATGCATCCAACACCGTTAGTTATATGGAATTTTCATTTGTAAAATTTTAAAATTTTAAGAGACTATACAATTTGCGACCCTAGTAAAGTAATCCCTCAAAATTTACATATTTACTCCTTGAGGTTACAGGAGTGAAAATACTGTATCATGAGCTCAAAATACTGAAATAGACCTCACAGGAATAAGGAAAATTAATGGTTAAATAACATTAATTAATCATTTGATATTCAAGAGTTACTGCTAATATAAAGGGTTAATTAGTAATAGAGCAATTGTTAAATTATATGCATTCACCATAGATTTGAATCATGAATGTAATCTTAGCCAATGTGGAGACATGATTACATTTTGACAACTCTTCTCAAAATCATTTTTATAAGAGCTAAGCCTCATCAAACACATTAAGCATATAGTTACTATTCACAAATCTAGCATTTTGTTTTGATCCATGTTACAAATTTTCACTCAAATGCCAAAATTCATGATAAAATCTCGACCCATATTTTTCAATTTTTTCGCCTGATTGTAGCACCCTCGAATGTGCAAGTTCTTATATTCGAAAAAATCACGTAGATGCTAATTTTGTAATTAGTAGTAATATTTCTAGTGATATGCACGATAGCGGAGTAATATATTAATGCTCTATTGTTGCAGGAAGATACGGTACAAACACAGATAAAAGAAATCCTCGTGGTGGGAACAACAGTAGTATTTACGTAAAAATTCAAAAGGATAAATATTATGGGCATGACCCGATTGAAATGATTCCATTATGTAGATGTAGGTTGCACAACTTTACTGGCCATTGAGTAGTTGGAAGCAATATATCATATGTGGGGATTATCGACAAGACTTTCATCAGAGTAGTGGCAGAGTACGTTAGGATAGTGGCGACTTGGTTTTTGTGAAGGAAGAACGACAATATAAGTCTTTTGCAAGAAAATTTGGTGTCAGTATTGTCTGTAGCAGTGACCCGATAGTAATGATGATGGCGGCCAGGAAATGGAGGTCTAGCTGTAGCGGTGACTAGACGGTGGTGGTCCGACAACAACAATAGTAGTGACCGCATAGCGATGGTCTGACGGTGGCGGCAGCCAGACGAAGTAGTACAACTATAGTAAAGGTGGTCAAGTGGCAGTGGTTCGATGATGGTGACAATGGTGGTCGAGCAACAGTTGTTTGGTTGTGGCAGAGGCCAAACGACGTGGTTCCGCGACGACGACTATGGTGGTCAAGCAACAGTGGTCTAGTGATGCTAAAGGTTCAATTACGATGCTTTGGCAGCGAAGACGATGGCTAGTCGGACAAGAACAGTGATGTTTAGGCAACAGTGGCCCAACAACTAACTAACAGTGGTCTAGTGATGATGACGGTGTTGGATAAATGGTTGTGGTCAGGTAGTGGTCCATTTGTGTTGATGGTAGTGGCTGGGCAATAGTGGTCCACTTAGCGGCAATGGTGGGGGTCAGGCAATGACGTTCTGACAGAGGCTATGATGGTAGTGATCGAGCAGTGGTGCTCTAGTGGTAGCAATGACCAAATGACGGCAGTAGAGCTAGGGAACCATCAAGAGCTTGGAGCTCAATCGACCTTCTCCTCCATGTTGAGACCCCCCTCATGAAAAAAGTGGAGTTCTATTTATAATTTTGTGAGTGGCCTCTAGCAATATTGCATGAATCGGAACCACCCGACCCCATCGAACAATCCAAACTGATCCCTTTGATCAGATAATATTTTATGAGTATTTAAGTGTCTTAATCATATCAAAATCAAATAATATTGTGCTTAATGGATTCTTCTATTCTAGACGCTCGATTTGATTATGAAATTGTCATATTTAGAGTTAATTTGCTCCCCCAAAATATATTTTAAAGTTTCTTACTACGCATTAAGTGATTGACCACAGCTCATCTTGATTCGGATCGAACTATGGTTGATGCTGACTCGCTCATCTTATCAGAACATTTCATTTGAATCAGAGTACAAGTGATTAAATACTAGAGCTACTGGTCGTAACATGCATCGAGATCTGTGCTTGATTAAGCTAATTTTTTAAGGGATGTACCATCAATAAATGAGAAAACCTGCACAAAATAGTTTAGAGAATTTTCATTTAAGATAACCGCTAAAAACGTAAGCATTTGTTAACCAGAAAAAAGAAGGTTGAAATTAAATTGGAACTCAGCTCGTTTTCTTAAGAAGAAATAACATATGGCCCGTGAAAGTGCTTCCTGCTTTAGAAGCCCATTTCATAGAGACTTTCTAAGAATGTAAATTCTAAGTAGTTAAGAACAATATATCTACATAGGCAAAATTTTCTTTGCAGAGCAATAGAAGGAATTATCAACCATTAAGATTGTGGGGGGAAACTAAAAAAGTGAGTCTTTATTTGGCTTATATATATATTTTTTGAGGAAAGAGCGCTCATGGCTCCCTACATGTTTATATAAAATAAAAGGTTACAAAAAGGGGAGGGGTTGGATCCTCAATCTAATAAAGAAACCAAAAAAAGAGACACCCCTACGGGTTCCACCTTCTACATTACAACTCACACAAAAAATATCACCAAAAAAGTACATGTATGCCCCAAAACAAAACATAACCTCAAAAAAGTATACAAGAGCACTAAAGCATAACAATAAAAACATGTGTGTATGGCAGAAAATAAAAGAAAGTTGACAAAACAACTCCCGGTTAATGCATCCCAGCAGTAAATTACAGTAGGAAATGCTCCAGGGAATGGAGCATCCAAAATATGGTAGAATAGAAAGAGAAATTCACAAAATAGCTCCCAGTCAACTGCATCCTAGCAGTAAACCTTGGGAAAGAAGATCGCAGAAACAGTAGCACCTAAAGCAGAAAAACATGAGACACCAAGTCCAAAGTAGCTTTCCAAACAAGCACAAGTAGAGACCATCCAACATACAACAACGCCAAATAGAAACTTTTGTAAAAGAGGAACTCAGTAGCAACAAAGAGAACCAATAAAAAGATAAGGTCCTCCAGAGAAGGCCAGCAATAGTAGGATATAAGAGCTCGGTATAGCAAAAAAAATACTTCCTGTAGTCAAAATTAACATAAATGAAACAAACAAATTAGTTAAGTAGAAAACCCGCTCCTCCAGACAGCCTGGCCTACCAGCCTTCCAGCAAAAAATCTCAACTTCCAAATAAGGTGTGCTAAGCATATCACTAAGCAAATAAGTTACGAGAGAATCAGGAGGAGTGGTACCAACCAATACAGTATTATTGTTCAACTTAGAAAGCCAATCAGCTGGGGTATTCCCCTCCCTGAATGTAAAAGTAAACTGAATGTGAAGCTGATTTATGTTTATGACATCATAAATATGATGTAATAAATAATTTAGATACCACACATATTTGGCTTTCTTAGTAAGGATGTTAAAAATCATTTGTGAATCAGTTTCCAAGATGATATGCTTAAAATGAAAAGGGACAGAAACCATTAGAGCCAAAAGAACTGCATAGCATTCTGCCTCAAGTTGAGAAGAAGCAAAGATAGGTGATGTAAAGAAGAGCAAGCAGTTTCCATTAAAGTCCCTGAACAAACCTCCAGCAGTAGCAGTAGTGTGAGACCAACTAGCATCAATGTTGGCCTTTAGCCACCCATAGTCAGGAGGAATCCATCTGAACAGAGTTGGTCTCAGTCCTCCAGCAGAAATAGTGGTGGCACAAGTGGCAGCAAAGGCTCTAGTAGCTTTATGGTAGTTAGCCATAATATAAGAAATAGTAGAAAGAGGAGGGGGTGGGAAGAGTGATATTTATAGTCATTCCTAACAAGCAAATTAAACTAGAGGACAATAATAGGAAAATATCTCATCTTAGCAGGAAAAGAAGTAACAGCCTGCCAAGCCCCCAAAAACTTAGTTAAATTAAAGGGGTGTGGCAAATGGACCTCAAGTAATCTACCAAGAGAATCCTAAACCTGACGAGCAAAGCAACAATCATAAAACAGATGGCAGAAAGATTATGAATCTTTCTTACAGATGTAGCAAATGAATGCCAGCCTCAAACCTTTCATTTTAAGTATATCATCCAAAGGCATCATGGAATGAAAGTACCTCCACAGAGAAAAGAAGATAGAAGGAGATATAAAAGAATGCCATATAATATAACATCAAAAATTTAGTGAGCTTGCTATGATTTCAGTGGGATTGCTTTGGTTTTGGTTAAAGGTGTTAGTATTGCCAGCATTGCACGATCTAAATTTATGTGTGTAATGAAGGGAGTTTAGATTTGAGGTTTATAATACTTAAGAATTGTGTGCACCTGAATTCGGTTGTGGTTAAAGTTGTGTGCTTTAGATGGGTTGATGGTAATTTAACACGTAATTGAAATATCTTCTTACATACGACTCAATTCCTTACATTTAAACTTCTAACACTTGCAACTTTAAAGTCTGCTTACATGAGACCATGCATAGGCATGATAATGTGTACTTCAGTTTTCGTCATTTCACATTATACATGTTATTAATTGTTTCAGTGATATGTGCATAAAAATGAAACTATAGGTGTGAGATTTGTGTGCTATGTATGTAAGTATATGAGAGGTGTGTTCTTTGATATTAAAGATATATAAATACATGAGTATTGTGTATGTTTGTAAATATATTAGAACATATTGGCTTTGTTACGAAATATTGTGGGGTTTATTGTGGAGTTGGTGAGATTTCTCTAGTTTTAGTTTGGGCTAATCATTTTATAGTTGGATGGGTGATATTTTAACATTCATTTGGTCGCTTTACATTTTATTCTTATACATTCACATAGTGGTTATTCTTAGTCATAGCTACTTCACTTCCTCATGGCTATTTTCACTAATACATTATAACATCTATGTTGGCTGATTTTTGTATAAAATTATAGCTTTTTTAGCAGCATATGAAAAAATAGATGTATTTCTTGATATATGGAGGACTTTTCTTTCTTCCACGTAGTGTGTTGAGGGTTTTCATCTGGAAATGACATATTATATAATATATGTAATGTGAATTTCGATCATGTTGCTTTGATTATGTTATGTAGAATGGTGATGTAAAAAAAATATAAAGAGCTCAGTCGATCACCAACTATTATTCATTTAGTTGTCTTTACTCTTTTGTTACTATTAGAATTACAGTGAATCATAAATACCACCTAATCTTATAGCCGACTTGACACATTCAATACCATCTGGTGTTATAGCACATGTTTATATACCCATTTGACAATCGAACAGTTGATGATCCTATATGGGGTAAAGTTTGACAAAATGATCTCACTGAGCTCTACTTTGATCGATTGTCCTTTTAAATTTTTTATACACTTTTTTTTATTAATTTTTACTTATAAGCTTAAATTATTGATTTTTTCTAACTTTTTATATTTTCTTAATAGGAAAATAAAAGGAATTGGTACATCGGTCACTTGGGAGATGGAGGTGAAGATTATTTTATGTGATTTATATTTGAAAGAGATCTAATTAAGCAAACAAACTAAAGAAATATTTCAATAAAGAATGTTAGCAAAATATAATAATAATTTTCATTAAAAAATGGTCAGTGTATGATAAAATTCAGTTCAATAACAAATGGTATCAACTAAAAAAAGACTAGAAACTGTGAAAGGAGTTAAAATGAGAAGCAATTGATTTGGGTTGAGATCCTATTATAAAAAACTATATAAGTATCTAAAGAGTGGTGGGGAGAAAATCTTGATACTTGTTTGAAGTTTTAACTTGTTTATTAGTTAGTTTAAATACTCGTTCACTTCTTATAAATAAATCGAGTACAAATCAAGACTAAATATTAAAAATTTTAAATAAGCCAAACTTAAATAATATGTCACAAACTCGAATTAAACATGAACAACTTATAAATATACTGATTAAAGCTCAAATCGTTTAGAACAATTGCATACTTATCCAATTTATCCGTATAAATAACTTCTCCCGATAAACTCGCTGATCAATGCATTTTTTCGATAAACTCATTGTATTGGTTTGTGTTTTTTGAAAACAATTGATTATGGATAAATGACAATTTTGCCCCTCTTTTGAATAAACTATTTAGCTTTTTGTTTTGTGCGTTTGGAAAACAGCTGATTTGTTGTATTTTGTATATAAAAATCATTCAAACAAACGTAGTGTTGTCGTCTACACTAGAATTTTAACGACGACACACCTGATAGTTGAGAATCAAAAATAGCATTTCTTAACAGTACAAAATTTTGATAATTTTAATAATTTTATTTAATTATTTCATATAACCATAAAGATATGCTGTTGCATTCATGCTTCTCGCCGGGTTCATTTATGTTTCCCGCCCGGCTTCGATGATTCCAAGAAATAAGTGCATCTACCTAAATTTTTTTAATCATATAGAACAAACATTTATTTAATACAAATTTTAATTTTCAAAAAATTATTTTAAATTTATGTGTAACATAAATTCTAATGAATAATTAACATAAAAGAAACATAAATTTCACTAGACTGGAAAAATTCGCGACACAAAAATCCTAATTTTGCCCCAATTTTTGTTGATTGGAGACGACGAAGGTACAGCCATGTATCGCCAAGGCTCCCGCTTACTGATGCGCGCAACCGCCGCCGCTGGAATCCGTTCACCGGCGAACCCAGCAATCCCAGCCGCTTCCCAGGCCTTCTCCACCGAACTTGTGGAGGCGCCGGCGATAGATTCGTCGTTCCTCGAGGCATGGAAGAAGGCCGCTCCCAACATCGACCCCCCGAAGACTCCGCTCGCATTTATGAAGCCGCGGCCACCAACTCCTTCCTCCATACCCTCCAAGCTCACCCTGAACTTCGTTCTTCCTTACCAATCCGAGATCTCCAACAAGGAGGTTTGCCCTACCCCGCTCTTTGCCGCTTGATTTTGATAAGGGTTCTATATAGCTCATTAGGGTTTGGCATTTGAAATTGAGAACGTTATTTTATTATGTTTTATGATGGACTTCATGATCGCTATTTTGGTAGTTGACTGTGTTTATGGGCTCTGGATGCGTGCTTAGGACTGTTCTGATGAGAATGCTTTGATATGCGAGTATGTTATTGGATCAGCTGGATGTGGATGCTTGCTTTGATCGCATCTTATATGGTGGATTTGATGGAACGAGTTCAATTTAGCTGCTTTTTTTTTTTAGCTAAACATGAGGATAGTACTTTTTCATGCCTATATTAGTATTGCAAAGTCCAACATTGTTTAATGATAGCAGCGCCGAGATAGTTTCTCTTTCAGAAAGAAAATATAGTAAGCACATGTATAACCGATTTTGATCTTCTGAATCTGCATCAATTGTTTGTTCATCGAAAACATTTGAGTTTATCCATCAAGGATGATCCGAGTCAATTGTTCTAAAATTGACAGTTTTTTTTCCATGATTGGATCTGTATGTGTCATGAGCTTGCTTGCTTCTTTCATTCTTGCTAGCTGCTTTGATATTGTAACATCAGTGTCAACTAATAAAATTTTCTATTTTAAGATCTGTATAGGTTCCCAATCTGTACCACCATTTATAAGGTTTACAAAAAAAAAAAGGGAAATTTTCTTGCATACATTATAAAAAATAGCTTTATTTTCTTTCCCTAGCGAGTTTCTCTTATTCTTATGATCATAGAGACTATAGTTTTGAACAGAAAATAAAAATGACTCTTGATTCCATCTATTTTCATTAGGACAGCTGTTACCTTCTTAGTGAGAAAGTTGAAAAATTGCAATTACGTTAATAAGGCTTGGTATAATGGGTAACTTGAAGTCCTCCTTCATGCTCGATAAAGTTTGACCATCAAGGCCTCATCAACATTCTAATTCATTTTGATCAGCATGAGGATTTGACAACATGACATTGTGTAATGTGTTTGATTCTCATTAATAATTGTTACCATTTTATTTCATTCATGATTAAATAAATTTATTTCAAGTCAGTTCAAGCTCAATCATCAAATGATTCGACATGGGATGTACTAAGTTAATAGGGGTGATTGCTATTAAGTTAGTCATTGGTGATGTCACCATAACTATAGTTAGTGCTTTAGAAGATAATTTGAAAAATCAATTTTAGGATGAGATGTTTAAAATTCAATTTTGTTGGTTTACATCAGGCATCGGCTTTAAGCCCATATCTTTTTGCTTTAGTTTTGGATGGTCTTATTGGACATTTACAAGAGGATGTACCTTGGTGTTTGTTTTTAGCTGATGATATACTTCTCGTAGATAAGACGAGAGAAAAAACCCAGGAAAAACTTGAATTATGGAGGTCTACATTGGAGTCTAAAGGCCTTCGTTTGAGTAAAACTAAAACTAAATACATGGAATGTAATTTTAGTATTAGTAGCTATAGTGACAAAAGTAACTTTGGGTTATCAAATTATTAAAAGGTGTGATCGATTTAGATATCTTAGGTCTATTGTTCAAAGCGACGGTGATGTAGATGGGGATGTTAATAGTAGAATTTACGTTGATTGGTTGAAGTGGAGGAATGCTTCAGGTCTATTGTGTGATAGAAAAGTACCACTTAGACTGAAAGGAAAATTTTATAAGATGGTGGTGAGACCTGCTATGCTCTATGGTGCTGAATGTTGGTCTTTAAAAGAGAAGCATAATACTAAGTTAAGTGTTGCCGAGATGAGAATGATTAGGTGGATGAGTGACTTTACAATTAGAGACAAAATTGAAAATGAATATTTCCGTGATAGGGTTGGTGTAGCTCCAGTGACGAACAAAATTAGAGAGAGTCGCCTTAGATGGTTTGGTCACATTAAACGTCGACCATCTGAAGATACAATTAGGAGAGTAGATGTTTTAGATTCCACTTATGTTTAGAAAGGCAGAGGCAGACTTAGGAAGACTTAGGAAGACTTTGGCTTATTGTATAAAAAATGATCTTAATTTATTTGAATTAAACGAAAATATGACACTAAATAGGATGCAATGGAGAAAAATGATTCATGTAGCCGACCCCACTTAGTGGGATGAAGTTTTTGTTGTTGTTGTTGCAGACGTTTGAAGCATTATAATTTTTAATTGAGGATAATTATTAGGGTGATTTAATTTGATATATATGTTCAAGAACTATGGCTTTTAAGAGGATTCACGGTAGGCATGGTATAGGAGATGGAAATATCATGGGACTGCATATTTTAGGAGATAAAGTAATTAGTTACCTCCAAAGTAAATTCATTTTCTTTGATGTTTTTTTTAAGAGAAAAGTGATTTTGATAAGAGGTTTGGTAGTACAATATAGGTTAGTGATTATGGATGTATATGTGAAGAGTATAAATAGAACCACTAAAAGGAATAATTGCCCTAAGATAAGATTGTTGAACTTGAAAGTTGAGAAGTTATTACTCTGTGTTTTTTCTAGTGATTGAAGGAGTCGTGTTAAAGCCATTTTTCTTAATTCTTAAATACATGTGATATTGCAACACTGCCCATAGTTTAACAAATTGTGGGGACTAGAAATTTCATGCATCCATTGACAATTTGATTAAGTAAATATGGCTTACTTACTCTACAATTTACTAGATCATGTGTCAATAAGCTTGGTCTTTTTTGTGCATGTGGGACTATTTTGTTGTTTTAACAAACAGGTATAATTGCTAAAATTGTATTCTTTAAATTTGTATACATGCCTAATATGTACAACCATTTACAAGTTTTCTTGCTTACGCCGAAAAACCAATTTGTTTAAACTCGGTTTTGGTTATTTTTTCGTTCTCATTTAAAAGATTTGGTGGTTTTCAATAGTGTAACTTCACCATATTTTTGTGAGGGATTTTTATGTATACCCCAAAGTCTTTTGTATTAACACATTTAACACCTAAATTTTTATATACTCATTCAGCACCCTAATCTCTAAATCATGTAATAATTGCTGAGAACACTAACTTGTCTGTAGTGAAATACAACTTTTCATGTTTATATTTTGATGTGATTTTGTCACTTGGTTGCTATGTAAAATATAAAAATTTACATGTACATATGTAATCACATAAGAATTCTATGGTATTGATGTAAATCCTTCTGTATTTTTATTCAAAGTTCAACAAACAAAAATATATTAAAGAAATATTTTCTGATAAATTTCAACATTCAAATCATTTTAAAATATTTAATGCAAAATTTTGGACTATGATATGCTGATGTTATGCCTCAATATAGACAAATATGTTTTACAATATGCTTATATTTTCGTGTAATCAACAAGATAATAATCCTTTCTTTTTTCCAGTTGTGTTAGTATTTTTAAATTTTCTTATCTTTAGTATATTATAAATTATAAATTATAAATTTCAAGATAGCACTTTATACAACAGCAACAACAACAACAAGCTTTTATCCCACCAAGTTGTGTTGGCTACCTGAATTATTTTTCTTCATTGCATCCTATTGAGTGTCATATTTTCATTTAATTATAATGGTCAAGATTATTTTGAATACGATATGCCTAATTCTTTATAGGTCTACATTTGCCTTTCTTAATATCAGTTGAAGTTAAAACATCTACTCTCCTAATTAGATCATTAGATGGTTGACGTTTCTTGTGACCAAATCATCTAAGGCGACCCTCTCTAATCTTATCCGCCAGCGGAGCTACACCAACCCTATCATGGATATATTCATTTAGCACTGTGTGATTAATTTAAATTTATTTTACTTGTTATTATCTAACATGAAAGTGAAGCTTGTATTGAATTATTAGTTGTTGTTCCACATTATGAGCACGAAATATGTATTAAATATTAAAAAAATATCTTTTTAACGAATTCATTATATATATTGCTACTATTTTAATTTTCTTTTTATTATATAATAATTATATTTAATGATAATAATTATATTTAATGATACTTTAGGTAAATAAAATTGGGAGTTTTAAACTTTAAGATATATTAAACATAAATTTATTCCAATGATTTCTTTATCATATGTTACAATCAATGTTTCAGTTAAATATATTACTTCACCATCTTTGACTGCACTTGTTCTATCAGTCTAATTATTTCGTTTAATGTATGAGTAACTACGGGGATAAGTTTGAATCTTTCTACATGTCAGATTTAGGTGAAATCCTTTCTACCATAAATCGATGTGATTTTGGCATCTAAAAGTGATTTTCAAATGGGCTAAACTGTTATGTTTTGGTTTAAACCAGGTAGAATGCTCTCTTTTGACACTTTGACACACAATCGTGGTTTACCTTTTTTAGAAAGAACAATGAATTTTGAAGGAAAACATATTTATTGAATTGTCTTTTCTTTAGAGGCAGAGATGTGCCTATATATTGGTAAATGTAATGAACAATAATGATGAATATTTTCAATAATAATAATGATGATGATGACAAAGATGATGACGTTGTTGATGATGTTGATGATGATGATGACGATGACGACGACGATAATGATGACAATGATGATGATGATAAGACATATTTCTACTTCGAATAGTTAGCACATCTAGCAATTTAGTTATGATAGATGAACGAATCGAATTTTTTTTTCTTAATCTAGAGATTATGAGTGTTACAAGTAGAGCGTGGTTGATTCGTGAAAGACATAGTAGTGGAAATTGAATGCAAATAATTGATATGTGATATGCATCATAGAAGACATGAATAAGTTTGCTTAATTAAAGAATCGGTGCAAAGTTTAAAATTGCACAATTGAGTGTTGTGCCATTTTTCGTTCGTGAGCTGAGGTATAAATATCAAGGCGTTATGAGGCGCAAGCCTCAAATTTAAAAAATTGCTTAAATTAATAAATTTAATATAAATAATATATTAATATTATAATTTATCGACACATTAAAAAGTAATATAACAGTATTCTAACTTAGTAACAAAATAATAAATTATGTAAAATTAGAAGAAATATGAAAAGTGATGGATTATACAAACATTAAATTATCAAAGTAAGCTAAGCTATTAAATAAAATGCTAAAGCATTAAAACCTAGCAGTCAAAATAAGTTACTTTATTCTCTCTCATTCTTACTTCTCCTCAGTTAAGCAAAAATATAACGTCATCAACTTTTGAATATTTAATTTCAAAGTCTCTATTACTCATCAGTCAATTGATTTTTATTAGAATCATCGACATAATGAATTGCCTATCTATCGTCTTTTCCTTAGTCACACACACACACACATATATATATATATATATATTCTCTCTTTCTTTTTCTTTTTTAAGAAACAAGCATCAATAAAATTATTAATTAAGTTAATGACTATGTTGATAATTAGAATTTCAACTATATAATTTTTTATAGATGCATTTTGCTTTTATTTCATGTTATTTAGTATATGAGGTGTGAAGGTTGATAGATGATGTATATTAATATTACTCTTAGTTTTGTTTAAGAAATTACATATAACATTAAAAATTTGAGATGTTTTTCGATGTGAAACTGTCTCCAACTAAGTTGTATAATGATGAATAAACTATACTTGATTTTGTTGTGGTATATGTTGGAATAGTGAACACATACTTTAATACATGAGAGCCCTTAGCTAGTTTTGAAACTAGAATCATTTACTTAGCATGAACTATAAGGTGATTTTAGGTGAATGTTTGACAACTTTAGTAGCTAGAAGTTATATATGCTTATTTCAAAAGTATAAGAAAATAATGAAAAGAAATGCTTGTCCTTGGATTAGAAGCTTTATAGTTGAGAAGTTAAATCTTTCAATATAGTCTGTTAAAAGAAGGAAATTGGAATTCTAGAGCAAAATTTTGTGTCAGATAAGATGGTTAATCCTTTTTCTCTGGACATTTGAGCGAATTTGATTGCAAATAGTTGCACATCGCATATGTAAAATCTTGAACTAATGATCTCTTGATTGGAAGTCTTAGCTCTTAATCAATAGGCTAACACTGTTTATGCAATGGCTACTCTTTTAAGAAGATTGTTGTTAAAGTTTAAGAGAAGTTGTGAAATACACCATAGATATACAAGAATGCATAGTGGTGAGTTAGGAGATGCAAAATTTAAATATAATTACTTTTAAAGCTTGGTAAAATTTTAAATGCTCTTCAAACTTATAATTATTATTTGGAAGCAATGCAAGAGCTATAATTTTCTATGATTTGTAATAGGGTAGGTGCTAAAGAAGGCAAAATTTTGCAATAAAATGTCAAAGGTAACAAATAAGAAATCTAAAGGCTTTGATTAATTTAAATATTGTGAAAGTGAATATAAGTACATCTCTGTTGAAGATAACAAACATCAAGGACAATATAAAATGTTCTTTTGGGAAAATAAAATTAAATGAGAAGGTTACCCTTGAATTATTTTCGATTAGCATAAGAAATAAAACAATGTGGTATATCAAGATTAATTCAAAAAACATGAAGGGGAGTTGGGCATGAAAAATATATTTAAAGCTAAAACCTTGTGTCTATATGATATACCTTCAAAAAGTTAGTGATATTATAGTGGTTTGGCTAAGAAACCTATTCGCTGGATTTTGAATACTAAGGGCCCTTTTGGGGCAGCTTATTAGGGCGCGTGGTAGTTTTTATAACACACAGGGAGCATTTGTTTTCCACGTACAAGTGGCTGTAAGAATTCGCGCGACGCGAATTCTTCATTATTCCTTATAATTCCTTATCGTGCTTCGATTCCAGCTTACAAATTTTCGTTCGCGCTTATTAGTCTCCAACCCTCGTCTTCGATCCTGCCCCAAACCTTTGTTGTTCGCGGCCGCAACCCTCGTCCCCGATCTCGTCTGTTGTTATTCGCGGCCCGCCCCAAACCTTCGTTGTTTGCAGCCGCAGCTCTCGTCTCCGATTCCACACTCCATCATTTATTATTTGCGGCTGCAGAGAGAAGTCGTAAACCGTCCCTATCGCGGTCCAAGGCGGAGAGAAGTCGTTGCCGCAGGGAGAAGAGGGCTCGGAGCTCTCCAACAGCGTCCAAGCCTTCGTCATTCGCGACCGTATGGTGAAGAGGATCGATGAACCACAGTAAGGATCACATTTTTAATGCTCTAGCGAGAAAAGGTTCGAACTGCAAAGAACCACAGCAAGGATCTCATTGTTGACTCTTCAGCATTTCTCCTCAACACCTTTGTCCACTGTAAGCATTTTTGGCCTCCTGATTTCGCATTTTTTACGCTCCTAACTATAATCTTACAAACTGTTGTCGTGCGAGGCGGCCTCTTTATTACTGTTTTGTATTTTATTTTATTTTTTTGCTCAAGCAATTTAGGATTTTATTTTTGGCAAGATGAAAACTCTCTTGAATTCCAGCAACAATAGTTAACCTCGAATAAAACAGTAATTATGGGAATCCTGAGAAAAAAAATAACTTACCCCTTATAGCTTACTGTAAGCTGTAAGCATTTTTGTTCATTGTCTTGAGGAAGCATTCTAATCATTCACTCTTTTTATTTGTCCCTTTATAGCTTACCGCAATTTCTGTTCATACCTCATGAGCCATTTTAAGACGACACACGAATGAATTTATTAGCAGCTAATCCATACTGAATAAAAGCTAGTGCTTTGACATTTGGTTATGCTTGATGCCTTTTCCCTCCCTTTAACTGTATAACTCTAGCTAAAGATTTACAAGTTCTTTCATGATTGTAAATAGGGCTTGATTTTGTATTTGCTTAAATTTACATTTTCTCATCACCTATCTTTCAAATATCCGAAGTAGATTTTCTTGGCAAAATAGTTCTGAATTAAAGCTTCACTTGCAATAACTATATAGAAGATTTACATACATAACACTCAATTCCGAAGTATTTACTTATCTAACACCTAAACTTCAATTTCTTCATATATGGCACTTTATCAATGCATAAAAAGATGTATTTCAATTTTTTTAAGTTAAAATAGTGGCAGTTTTTAGATGATATAAAAGGTTTGGGCGGTATGTATATAAAGAAGTAAAGTTTAGATGGTTCAATGTGTAAATGCCCATACTAAATACAATCGCGTGTGGTCTTAAAATGAATAAAGCTCTTGTATAAGAGCTATTTCGCCACCCACCGTTGCGGAAGAACACTTTAGTGTCAAGGAGATACAATGAATTAATGCAGAAGCGCTATGTATTTCTTTCATTGATGTTTGATCTTCCTTGAGATCTTATTACATTCAATTTTAATGTATCCAACTTGATAAAAATATTCAACTCTCTAATCTCTTATCATAATCATTTTATATTACAATCTATCAAGAAATCGAGTAGGCATCGTGTAGTTAAGAATACGAAGTTGTTAGTGTTGAAGAATTAAGTACAGATGGAAATCATGGTGATTTCCTTTTGTTCTTTCGCTCTATTTTTTTGTCTTTTTTTAATTTCTTTTTAAACTTGTGCATGTAAGAATCAAGATTCCATACATGTATGAATTCTCATTGTGATTTTATATGAAAGCTAACAATCCAAAGGGCAGCTGAAATACCAAGGAACAGTGCTCAACTCTAGAAGTTTTAGGTAAAAAAGAAATGAATATTTTACGTTACATACCAATCAATTCTTATTTATCTACAGATTTTACACCTATATTTTAAGCTTTATATATGTACCTCCTTATCTATGCATGAGAAGGTGTCATTTTTTAAAAGTTTAAATGGTTTTATTGTTTATTCAATATGAGATTGGGTGGTTTAAATGAAAAATTGGAAGTTTAGGTATCAAATATGTCAAAACATAGGAATTGAGTGGTGTGTATGTAAATGCCCCAAAATGAAATTCTTATGGCTTGGCGATGAAGGAGTCTCTACATTTGAAAAGAAAAAATTATAAAAAAAGAGTAAGGATCCGTTTGGGGCAGCTTATTTGGTGCGGTAGCTTTTTGAAAACGCACCTGGCCTGTTTAGGTAAACAACGTTTTGAAAACGCGCCTGGCATGTTTGGGTAAACAACGTTTTGGCAGCTTATGCGTTTTCAAAACGTTGAGAACAGCGTTTTCAAAACGTTGAGAACAGCGTTTTCACACGCACCTACTTAGGTGCGGTGGGAGTTTCCTGTCTGCGGTCTTGCTTTTCCAAGAAAATAAAAATTTGTAATAGCTACCGCACCTAGCTTATCAGTAGATTATTTTTAATCAGCTTATTAGCAGATTATTTAATAAGCTGCTGCTGCCCCAAACAGAACCGAAGATTGATCGTCGTCAATTGGAAAGTTTGGTTAGATCCTAGTTAATGTGACTTTGCATATGCACTACTGTTTTCATACTCATAAACATATAGCCTAATAATTAAACAGGGGCGGAATGGTCATTAATCTACAAACACCTGCTAATAAGTTGTTCTGAATAAGCTCCCCAAACAGTAAGCTAGCTTATCCTAATAATCTGCAGATTATCATATTATCAAGATAATTTGCTTATCAACAGATTATAAATAATCTGCAGCTGCCCCAAACAAACTCTAAGACAATATTGTAGGATTAGATACAAAGTATTTTGGAAGAATACAAGTGTTATTCAATTTTTTCTTAATCATAGATGAATCAAACTTATGAAACATACAATGGAGTTATGAGAGAGTGTAATGAAATATTGGCAATATCAAATATTCAATTTAGTTCTATGCCTGGAAGATTCACAATGTAGGTAAATTTCGGGGCATGACTAAAAAGTATAGAGAGTAAAGAAAGATTTTTCATATGATTTTTGCTAAGATTGAGAAGTGATATGATTAAGTATAGAGTACTTCTATGAATGATTTTTGGTCTCTATTTAGAAAAAAAAAAGATGTTTATGTGATTTATGCTATGATATATATTATGGAGCATTAATTAATATAAGGAGCTATTCAGTGATCAAAGTGTTTGTAATCACAATATGATTACATAAATAATGAACCCCATGATTATATCATCTCTATAATTATGATATTGTTTATGAATAATATTTAAAGTGAGATATCCTAGTATTTTTTTTTTGTCAGATAAATATTTATAAAAATTAGACTTCTACTGAATACTGCCGTTGCCGGTCCCAAGCCTGGATGTGAAAAGTGGAGGGTTGCGTTAGGTAGTCGACAGCCAACGTAAAACTTGTCGAAAAAATCATGACATGAATCCTTTTGATCATTGTGTAAGTGCTTGGGCGTCCCCTAGAGCGACGCGTCAGTATGGCTCGAATACAGTGGAAATCGTGCGAGGGTCACTACACCGGCGCCGGGTGTAGTGTCAAGTAAGCAAGGGTTCCCACATTACGGACGGATGCAGGTAAAGAAGTTAGTCCATGATATTAGTGTTAGGATAGGATCTTGAAATATAGGTACTCTCAATGGTAAATTAATAGAATTGGTTGATATTATGATCTATAGAAAGATAAATATCTTATGTATTCAAGAAACTAAATGGGTTGGAGAAAAAGCTAAGGAGATTGATAACTTAGGTTTTAAATTATGGTATTCTGGTAAGAGTCGTACTAGAAATGATGTAGGTGTTATTATTGATAAGAGTTTGAAAGATAATGTTGTTAAAATTAATAGAGTTAGAGATAGAATTATAAAGACTTAAGATTATTATCGATACTAAGATTTTTAATATTATAAGTGTTTATGCTTCTCAAGTTGGTTTAGATATAGACTACAAAGATAAATTACGGAACGATTTAAAAGACTTAATACACTTGACACCTTGCAAGAAAATTTTTTTATTAGAGGAGATTTAAATGGACATGTCGGTAGAGTGGTAGAAGATTTCGAAATATTCATAGTGGCTACTGATTATGGAGCGATTATCGAAGAAGGTAGAGTCATTTTAGATTTTCTTTTAGCAGTATGATATGATTATTACTTAATAATTTATTCAAGAAAGAGATGAGCGTATCTTATTACTTATAAGAATGAATCTAATAAAACACATCGATTATTTTCTTATGAGAAAAAGAGATCGTCGAGATTGTAAGAATTGTAAGGTCATTCCAAGTGAGAAATTAAGTACTCAACATCGATTATTAGCTTAAATTTTAAGATGAAGAGTTGTAAAATAAAGAATACTTAGGATTCAACATCGTAGAATAAGATGGAGTGACACTAAATGACATAAATAAAATTATTTTTATTAGTAAAATTCAAGATTTAAATATTTGGGATGTTCATGAAGACGCGAATGTTATGTGGGAAAAATTAACTAATACTATTAAACAAGTGGTTAAAGATGTAATTGGAGAATCAAAAGAACTTTTTCCTATAAATAAAAATAGTTGGTGGTGGAATAATAATGTGCAAGAAAAGATAAAATATAAGAAATTATGTTATAAAAATTGGTTTAAATGTAAAAGCGTAGAGAACGGGAAAAATATAAAACGGCCGCGAGGAAGTGTAAAGAATAATCCGTGACGCTAAAATTCGCTTTTAGTGATCTTTATAACATGTTAGATACTTAAGGAATGTGAAAAATATATGTATAAACTAACTAAACAAAGAGAAAGTAGAAGTAAAATTTAACTCGAAGTAAAGTGTATTAAAAATGATAATCAAAAAGTGTTTTTCTTGAAAAAGATATTCAACATAGATGGGTGAGTTATTTTGATAAACTTTTTAATGATGATGTTGAAAGTACGATCGACGCTTAGTGATCTTAATATCATTAATAATAATAAAACTTTTCATTTTTACCGTCGCATTAATAAAAAAAGAAGTTGATGAGGTTTTAAAGAAAACCAAGGGGGGAAAGTCTGTAGGACCTGATGATATCCCAATTGAAGTGTGGAAATGTTTAGGTGATTTGGGGGTTTCCTGACTTACTAAACTTTTTAATGTTATTTTAAAAACTAAAAAGATACCTAAGGAGTGGAGAAAGAGCATTTTGGTCCCCATTTTTCAGAATAAAGGAGATGCACAAGAGTGTGCAAATTATAGAGGAATTAAATTGATGTGTCATACTTTAAAATTATGGGAGAGGGTAATTGAACATAGGTTAAGAAGTATTACGAAGGTTTCTCATAATTAATTTGGCTTTATGCCGAGCAGGTCTACCATGGAAGCTATACATTTATTGAGAGGTTTGATGGAGAAGTACAAAGATAATAAGGAGAATCTACATTTGATTTTTATTGATTTAGAAAAAACTTACGATAATGTTCCTAGAGTTGTTCTTTGGAGAGTCCTTGAGAAGAAAAGCGTTGATATGACTTATATTCAAGTCATTAAAGATATGTATGCTAGAGCTGTTACATGTGTTCGAACTGAAGGAGGATTGACCAATTATTTTACTATTTTTGTTGGTTTACATCAAGGATCGGCTTTAAGCCATATCTTTTTGCTTTATTTATGGATGGTCTTACTGGGCATTTACAAGAGGATGTACCTTGGTATATGTTTTTTACTGATGATATCCTCATTGTGGATAAGACAAGAGAAAAAGTCCAGAAAAAACTTGAATTATGGAGGTCTACATTGGAGTCTAAAGGTCTTCGTTTGAATAGAACTAAAACTGAATACATGGAATATAATTTTAGTAATAATAGGTCTAGTGACAGAAGTGTAACTTTGGGTGATCAAATTATTAAAAGGTGTGAATGATTTAGATATCTCGGGTCCATTGTTCAAAGCGATGGTGATATAGATGGGGATGTTAATAGTAGAATTCAGGTTGGGTGGTTGAAGTGGAGGAATGCGTCCGGCCTATTGTGTGATAGAAAAATACCGCTTAGACTGAAAGGAAAATTTTATAAGATGGTGGTGAGATCTTCAATGCTCTATGGTGCTGAATGTTGGCCTTTAAAAGAGAAGCATAATGTTAAGTTAAGTGTTGCCGAGATGAGAATGATTAGGTGGATGAGTGGCTTTACACTTAGAGACAAAATGCTAAATGAATATATCCGTAATAGGGTTGGTGTTGCACCAGTGACGGATAAAATTAGAGAGAGTCGCCTTAGATGATTTGGTCACATTAAACGTCGACCACTTGATGATCCTATTAGGAGAGTAGATGTTTTAAATACAACTTATTTTAAGAAAGGCAGAGGTAGACCTAAGAAAACTTGGGCTTATTGCATAAAAAATGATCTTAATTTATTAGAATTAAACGAAAATTTGACACTAAATAGGACGCAATGGAGAAAAAGGATTCATGTAGCCGACCCCACTTAGTGGGATTAAGACTTTGTTGTTGTTGTTGTTGTAGACTTCTACTGAATTGATTAGAAATTTTGAACAATAAAGAAATTCCTGTATATAAAGGGCTTTAAATTTGTGCAAAAATAATTATTATATGATTTATAATTTTAGTGAGTGTAATATTAATAGTAATTGGCTAATTTTACTGCAGAAAACAATGATATATTAATCTGAGAAAGTATTCTGTATATATTATATTACTAAATAATGAGTATGACAAGTTTGTTACTTGTTGTGTAAAGGCTGAGAGGTTTAAAAATAGCTGTATCTCAAAAATATTATGCTATAAGAAAATATCGTTGATACTTAAGAAGGGTGAATTCGATAAATTTTCAATTATTCAACATGTTGTGTTAATTAGTTTTTATGAAGTCATTGATAGTGAATTTTGTTATTACATATATGAAAAACGTTAAGATGGATGGATATAAGAAAATTGAAGGATAAATTAATAGATAATTATGTGGAGACAAAAATGATTTTTTTATATCTCACAGACAGTACATGGGCTCATATATAGGCAAATAAGAAGGATTTACAAGGAATATAATAAGGAGAACATTCTCAATTATTACAATATATTTCAGCAAATATATTATTTTTAGTCTAGTTTTTGCTTTGATATTCATCTCCATCAGGCTAGTGCAGGTATATCAACACGTTTCAGCATATAAATCAAATTTAAAAAAAAAAAAAAAACTGGTCTTAGGTAAATTTATTAACCAATTTTTCATTATGGGAGTTGCATTGAGCTATGATTTTCTCTTTATAAGACTGAATTTTTGAGGTTGTGACAATCTATTTTTGTAAGTTTAATTTTTTTCATGAAAGATAGGATTGGTTGTAATATGGGTATTGTTGATGTATGACATCACAGTCTCCATCCTTGTCTTCATCATCGCAAGAGACTACAATGTGCATCCCTATAGCACATTCTAGTTATGCTTTACATGATAGATGCATTTTTATTTTCTTTTGTAAATTTATTTTGGACACTTATTTTTTATTATATCTTTGGATTATACTATCTTTTGGATTTTTTTCTAATGTCATGGGTCATGTTTGGCCTTTATATTATTAGGTTTTGTGGTAGGTTTCAATTTGATAGTGTGTATGATATGACTGTTTTGTGTGATAAAGTGCCGCTTCAACTGAAAGGAAAATTTTATAAGATGGTGGTGAGACCTGCAATGCTCTATGGCGCATAATGTTGGCCTTTAAAAGAGAAGCATAAAACAAAGTTAAGTGTTGCTGAGATGAGAATGCTTAGGTGGATGAGTGGCTTGACACTTAGAGACAAAATGTGAAATGAATATATTAGTGATAAGGTTGGTGTAGCACCAGTGGCAGACAAGATTAGAGAGAGCCATCTCAAATGATTTGTTCACATCAAACGTTGACCATCTGATGATCTTGTCAGGAGAGTAGATGTTTTAAATTCGACTTATGTTAAGGAAGGAAGAGTTAAACCTGAGATGACTTGGGCATATTGTATAAAAAATGATCTTAATCTATTAGGATTAAATGAAAATATGACACACAATAGGAGGCAATGGAGAAAAAGGATTCATGTAGCCGACCCTACTTTGGGGGATAAAGGCTTGTTGCCAAGTCAAGTATGAATATGATTGCAAGTATAACTATTTATTTTTGTATCTTGAAGAATCTCACTTTTACTCCTATGTATAAGGAGTTTATTGTGATACAAATCACTTATTTTATGAATGAAGGAATGAAGGATGAGATGAAAATCTTGAGCTTCTCTACTTACCCTATCTATGCTTTCTTTGTTGAAATGAAGGGCTTCTTAAGTGAAGGTGGTGCTTATCCTTAATAATCAGCATCCAAGAACTGGAAGATTGATTTAAAGAAGAAAGATTGCTCATAGCAAGAATCCATTAGTTAATTCTGCATAATTCTTATTTAGGGGTAGTTTGGTTGCATATATTTTGAGTGCATTGCATTTTAAAGGTAATAGTTTTATGTTTTTGACTATTTAGTTAAGAGTAAAATAAATTCAAGGTATTTCTCTAAGGGGTTTTGAATGCATCACTCAATTCATTTTTTTAACATGAATTCAAATTCATTGCACAATGCAAACTTACATCGCTCACGACCTTCCAAGCGCAATGCAACCTCACCAACCAACTTTGTCATGCTTGTAACCTCATGTAATGAACTCCACGTGACACATAAGATGACCTCACCGTGCTTGTGATGTCCTAGGCTCCCACCATCCTTATGCTCACGAGATGACCTTATCGTCATATCATGGTCGCAACCTCAACGCCATCCCTTAGTGCCATGCCCTATTGTGTTTTTCTATGACTTCAATCTTCAGAAAAATATATTAAGTGTATATGTCAGCAAAAGATTGTATTTATTTTACTTTCAACTAGATACCAAAAGGTATATTCATGCATTTATTTTAAACCTAATACCTCTTTGTATTTAGAAACATTATATTTGCTCTATATTATTTTAAAAATGCACTTGAATTGTAAGTAATTGTCATTAGATAGCCCATTACATATTCTCTACTTCTTTAAACCTATTAAGATCTTACTTATATTAACTTTTCAATGGTTAGCTTTGGTTTGAGTTAAAATTATTTAACATTAATATCTCTATTTTCCAAGCACTTTTTTTTTAGTGTTTCGTTTGGCTTTATCTTGAAGATACATTCTTAATCTAGCTAAAATTCTAATCATCCATTTTACTTATTTCAGTCTTTTAAATGTTTTGTTTTTAGATTTAATTTTTCCCTGAAGTTTTGTTTTAATGGAGTTTTTATTTGAAGTTCTAAAGCTTCTTTATCCATCATCATGGTGAACTCATAGTTAGTCTTACATCAATCAACTGATTACCACATTTAAAGATCATTGTGTTTAATTAATTCAAATTATTCTAGTAGAGTTTTAATCTACATCATTTCTAAAGCAGGTTGAACTATGAACCCTATATTTAGCTTTAACACTAGATCTATCTATAATATTATGCGTCTCTTGGACCTAGGATTTTCGTTTCGAACACTAGTAAGTATTCTTCTGATTCTCAATACATCTAGCATTTTTACCATTAATATATGCTTCAACTTTAAATGGTTATGTTTATGATAACTTGAGACTTTTTTTCGGAGATTTTTTAATATCTTAACATTCTTAGAACATCATCTCATCATTCCTTTATTTGGGTTTTGCATATGTTAACTAACCTCATTAGCACCGAAGAATATATCTATTCAGGTAATAGTTAGATAAATAGACTTATCAAATAGATGTTGATAGCAAGAAGCATCCTCAAAACTTTTCTCATTCATGAATATTATTACATAATATCTATTTGAGAGTCAGTAGACTTGCACCCATGAAGATTAGTTTCTTCAAGATTTAAAGTATATTTTCCTTAAGAATGAGAAACATCTTTCTTGCTATTTGCAAATTTGTAAAAAGAATGTATTTCGAATTCCAATGATTTTATTGGCAAATATCTTATATTTCATTTCATCAATTTTTAACACATCATTCCTGATTAGAAAAATGTTTTCACAGACACCATGAGGATCATGTTTTGAAGGAAATGGGGTAAATATATATAGAATAGCCAATCATGTTACTTCGACGCAGAGTTTCTTGAACAAAGTGCAGGGACTTTATTTTAACCTGTATATTTCAAAATTTTTAGCCTTTTCTTCTCTTTCTAGCATCACACCCTTAATATATAAATAACTTCAAAAAGATCCCCATAGAGAATTATTTTTGGATTCATTTGGAGCAAATATATCATTGATTGATGGCAATACAACAAATAGAATTAAGCATAGTGATGGGAGAGAAATTTCATAGTTAATTGATGCCATGGATTTGTATATAGATTATTTCCAACAATTGAGCTTTGTTGCTGGATTCGTCTGAATAATACTTAGTACTGAAGATCCAATGATATGAGATGGGCTTAATCCACATAAGGGCATATAATTAGATCCCAAGTATGATAATAAAAAGAGCACTAATTTAGTTAATCATTTGTATGCTGTTTTTTAGGTCCAAACATAGCTTCTCAATGAGTCTCAATACTCGCACAAAAAAGATGATATAAGACAAAATAATGAGCGGAAGACAACAAGTTCATTAAAAGTGCATAAATGAGTGTATTGTATACCTGTTTAGTGCAATCAAGAGATGTTGATCGGGCGCCTAAATGCATGTGGATGCTTGGTCATGATTGATGGGATGATAGAAGGCACTTAAGGAGGAGGTAGATGAGGATGGTGTGTGGAAACTTGCAAGGAAAGAGAAGCATGCATCCAAGCAATAGGTAGAATTGGAATATTAGGAGATATGGTGAAAGCAGGAAGGTAGTAGTGGATGTTTTATGAAATGTGCATCAATAGCGGAACAGAGTGGTGTAAAAGTTGATGTAGCGCTGATGATTTTTTCTAGTACGAGAGTAGCCAAGAACAATATATTTAATGGCATGAGAGGAGTGTTGTCCCATTTCCTCGATAAAGAGAGTGAACAAAACAGACATAGTAAAAAACCTTTAAGATTATGACCAAAAAAAGAAAACTGTGAATAAACAAGTGAAAGGGGAGGACCACTTTAAATGGTAGAGGCCACACAATTGATCAAGTAATAGACTATGAGAAAGATATCTCCCCATAATTATCATAAAACATGCATGTGAAATTAAGACACGATCAACATCAAGCGGATTTCAGTGCTTACATTTAGCATATAATTTTATGGTTTTATATAATGATTGACATGTGATACTATTTTTAGCAAACAAATTTAAATCGTTTTTGCATATATTTAAATATGTTAAAAATACAAATAGTTATAATTTGAGTGGAAAACCAAATTGCTAGTTACTGATAAAATTGCTTGAATGTAAGAATACTTATGATTTATTCTTCAACAAATAAACTCAAGCAACGTTGGTGTAGTTATCAATAAAAGATGTAAAATAATGAAAATTTTTAGGAATGGGCATGAGCTTTGTTCCTTAGACATTTGAATAAATTGGGATGGGGACTGAAAGCTCGGTCCTACAAGAGGATATAGACATTTAAAAGTGGCGTGGTTGTGCTTACCATAGTCCCATGCTTCGGATTCAAATTTGCAAAGGAAGGTTCAGGGGAGGGAGGTCATAGTGAAAATGCCCCTAATTTGATGAAATAGTTGAGGAGGATTAAACATGAAAATAAAATCAGTAAGTAATGCCTCTTAACTTTAATGCCTCCAAGCTTTCTTCATGATAAGATACTAAAAAATGTTGTGCTGAGTTTCCAAGGGTCTAAGGCTTAATAATAGTTATTTGGTTTTGATAACGCAATGTGTAGATAGGAGGTTTACAAGAAATTGTGGAATATGTAAACCTCGTCATTGTAAAGGAGGTGAAGGGATTGATCTTCTTTTCCTTTTCAGAGATGGGAGAGGAAGATTCATGGTTGAAATGATAAGTGGGAGGCATGCAATCTAAGTGATGAAAATAGTATTGATTAACTGTCATATTCGAAGAAAAACATGGATCTAAAACCCGTTTTGTAGTAGAATGAGCAGTTAAATTCAAAGTATAAGAGAAAATTGCATGAGAGGGCTATATTGTAAACCAAGAAAGCTAGAGTAGTCAATTATATTCTTCTTATGAAAGATAGATTGAACTAGAATGAGGATCAATATAACCAATTCGGGTAGTGGTGGAGACATGTTGAATTATTGGAGGATAGCCAAACTTTCCTGAGATGAGTAATTTAATGTGACGACACACATACTTGAATATTGCGGGTTGTGATTAAGAGGGGAATGTTGAGCCAAAAAGGTTTTGGTGACATCTTTTTGATTGAGTTCAATATATATATATATATATATATATATATATATATATATATATATATATATATATATATATATATATATATATATAATATATATATATGGCATAATATGAACAAGATATGAAGATAACAAGAGAGTATGATTATGATGATATCTTTTCAATATTACACTTTCTTATGATAATAAATTATATTATGCCGTGCGTGAATGGAAATTATAGTATGCTGTACAGATAGAGGTTTGTGGAGTGAACATAAGTGGGTAGTGAGGCTTGATAGGCAACTGGCGCAAGCGGAGATGTTATTCATGTCGCTCACAGAGATGAGACAATTGTCCATCAACACAAATTGGGCGCACATACATGAACAAAATTGGCTCGTGATTAAGAGGGGGCATGTTGAGCACAAAAGGCTTTTTTATTTTTATTTTTATTTTTTATTCTTTTGCAGAGAGGCTTTTGTTATATCTTATTCATTGAGTGCAAGGGCTTATAAAGAACAAAAAGTAAGATAATAAGTGAATATGATTATGTAATGATATATTGCGACAATAATTTATGATAGTAAATTATGAGAGGAATAATGAGTGTAACATCAGATAAGCATTGTAGAAAATAAATTTTGGTTTTTTGGCCATGTCTAACAAAAGGTAGAAGATGCACCAATTTGATGAATAGATAGAAGTAATGTTTTAGGTATAGAAAGGAAAAGAAGCAGACCAAGAGCAGTATTGATAGTGTTTGTGAAAAAAAAAATCATTCAAAATAGATTTAGCATCTCATGCAATACTAAATAAGAAATAATGGAGAGTGAGAATTCATAAAGGTAACCCAAAGGGCTGGATTGTGGCTATTGATATGGATCATAGGTTAAGTATTTTTCTGTGAATAAACACCCCACTGATGTTTATGAACATTTTACTTCACTGAATTAACTGTGAAGGAAGTTCACTATTTTCATTTGTTCACCTCCTTTTATGTCATTATCAAGGTCGACATGGCGATTATACCCGCAACAACTGGGCAAATGGGTGTTCTACCTGGCCATGTGGCCACCATAGCAGAACTCAAACCTGGTGTTCTGTCAGTGCACAATGGAAATGATGTCACCAAATACTTTGTCAGCAGCGGCTTCGCGTTTATCCATGCAAACTCTTATGCCGATATCGTCGCCGTCGAGGCTGTTCCCCTCGACCAAATCGATTCAAGCCTGGTTCAAAAAGGACTAGCTGAGTTCACTCAGAAGCTCAACTCGGCCGTCACCGACCTGGAGAAGGCCGAGGCTCAGGTTGGAGTGGATGTACACAGTGCTCTTAATGCTGCACTTACTGGGTGAGAGGGAATCTCCATGGACTCAAGTGAGAGAGGCTGCTGAATAATTTGTTGGTGGAATTGAAATGCTTATTTTATGTTATTGGTTAAAAATTTGCTTTGTATGTGCGTAGCTTCAACAATTTCATCTTGAAATAGAGATTTTGAGGGAGGAATGTCTGCAGTTAAACAGCTGAAATAATTGTTTTTAAATTCTGGGCATTCTGAATGCCTCACTGTTCCAGTTTTATTACTCTTACCTATATTTTGCTGAGAACAGCTTCAGTGCAGACCGTTTTAATTTCTAGTATTTTCAAACCTTAGATCCAGCAGAAATATTATTTGTAGGACATGCGGTAGGTAAATTTACGTACAGATCACATAATTCTTATGTATTTAAATATCTAACACCTAAAGTTTGATATTTACATTTATAATAATTTGGTGTCATAGAAGTGTCATAATCTTATGCGTGAAAATGTATAATTGCATTCTTAATTTTTAATGTAAATATGCAAATTTGAATGTATAAATGTTGATCTGTTAGTAGAACAGTCTCTTTGAAGGTTGTAAGTTCTCTCAGGTCATGAGTTCGAATCTCGTTCTGAATCATTTTGTTAGTAGTGAGGGCGGTCGAGTTAGGAATATGAAAATTATAAGATTCTGCTATTGTTTATAGCTAATAAATCATTAACAAGATCTCGTCAAATAATCAATTTTATTTTCCGCATCATTTTAGAAGGAACGGTGTCAGGTTTCATTAATAGTCTGTTTCAGATTATTTTAATTCATTAATATAAGTTGAAGCAGTGTCCTTTTTACGCATACATTCATCGTTACTCCCAATACTCTGTTTTGGGCCAAAAAAAAAAAAAAAAAAAGAAAAAGAAAAAATGAATTGAGTCGGATGAATTTATTCATAATCAAATCATTCAATCCAAATGAAATTTCAATATATCAAATAATAAATAACTCAAATTTGTTCATTTATCAATAATGCATTTATAGAAATATTCAAATTTATTCATATGATTTAATTAAATAAATATTAATCTCAGTCCTACAGATCAGGGAATTAAAAGTCTTATATTTCATGGTAAATATTAAGAATCAAAATTCCTACATAAAATGTCCCAATAACAAAAATACGATACTAGGGGGTGTAAACGAACCGAGCACGAACGAACAGAGCTATTGTTCATGTTCGAAATGTTCGAACACATCATTGTTTGTGTTTGATTAGTTTAACAAATCAAACGAAAAAAAATTGTCCGTGTTTATCTCGTTTGCTTATCGAATGAATCGAAGACGAACTTCTTGGCGAACTGAACACGAACTGTTCGCGAACAACGAGCTTTTTTGACAGCCCTATTAATGATATGATTCTTTATAGCATAATTTCTTAGAGAATAAAGTGTCAAAACTGTCCACGACTATTTACATGACACCATTTTAGACTCAAAATTTATAGAAGTATGAAAATTATTTTATATATATATATATAAATATAAAGAATTTTTTATGGATTTATAATAAATTTGGATGAGGTTTGTTGCAATGCTGTGTTTCTCGTCTTCCCTCCCTCCTACCAACTACTTGTTTGTAAGCGTATGTTCCGTTTCAACCTCTGTGGACTTTTTTTTTTTTTTTTCCAATTATGAGGCAACCTTGGTGGGTGTTCTAACAAATATATATTTTTTTCTTTTATTAAATAGGGGCATTTACATAAATACCATCCAATTGTTATGTATTTACATATCTAACATCGAAACTTTATTTTCTATATTTTTACGATCAAAATCTTTCATAACACATAAAAATATCACTATTTTAACTTTAAAAAGGTGAAATAGTCCCCGACTACTTACACGATGAAAGTTTAGTCTTATGAGTTAGTACTAAAATAATTCTCAACAATTTTAAAATTGAGCTTTAATAGCTCTACATGAGGACCATTTCAGTCCTAATTTAAAGAGTATAGAGACTATTTTGACACTTTTATAAACTTTGGGCTAAAATGACTCCATATAAATAGACGATGACTATTTTGATACTCACTCGAGGTCCGTCTGAGACGGCAGTGCGGTGGCGGTGCAACAACGCACCGTAGTTTTGTATGTTTGGGTAAACTGTATTTTGACAGCTTTTTCAAAAACCTGCAACAGAAATTTGTGTTTTCCCACCGGTTATGGCTACGTGCAGTGGAAGCTTTCTAGCTGTGGTCTGACTTCTAAGAAGAAAAAAAAAAACATAATTGCCACTGCAGCTGATAATAAAATGGAGAGATTTTGATGCTCAGTATTTTGTAAATATAGATTTATTTATTACTTCTTCAAGCACAATTATTGGCTTTTACTTGATAAATATGGGTGGCAACATCAAAGTCTAACCTTTGATTATCACCTTTTGAAAACAAATAAAACTATTATTATTATTAGTCATAATTAAATGTATTAATTAATAATTTCAAATGAACCTATCCAATCTTTCTTTTTGTATGTGGTTGTTAGGTAAGGTAGGCAGTACTTAAATTTTAGGTTAGCTTATGACTTTCTATATTTGTTAATCATACTTTTTTTTCCTAATTTGGATGTTAATATCAAAGATAAACTACATTTTTTTAGGTATTTTTGTCATTATAGATAAAAATAGGATTAATTATTCAAAAGCCAATTATCATTATTAAAGACTTGGTGATTTTCTCAAGTTTGCATTTATTATTGTGAATGATATCTTAGGAGTTAATTACTCCAAGTTAAAGAAATTTATAATGTCGAAACCCAAGACTAGAGAGCTATTTATAGGACATATAAACCCCTCAAACGTAGCATCTAGAGCATAGGTGTTGTGTCGATAGAGCTTTTACGAATACATATATATAGTTTGGGCTTGAGTGGCTACATGTTGAATCTTAATTATGTTTGTTGCAATTTGATCTCTAATAAAGTGATGGTCAATTTCTATATGATTAGTACAAGTGCGAAAAAATTTGAGTTATTAGCCAAAACAATTGTTGATGTGTTATCACGTAAAATAGTTGTAGGTACGTCTATAGGTAATTAAAATTCAGTTAGAAGTCTTTGAATCCACATGAAATCTGTAGCTGCCAAAGATAACGCCTGATACTCCACTGCTGTAGAAGATTTTAGCTAAGGTTGGTTGTTTTTGGACTTTCTATGAAAGCAGATTCGCACCATAAAATGTGCAATAGCCTTAATCTTCCTGTGATAGGATCCCCTGCCCATTTGGAATCAGAATAGAATCGAATTATAGATGATTTGTTGGTGAATCGAAGCCCACGAGTAGTATCTCCTTTAAGGTATCTGAGAATATGTTTAACTTGTTGGAAGTTTTCATTCGTCAATGAATGCATATGTTGACAGACCCTATTGACAACATAAGCTATATATGATCTAGTAATAGTAAGATACTGTAGCATTTCTACGAGATGTTAGTAAAAAAGTAATATCCAAAAATTATTGTTGTGTGTATTTATTGCTAGAGAGCTTAGAGGAGCAAGGATTGAGTATCTCTTTCCAATTCTACATTCCAACTTTAGACTAAGGTTTGATTAAAATATTTAATAAAGACTATTGTAGAACTTGAATAAAAAAAAATACTAATGTTTGATGAATGCATTTTATTTTAAGTCGATATAGAATATCAAGAACATTAATTGTGGTTCTTTACTACAGGCTAATTGAGCTCAAATTTGAAGCTACTCCAGCCTAATTTGTTGATGTGATAGCACATCAAAACTAGTGTGGAGGGACATATAGCTATATTGTTGATGTAATCATATTCATTAGTTTAAAATTAATATATCAAAGATGCCTTAATAATCTAGACAATGAATAACACCAAGACATGTGAGAAAACAATTAAGACTCAAAGATCATTTTTAGGGAATTGTTTTATAGTGCATTTGATCGAATCCTATAATAGAAAAAGGGCGAGCTACATGACTAATTTAATTTTATGGAAGAAAACCCTCGAGATGCAGTTTAAAATTCATGGTATTGTAACAATTTATATGCTAGTGTTAGTGGGGTGTGCCGTAACTTTGCAGGAAACTATTTGTTTTGGTTTGTTTTTTTCCTGTTGCGGCTGATACACCTCTTCGTGCTGAAACGGAAGCTGTAATTCTGACCTTACTCTTAGTGATTAAATGTGGTTGGTCTTACATTGAGATTGAAATGGATTGTATTGAGCTTTGAAAATATTGTACTAAAAAGAAATATTATATGATAAGTGTATAAATCCCCTTGTTCTTAAACTACCACCATATTGAGTACTCAGGAAGAAAACTGTTGTTAATTACAATCAGATTGCACTCCTCCACAAGTCCCCTAGCCCTAGAGCTATATATAAAATAATAAAAATAAAACATTATTTCATAATATATATATATGTGCCGCAGCCGTGGCTCGATGGTTTAGGCAGGGGTTCGTTGTAAGTCCTCAAAGATCCCGGGTTCGATTCTCTGCGTAGTGCGGACGGGTTGGATAGACACATGAGAAATTGGTATTTGTAATTGGACCAATAAAGCTATTAAATACCGATTTCTTTAAAAAATAAAAAAATAAAAAAATAATATATATATATATATATATATATATATATATATATATATATATATATATATATATATATATATTGATTGTCCATATAGCTCCTCAGCTGGATGAAATTAAAGTAAAAATTCAAGATCGAAGAGGATGCCCGGCGATCCCTCTCCGCCCCCCTCTCCTCCGCCGGTTTTCTCCTCTTCCGGCGGCTCCTCCGCCACCACGAAACTTTTAGTCGTCGTATTGACCATCGCCTTCGCCATTCTCGCTTCAATCTCCTTCCACCTCCTCCGCCATTACCTCTCCCGCCGCCGAACCTCCTCAATCCCATCGCTCTCCCTTCCTCGCCCCCCGTCTTCACACACAGGACAATCCACCTCCACCTCCGCCACCTCGCCCCCACCATCATCTTATAAAAACAAACCCATCTCCTCTTTCCCACTCGTCTCCCTCTCATCTCCCTCCGCCGTTCTCACCAAATCCCCTGATTGCGCCGTCTGTCTCTCCCCCTTCCGCCCCCGCGACGATCTCCGCCTCCTCCCCACTTGCCGCCACGCCTTCCATCTCCATTGCATCGACATGTGGCTTCAATCCACCCCATCATGCCCTCTCTGCAGATCACCTGCCGTTCCCGAAGAGAAACCCGGCCCATCGAACAGCGGTCAGGTAGAGATTGATCTGTCTTACTCCTTTGGATCTTCGGTCGAACACCTTGTGGGCGAGGAGGTGGAGGCCTCGGTTGATCCCCGGGATAGTGTGAAGGAGGAGAATGGAGAGCGGGGAGATGAAGAGGAGGAAGGCGGTGGGCGTGGGTGGTTGAGGGAGTATTTGGATCGGGTGGCATCTTCAGCTTCATCGTCCTTTAATTCTCTGACGTTCTCTGGAAGGTTAAGTAGTCATCGATGTGACTCTGGTCCTATTGAATCGGTCGCCGCCGGGGATGGACGCAGTTGGGATGCGGAGGGGGCGGAGTGGGTGGAGGAGAGCGGCCTCGCCGGAATCTACCGATGGTTTGTGGGAATCTGACTGTAACACAAATTACACAAATTTTGTTTGATTTTCTGTCATTATTGTTTCTTGCGACTCCATTTCTGATCGAATTCAAACACTTTAGTTGGTCCAAAAAATTGCTTTTTCTGGAGGAAGGGGGGAAAATTATTGCATCAGGACTTCGTGATGTAATTTATATCAGGACTTCAATTAGGATCTATCAATAAGTACATGACGACTATTCGTACGTATTAAATCGAAGGCTGCATACTGCATACGTGACATACTCTCACTTGAGAATTAAAATTGTTTGAATTCGATCAGAATTATAGTGTTGGGGATGAATGGGCAATGCTTGTAAATAGTTTAGTTTTATGTATGCTTGCATACAAATTAATTTGTGGGAGAAATCCACTTTTAATTAAGTTGGATTTTAATTTTTTTTTAAATTTATTTCGCTATGATTTTTTTTTTTACCTTAAAAAAACTAAATTAAATATGAAATAATTTTGGAATTTTCAAATAACTGCCTTATGAGACTCAATAAATCACACCAAATTTATGAAAATAAATATATATTAAATCATGGTTTTAATAATCTTAAATATTTATCAACTGTAAATAAAGATACTCCAAACAATGGTGAAAACCAGTTGGTGGATGAGAGAATACTCATTGCTCATTATCTCTACGAGAAGTCCCTTAATATAACTAATTATTAATTATATATATATATATATATATATATATATATATATATATATATATATTATGTGTAAATATCATGATAATATTAATTGGTTTCATTATTTAAAATTTTATTTTTATTTTATTTTATTATAATAATAGTTCAAAAATTAATTTGTAAATATCACAATTTATCGTCTCACATTCTATGCTCAAATTCACTCTCCCATTCAAACCAAACCCTCATCTTCTCCTTGTCTTATCCCAACTTCTTGGAGCGCTCGTTTTCTCCCCCTTCCTATATTTCAAACGCTTAAAATCTTTTCTTGAAACCCTCTTATTCTATGGGGACCACAGTATAGAAATTGAGAAAATATTCCGAACAGTCTATCACTGGTCATTGCGTCATCATACACGTCATCAACGAGCGACGTGACAGCCAGTGATTGATCGTCCGGACATTCGTCCAGATGTCCGGACGAAATATTTTTCCATAGAAATGGGTACTAGATAGCTCGAAAATCATGATGGTAGCCTGTCGGATGACAAGGAGATCACCATCATTGTATAATTTATTTACTAGAAAGAAATTGTTTGGTATTATTCAAATTTTCAAGCTTAATCATAAATAATGCTTAAATTTCAATTAATTCTTACACACACATAGCTTCAAGGATTTCACAAGTCAATCTAAATGTTAAAAAGAAAGAAAAAAAATATATTTTTATTAGAAAAATCTCTATAAATTTGACAAATGTTTGCAAAAATTCCATTTATTGATTGATTGAAATGGTCAGTCTACTATGGTTATTTTAATTGTAGCAACCAAAGACATAATTTTGGCAACCAAGATTATCAAGATATTGAGAAAGATATTTTGATGGCTTGTGAGATACACTTTAGAATGTATAAATATAATATTTGAATTAATATATATATATATATATATATATATATATATATATATATATATATATATATATATTCTTGAGTTATAGGGTGTTCTTATTTAAAAATATTGCTATTTAATCTATTTTTCTTTTTATAATTGTTAAAAATTATAAAACATATAATAAAATTATTTATAAATGCATGTATATGTTTATAGAATGGGCCAATACTTTACTTAGGAGATGAAGATTGCTCCACAAGGTAAGGTAACTTTTGAGCTCTCCGATATTGTTGGATTAAGGTGGTGGGAACATGGTTGAACACGCTAAGATATTAATTATTCCAACTATTATGGAAAGATATTAATTTTAATTAATTAATTAATTAATTATATATATATATATATATATATATATATATATATATATATATATATATATGAAGTGCCGCATGTCGTAACTCGTTGGTAGTACGTGCGTCTTTTAAGGTCATAAGTCTTCTTATGTCACAGATTCGAATCCCCCTCTGACCAGTTTGCTGGTAGTGAGAGTGATCATCAAATAGTTAGACACATGAGGGTGATTGTGGGCTCGTATGATAGCCTCCAGCTATTATTTTGAAATATACTTTCAAAGGAATCAATATTTAAGACAGATATTTTATCTTGTCCCCTAAATATTAATTCCCCATATGTGCTAATTCAGCCTAGTTGGGATTTGAACCCGAGGCAGAGGGCACTTACGCCGAAGCTACCTTCCAACAGGCCACGATTGCACACAAATATTTGGACCATTTATCACTTTATGCGCGTTATCCTTGCGCAAGGGCTATGCTAATCTTCTCATTAATCTATAAATTGGTGCTGATTTTTTTCTTTATATAGTTTGGCTCGAAATTGAAAATAAAGAGCCACGTGCCGACATCTCAAAATCAGGCCATTAACAACCCTAATTATGTGCTATTAAGAACCTGAGTTAAAGCCTAAAAAAAATCTATATAATTAAATTGTTATGAAATTGGAGCGAAGAAATAAGAATCGACACAATCCAGAAGAAGAACCCAGAGATTTAACGAGGTTAGGCATAAAATTGCCTCGTCCTCGGGAGCGAGCGGCGGTTTCACTATTTCAAAGGAGTTCAAATTACATCCCATAGGTTTACACATATATATTGATATAAAACCCACACAGTTAAAATTACTAACTCGCCCTCGCTCCCCCCAACTCACTAACTTCCAAGAGACACTCCTCTCCGTTCCAGGAGACACATCTCTTCATTCAAGAGACTCCAACTCCCTATAAATAATAAAAAAAATGTTTACAAGTAAGTTTTAATTCCTCATTTCATGACATAATTGCAGATTTATGGACGTTAGAGCAGTTGAACGGTGAACATAAAAGAGAATCGCAACTTTTATGTTAATTTTAATCATCATTAAAGTTTATTGGTACAGTCGTTCCCCTATCAGTTCTAAAATACTAATTTTCTTCTTCCACAAAATATCAAATTAATTATTTCTTAAGCACATTATGTCTTTATAATCTCCTTGATTGGCTCCGTTAAACCAAACAAACCTAACCGGTCGCCCATCGCAGCTGGATTTGTTTAAGAAAGTGTAAGAATATTCAAGGATTCAACCAACTCTGGTCAACGCTTAACCAACATTTGGATTAGGTTTGGATTAGAGTTTGATTTGTGTTTTAAATGATTCTCATGAGCCAATTGATCAAATCTCCCAGCTGTGCATTTAGCGGTTTCGCGCTGACCAAATCAATTATACTTGTTAGATTTATCTTTCGGAACTGACAAGCTGCAGAGCTCCTCATTGTCTAGAAGGATTCTGCGAATACCTATAGAGTATGCCAGCATTTCAGCGAGTTCCTAAGAGCTGATTTACGCAAACTCGATCTTCAAGCAAGCACTTATAGTCAAACTCGTGCGCACTGCCCTGAGTTTCTATTCCACGCTCATACAACTGGTTGGACTTTCTCACCAAACCAGCTGTCAATTATTTGGACGCACCATCAAGCTCGATGAGAGCCAAACGGGAGAGAATTCTCATATGTCAGCATACATACCACCATATATTAACAATGCTAGCAGTGATGTCGACAATGAGTCTGCTCCAGCTCCATACTGCATAGAATATAACCAAAATTTAAATTAATTTTCTAGACTCTTATGCGGGTACATGGACTCTACGATATATAAATAAGAAAAAAAGAGGGAAGAGGGGATCTAAACCTTCAAAATGTTCATTAAAAATTTCTCAACTTCTTCGCTTTCCATCTTCAAGATCTCCTTTGGATTGTGTGAGTTCGCATTTAAAAAATTAAAATCGCCGAGGAAATATGAAAATTTTGTGTGATATCAATGTAAAAAAAATAAAGTTTAGGTGTTAGATATATAAATATATATGAACTGGGTGGTATGTCTGTAAATGCAGCAAAATTGTATGTCTCCTGAGATAGTTCACCCAACCATTTGACCCAATAATATTTTCTCCGGTTGTTGGACACCTAAAATAATATTGGGCTTTTAATTTTGTAACGTAAAGCCCAATATGAGTTTTATAAGGCACGTTTGGGCCATGAAATATAAATTGTCTCGTAAAGTCTTTAAGAGTTTTAAATGAAATAACAAAAAATAAAAAATAATAATTAAAAAAATGTTGGCTGATAGAATGTTTAATAATTTTAGCTAAAATAACAAAAAAAATAATAATAAATAAATAAATTGTAGAAAAGTAAAAATATATCATCATTAATTTAACATATGAAAGGAAGAGTATAAATTATCATCTTTTGATATTGCCGGCTACGATTAGATTACAATCACCTGATCGTTATGGCTTAACCGTTATTGCTTGGCTACCGTCATCTAATTTCCATCATTTGATCGACATCAGTCAATCATTGTGGCTATCTGACCGTTGCGACCAATGTACGATCGACTAAAGATTAAGTCGATTATTAAGTAGGAAGAATGAAAGGTTCAAACTTTAATGTTTTAATTAGCTTAAAGTAAATATAGTAATCAATGTTAAAATTATTGTAATATAATTTAAATGATAAAATAATATTATTATATGATAAAAGTAACAAAAAAACTTATTAACCAAAATTGTCTTCAATAGCTATAAACTTATTCTATTTAAAACTTATTAAGATATAATTATATATGTAATATAACATGTTAAATGTATTCTAAAAAGAAAAAAAAAATAACATAGATATTTAAACATAAAAAAAATTTATTAAAAATATATTTTGTAATAATTAATAATAATTCATTGGAGGAAAATATAATTTAAAACCTTGTAAATTTAATATTGATGAATGATAATTGGAATAAAAGTTTTATTTTTAGTCATAATAAATTATCTTGAGATGAATACCAAAAGATTTGCTCATTTATCCCATAAAAGAAATGGAATCATATAAACTCTTAATCACTTATTTTCATATATATTTTTCTCACATCAAGAATAGTTGTGTTGTCTCGATAAGTTGCATTAAAGAGTGAGGGTAAGATTTAAATGCTTATAAAACATCTATATTACGACCTTAGGTGACATTGTTATACAAACATTTGAATCTATGTGTAGTGTGACAACATGCATCAATTTTAATTGATGGTCGGGGTTAGTTAAATTTTAGATCAATAAATTCTTACTGATACGGCTACAACAAATTTGCATTATCCAACACGAATTTTAATGCAATCTTTTAAGCAAGAAACGTTCAAATATTGATAAAAAATCATCAAAAGCTCCGATTTCAACAAATTTATAGACAAAATGACTGGCTCGATGAGACGAACCTTATGATATAAAAATTAGTTAAATCTGAGTCAAATCAAGATCAGATCAAGTCATTAATATATTCTTAGAAGATTTCCAGACATGTTTGGAAGGTCAAACAAATGTCGAGGCTAGCAAGCTTATACTCGAATCAAGCGTATCGACAAGACTAATCCAATGAGCTCAAGATCACTCAATTCTAACACCGTCAATGTCATCAAATACTCCTTAAATGTCATCTGATCAAGGGAAGCCCTCTGGACCGTCTGATAAAAAAGGTTGCATTAATTGCACCCAAAATACTATAAATAGACCTCAACCCTCACATGAGAAGGGAAAAAAGTCTAGATATAGCTGAAGCCTTGAGGAGAAGCTGCATCCTAACATTACCGCCGACCGATGTTGACAACCCCCAACCGACGTCGACCATTGCCGACCTCCGCCAACCGTCGTCAAGCACTGCTAACATCAATCACTACCAATTAGACGTTGTCAATCGACACTGTAATATGAAGAATATAATCACCATTTCCCGTCTGTGGAGCAAGAGATTTCTATAATCATCAATCAATAGTGGATTTTCGCAACTGGGTCAGGCTCCGTGATTTTTCCATTTACGGGTTTTCCACGTAAAAACTTCTGGAATCATCACTATTTCTCTTTCATCTATGTTTGTACTGAATTTTCATACAATACTAATACGATAATTTATTACTCTATCACCACGGATTTTCTAGCACGCATCACTTACCATTATTTCCCTTGGGATCATTCAATATGTTCATGAATTTAAAGTAGATTCATGTAAGCTTTATAAATTGAAAATTATAATTTATAAATAAAAGATAAAAATAAAAGATAAAAATAAAAATCAAACTCAATCAAACTCTGCAAGATTTGATCGAAATATGGCTCTACCTCCGCCTCGACCGCCCAACAAGGCCATGAGCCCTTTGTCTAGGGTGAGCTCTTCGCTTCCTTTACCCCGCCGATGCATCGCCACCTCTCCCTCCTTCGGCTTCTCTCCTCTTCTCCCGCCGCCGCCTCTCTTCCAATCCGCACACGTTCTCTCTCCACCAATCTGCAACCCCCTCCCTCTTCTCGTCGCCGCCACCTTCCCCCCTCTTCCCCCTCACCTTCCTTCTCCCCCTTGCTCAAAGAAGACGCCATCTCCACCCTTTCTTCCCTCTGGCTCTCCAATTTTCGCAATCCCTCCTCCACAATCACTTCCCTCTCCGACCACCTCACCCGCCCCGAGCTTTGGATTCTCTCCTACCAAAAGGTCTACGCCGACGAGACCGGCTCCTACCTCCCCAAATCCTCCATCACCCATTCCGCCCTCAATGACCTCCTCGCCCTCCGCAACGCCGTTCTCGACGGCCGTTTCCGCTGGGGAGCTCGCCTCGAGTTTTTCATCCGCTCCCCACGCGACAAGACTGATCTTTCCTCCCTCTCCAAGCGCAAGATTCGCGCCCTCCTCACTAACCCCCAACCTTCCCCTTTCCAGGACCGAATCGTCCAGGAAGTCCTTCTTTTTCTTCTAGAACCTGTCTTTGAGGCAAGATTCTCTCAGAAATCATACGCCTTTCGTCCCGGCCGCACCGCCCACACAGTCATCCGCACCATTCGTCGTAGCTTCGCAGGGTATCTATGGTACATGAAAGGCGATCTTAGCACAATTTTGGATGGCGTTAAGCCGGGATTGGTTCTCAGCGCTCTCATTCGAGAGATTAGGGATAGAAAGATTATTGATTTGATCAAGTCGGCGCTTGTGACTCCCGTGGTTACTGGCAATCCAGCTGACGATGAAGCGAAGAAGAAGAAGAAGAAACGCAAGTATCAAAAAAAGAGGGTTTTGGCAGAGGATGAACCGAAGCCTGATCCATACTGGCTTCAGTCCTTCTTCGGATTTGCACCAGCGGAGGCCGATAAATACCCCAATTGGGGCCATTGCGGGGTTCTCAGTCCCTTGCTCGCAAATATTTGTCTGGATGAATTGGATAAGTGGATGGAGGGTAAGGTTAAGGAGTTCTATAAGCCATCCAAAGCTGATGTTATTTGGACAGGGGAGGAAGGAGACATGGAGCAAGGCAACACTTCATGGCCGGAGTTTGTGCCGACAAGCGGGCCGGACAAGACGAGGAAGATGGACTATATTAGGTTTGGAGGGCACATTATGGTTGGCATTAGAGGTCCTCGGGCTGATGCTGCTGAGTTGAGAAAGCAACTCATTCAGTTTTGTGATCAAAGATATCAGCTCAAATTGGATAATGAAAGTGTTCCAATCGAGCACATTACCAAGGGGATCATGTTCCTCGACCACGTATTATGCCGACGGGTCGTATATCCTACTCTCCGGTACACCGCGACCGGAGGTAAGATCATCAGCGAGAAGGGTGTCGGCACATTGTTATCGGTGACGGCGAGTTTGAAGCAGTGCATCAAACAGTTCAGAAAATTGGAATTTGTGAAGGGTGATAGGGACCCAGATCCTCAGCCTTGCTTCCGAATGTTCCACGCCACGCAAGCTCACACTAATGCGCAGATGAACAAGTTCCTATCCACAATGGTGGAATGGTATCGATACGCTGATAACCGCAAAAAAGTTGTCAACTTTTGTTCTTATATTATCAGGGGATCCTTGGCGAAGCTTTATGCTGCTAAATACAAGCTTCGGTCGAGAGCTAAAGTGTATAAGATTGGAGCGAGGAATCTGCAGCGGCCGTTGAAGGATAAGAAGGGGCAGTCACCGGAGTACAATGAGTTGATGAGGATGGGACTTGTGGACTCTATTGAGGGGCTTCAGTACACCAGGATGTCTCTTGTGCCGGAGACTGATTACACACCGTTTCCGAGGGGGTGGAGGCCGGATCACGAGAAGGTTTTATTGGAATACATTAAGCTCGAGGACAGGAAGACTCTTGATGAGCAGAGAAAATGCATTAGAGAGGAGGGGCTTGTAACACCTCAGGATTATGTTTCAATGCTTGTTTGGAATTATAAGAAGAACGCTGTGTCGTTGCCTCCATTAGGAGAAAATGATGCCCAGAAAGCTAAGGAAGAGTTGTTAGGGTTAACACTTGAGTCTGAAAATAAGGTTGGTGATGATGAAGTGAGTGGTCATATGCTGCAGGCTGCCCATATGTGAGAAGTAGCAGTTAAATTGTATGGAAGGATTCAATTCCAGGTTTTCTTGCAAAAAAAATGAAGCCAACAAATGTATGTGCCCATATAATTTTATAGCTAAGATTCATAGTTTAAATTTTGATTATTTATTATAGTCTTATTTTATCCCGATCTGCACTGATGAAATACATGCTGTGCTGTCAATGTGAGAAATCTTCTTTTGTCAATAATCTCCTTACATGATGCATTAGTTGTCAGCAGAATTCCATACTAGTATATATATTTGGAATCCAAAATCCCAAATTTGCAATTTCAATAGATTTCCTTATCCATCATTTAATGTGGTAAAGGAAAATGAATTTCTTTCGAAGCATTTTCTTGTCGACTAGTTTACTGAATATACAACAACAACAAAAGCCTTTATCCTACTAAATGAGATCGGCTACATAAATCCTTTTTCAATTGATATAAAAGATTTATGCCATGATTTTTTCTACAGAAATTTTATGTTGGATGTTGACTGCTTAACACAGCCCTCAACTTTTCACATAGGTGCTTGAGACTTGGCAATGACATTGTCATTGAATATAATTAAATTTTAATCAAATTGAGTATGGGGATTTACATCTTTTGTTGGGCTTTTATCCTGTTTGTTATTTTCATAATTATGTTTTATTTTATATTTTTCTAGGTTTTATTTTTTATTTTTTATATTCGACTTATGTTAAGAATGGCAGAGGTTGACCTAGGAAGACTTCGGCATATTGTATAAAAATGATTCTTATTTATTCGAATTAAATAAAAATATGACACTAAATAGGACGCAATGTAGAAAAATGATTCATGTAGCTGACCCCACTTAGTGAGATAAAGGTTTTGTTGTTGTTGTTGTATTAGTCACGTGATAACTGTACTAAAGTTTTTGACAATTTAAATGAACCCCCATGATAGTAAAGTTGAATTAATGCAGTGACTTAGGCGCAATTTGTATACTAGTTTAGGTAGGATTCAAGTAATATTTAAGGTCCATTTGGGGTAATTTTGAACTTAATAAATAAGTTCGCTTACGTAATGATTGCTATAGGAAGTTCGTTGCATAAAAACTCGCTCGGATAAGCTTTCTTTGTTTGTTTTTTGCAGTTTAGAAATAAACTGTGATCATACTGTTTACTGACATGATGACCATTTTACCCTCAGTATAAGTAATGTTGTTTCGTAGTGTAACTATGATATCAATATATTTTATGCTTTAGAAGTAAAAATTCAGTGCAGAAGAGTACAAAAAATAAGATATACACCTCACTTAACAGTGTGTTATAATTACTAAAATTAAGTAATAGACTATTAAAATAATATTTAATATTATGATAATATTATTTTTAAAATGCAGACGGCGTATGTCACTAGTTAAGCCGTCTTCCAGGGATAGTATCCATGACCAATCACTCTGGGCAAATGAATCTTCCCGCCTGTTTGCCCAACAAAAAAGTCGGTTCTTGTGATTCTCACGTGCACTCTGTATACAAGAATATCAAGTCAACAAGATAGCAATATGCAATCCTCGGGAGGCAACAAAAGTCCTCGAACTCATCTTTTCTTAATGCTTTAAAAGACATCCTATTAGACATAACACAAGTAAAAATTATTAAAATAAATAATTAATTATGGTTTTATGCAGTCATGATGTCTCAGCGAACTCAGTATATCAACCAGCAAATGTATCGCTACAACAAGGTAACAAACCTTATAAAAAAAGGATCTTGGTTGTCTTTAATCCGCATAATATCAAACTCGTATGTGTCACATGCATATCACCAAAAAAATTCATCTAAAATAACCTTAAAGACTGTATCGCCAAAGGAAAGAAACTTGGATGTCTTCATTAAAATTTCACATGTGACACCAACCAATACCAACAATAGGTCATTCAGAAGAACCCATATAGTCAAACGTAAAAAACAAATGCAAAAAAAAAGATATACATACAAAAAACGTAAAAAAACCCAAACAATCAATATCAAATACACAAAGAATGAAAATAAACACGAACTATATAAAATACAAATACAATAAACATTGAATATCTTCAACACCTCTATAACGACAAATCCATACACGTGACACCACCACCTTCACAACACAACTCCTCTGCACCACACCATTGCCTATATCGACACCACCATCACCTCCACAACTACAAACCACCTACTCCACACTACACACCACCACAACTACACCAAACCCTAATCCCTACAACACCACCTCCATGCCACATACTGACAAATACACACGCGTGACACCATCACCTCCACATCACAAATCACCTCTACACCACACCGCTGCCTATATCAACACTACCACCACCTCCACAACCACACACCACCTCCACACCACACACCACCACAACCACACCAAACCCTAAGCCCTATAACACCACCTCCATATCACATACTGACAAATCCACCCACATGACATCACCACCTCCACAGCACACATCACCTCTACACCACACCGCTGCCTATATCGACACTACCACCACCTTCACAACCACACACCACACAACACCTCCATACCCACGTGACATCACCACCTCCACAACACACATCACCTCTATACCACACCGCTGCCTATATCGACACTACCACCACCTTCACAACCACACACGACACAACACACACCACCACAACCACGCCAAACCCTAAACCCTACAACACCACCTCCATACCACATACCGACAAATCCACACATGAGACACCATCACCTCTACAGCACACATCACCTCTACACCACACCACTCCCTATATCGACTCCACCACCTACATACTACACACCTTCATAACCACACCAAACCCTATAACCCACAACATCACCGCTATACCACATACCGATAAATTCACACATGTGACACCACCACCTCCACAATACACAACACCTCTACACCACACCACTGCCTATATGGAGACCATCACCACCTCAGCAACCATACACCTCCACCTCAGCAACCACACACCACCTCAAGCACACCAAACCCTACACCCTACACCCTACACCCTACACCGGCGCTATACCACATACCAACAAATCCTCACATATGACAGCACCACCTCCTCAACATACATCACCTCTACACCACACCACTGCCTCCACATCACCTCCACACCACTGTCTACCCACAAACTCCACACCACACATCATCAACTCAAACTACACCCGAATCCATCAACCGAGCAGAGCACTAAAAACAAAAATCCATCTACCGCACAAGCCGAAATTCATTAAGTGAAATCTATCCAAATTCCAGCATCACAAAGACAACAAACCGAAAAACATCAAAGCACAACAAAGGACCGAAATTTCCAACCCTAAATCAAAATGTCTCAATAGAAGGTCGTAGAGAATACCATGGGGCAACAGAAATCAAATGATCCAAGAGGATCGAGAGGCAAGCTCGCTACAACAATCACCAACTAGCTGAAGAATAGAGGGAAAAGAGAGAGGAGAAGAGAAAGGAAACAACCAACTCACGGATCGAAGAGGATCGAGAGATTCAATTTTGGGCAAAAATCGCGAGAGACGAGAGAGGGGAGAGTGGGGACGAAAGCAATCGTGAGAGCTTTCAGCAGGGTAGGGCAGTAATTGAATCGCGAATAAATGAATTGCGAAGAAACGCGGGCCGCGTGGTCGAACTGTGGCCCGCGTTTCATATGTCTTTCCCAGAAACGCAGCTGCACCGCATTAACTAAACGATCCTAACTGTGTTTTCAAGCAGTCCCATGGTAAATAAGCCGCGCCAAACGGACCCATAGTCTTATAATTCTTAAATTAAGTTAAAACCATATTATTTGTCAGGATTCAACAAGATTTAACAATTGTCATGCCAAACAAATTTTTTAGATTTTAATCCCATCTTGAATTAGTAAATCATACTCAAGTTAAATCCTACTTGTGGCCAAACAAGCTCTACAATCTAGGATTAAATGGGATTAAGGATGATGCAAACAATATAGATCACATTAAAAAAAAAAAAAATCAAAAGACATCTAACACTACTAACCGATATTTAACAGAAAGGATCCTCAGAGAAAGACCCTCACAAGTTGTTGTTTGCACTTACATTGCACTTAAAGAATCACACATCCACTAGTTAATCACGAGCTTGGAATAAAAAATATGAGATTTTTATTGAATAAAAGCTAAAAATAAATTACATTACTTTAGGTATCAATTTCTAAATCCTCATGGCTAGATTAAAAGGAAGCATGGTAACAGACTTGTTATAGGTGATTGAGGAAATGTTAAATATGAATGCATGGATAGAAAATGTGGTAGAGAAGATGGTTTCTCTGCTAGTCCCTGGGTTTAGTTGCTGCTCTTATGTTCGATTTTGGGTTTTCTTAATGCTAGATTTAGGGTTGCTTTTCATATCTAATTTCATATCATTTTGGCCTACTTTATTGATTATGAGGTTAAGTAATTTTTGCCTTTAATTTACTTTTGTGCTTGATGTTTTTTTTCTCTCTTATCAATTTTGCTGTCAATTTTTTGAGGCATATATTAGGGATCAATCTTGCTTGCTATCTGATGGTCTTTAGTCACCATATTCTATATACAGTTGGATTCAAGTTTGTTCTGTGTGGTCTATATGTTATTCTAAACTGTAGAGTGTATGGAATTGTTTTTTCTTTTCTTTGGCGATGTTATTATTAAATTATTAAAAGCAATGGTTAAAATTTTGCAATTAGAGACATTCCCAATGCAATTTAGGTTGCTGGGGGTGGGGGTGGGGGTGGGGGTGGGGGTGGGGGTGGGTGGGGGCGGGGATCTCATATTAGCTGGATGAAACGTATGTTTGAGCGTGCTTCTATGCAATTTTGAAGAGGCACAATTCTCTAATATTAGGGCTTCAAAATATTAATTTATAAATCCAATGTTTAAGAGTAATTTTGTTTTCTTATTTCTCTATACCTAAACTCAGTTAAATTTATCTTGTTACACAAAATTTATATATTATACTGAATATATCTTCTTAAAATTTAGTTTAGTGGTGCATTCAGTTTGGAGATGACACTCCTAACTTATAAAGATTTTGCAATTAAACTATCGGGTCAGATTGAATAAAATTGGAGTATGCCTAATCAAGTTCATGTAAAGATTATAAATCATTTGCCTAATCAAGTTCATGTAAAGAGGATAAATCATTTGACTACCTCAATGATGAACTCATTGATTTATATTTTGCATAACAAGAAATTAGCAAAGTACATTTGAAGAAGTCAATTTTTGAGGATGATCAAGATCCATTAATTAGCGATGATATGCCATTGGTCAGTGGATTTTTTGTTGAGATTGAAAATGAAGTTAGCTCATCAAAATTGCAAGAAGAAAATCTTAATGTTGACTTTTTTAATGAATGAAGGAATAAAACCAACACAAGTCAGCTTAGGAATAGAAAATGTTAGTATAAGATTTTACTTGATAGAAATTCTAATCATCAACATAAGTATTGTTTTAAAATTTTAAGTAATATTTTTATTAGTTTTAATTGATTAGGGATGGGAAAGATGATGACGATGGAAGATGTTGACACAAATGGGAATGAAGGAGAGAAAATAATAACTATAATGTTGATTCTTATGAAAACTCTCCAAGTGATGAGAGTGGTAGAATTTTTTTATTTCATAAATTTTGATATTAATATCTTAGAGTACTTGTTTATGTTAAACTTTGCAGGGGGGGAGAGATTTTTATGTTCTTTTCTTTGGTTGTTATAATTTTATCTTGATGTTTGTATGTTTTTTATTATTTCATGTTTCTACATTAATTTAAGGTTTGAATTTTGAGGTTTTTGCCTTAAATGTCTCCAGGCTTATGCTATGGATAAAAACATTTCAATATGCAATTGTACAATTTCAAATCTTGGTTAGAAGCAGCTAACTGTATCTATGAAGAGGATATATTCTATTGCCATATTCTGCATTGTCACTTATCTGCTGTTCTTTCTAATACTTGTTTAAATGTTTTTGTCCTTCCAGATCTTCTGTGTAATTTTAGCAGGCTCTCATATCATCAAATAGATCATATTTCTCTTTCTAATCCTCTATTCATTTGTAGAATAGTTTTGGTTTTCAATTTATAAGCAGTTAGAGAAAAAAAATGATATGATCCGGCTCATTCAACATGATGTACAAAAAAGGCAATTTTGTTTAGTAGTTGAACTCTATAAAGTTGGCAACTAGATATACAGTTTTGACGCTTGTTGATTTCTATGTTCTAGAAACTGAGAATTAAAATTATTTTCTTATAATTTTGGATAATCCAAAGTTTGCATGTTCAGTTATTACTGATAGCTGCAGTTCAATTTCTCTACTTTCATTGGCCCCAATGGTTCCTCAAAATTGGCAGTCTTATTGGGGTAAAATGGTGTTAACCCATAATAAGCTTGGACTCTGATTTTTTTGCTTATCTTGTTGGAAGATTTACATGCATACCGCTTAGTTCTTATGTAATTACTTATCTAACACCTAACTTTAATTCTTACATACATAGCATCCTGCCAATGCATGAAAAATTTGTGTTTCACTTTTCAAAATTTAAAATGGTGGTATTTTTTATGTGATATGAAAGACTTGGGTGGTGTGGATGTAAAAAGCAAAGTTTAGGTGTTAGATATGTAAATGCATAAGAATTTGGTGGTATGCATGGAAATGCCTGTATCTTGTTGGTTAACATACATGCTTTTACAACAAGTAAAATGTTGTAATTCTGATATTTTGCTTATGCTTGCTTTTGATTTTTCACTTAGCTTATCAACTCATCTCCCAAAATATAGCCTGTGCTCAAAACAAATAATGCTTATAATATTAATGTCTTCTATAAACAGATCTATCTATGAATGCAAGAGTTTATGAAGGGGGTCATGTCTGGCTACTGCATAGTTTTCGAAACTAAAGACAGACTGAAGGTGGGGAATTAATTAAGGTAATTTTTTTATTTGATTTGGCATGTTTAGATTGGTCATATAAAATGAATATGATATATCCGTCCGCCTTACCTATAGAAAGTTTAAAACTTCTCTTTTTCTTTCATCATGTGTGCTGAACAGTCTCCTGAAAATAAATCTGCATGCTTGCTGAGCTTGATGGCACTGTGTTTGGCCTATTCTATGCCATTTTGCCACAGCGCCAAGTTTTGTTAACATTGCAATGCATTTCATAACCTTAATCACCAAGTTTAGTGGTAAAATATTTAAGAGAATTGTCCTTGTTGATATTTAATCTACAATGATTGCCGATAATTTTCTATTTTTCTTGCTTCGAAGTATTTAATCAAAGCCTTCTCCTTGCTGATTTTACAGTTGCTCAAATACAATATGGCACACGCTGGAAAATTGGCATGATCTACCTTGAAACTTGAAACATGCCAAAGGGACCTTTGAGAGCGGCTAGAGAACTAAATTTAGTCAATTGCATTTTAGTAGGCCTACAAATGAACTGAGCCGATCCAAGTAAGAACTTGCCAAAATTCTGTTCGAGCCCGTGCTTGATTCAAGTATTTGTTTTAGTATTCAAACTTGGTTCATTCAAATCATGACTTTTTGAGCTTGTTTTGAGCTTGACTCAATAGCTAACCAGATTGGCCTTTAACTTATTGAAGAGCAATATTGGGGAGAAGTTTGTCTGTTAATTCAACAAGCCTTATTGAGTTTATTAATCAGCAGTGTGTTGAGCTTAAAAATTATTCTTTAATACAATGAACTATTAAATAAACAAACATTTTTATGAGCATAATCGAGTAACTTGTATTCATGAATCAAAACAATTTAGTGTTAAAAAGGCTAAAATTTTTACATCATCACATTTAAATATATCCATAATTTATTTTTAAATGAACTAATTGTTGAGGTTTGATTAAGATTGTTAAGTAGCATGTTTATCATTTTTAAATTATATTATTCATCATTATAAATGGATCAAACATCTAGCTTTTTTAATTTTATTCATTTATCATTCTAGCATTTATAGAAGTATTCAAATTTGTTCAGTTTGTTAATTAACTTACGATGAAGAGCTGAGTCACTAGTAGTTTGTCGTGTGTATTCTTTTGCAGAACCTCAAATGAGGGTGAGCTTTTGCAGAGGCAGCAATGGTGAGAATGAAGAGTAGGAAAGATACGTAATGGTTTATTATATCATAATGATGTAATCAGAACCTTCTATTTAGGGTTTTTTTTTTTTTTTTTTTTTTTGGTAGAAGACTTTCGTATAAGATCATGATTTCCTTTTATTACTTATTTTTATTTCCTTTAGATGTTAAATTTTTTCTCCCAACCCTTTTCTTTACTTTCAGGTCAATTTATCCACACCTTACTTCTCTTTCATTCCTTTGATTGGGCAAAGGGTTTTTGCTCGTGCTTCATGGATGAATCAAAATTTTCTGCCAACTACACTCAGCTCCCTCCTCTTCATCTATTCTTGGAGCTCAACTAGTTAGGATGGCTCTTGCTCTTGCTTCACAGAATTTTTCCTCCCCAATTCCCTTGCTAGTAACCTATTATTGGTAACCCCCTCACAATACGCTCATTAACACTATTTCAATATTGGATAAAATGATTTTTGTGACTACCTCAACCTTTGTATTCACCTTGCTGAATTCATATGATACTTAGGCTCACAATGTGCAATCGTCCTTCTCAAAAAATAGAAAGACTTGACAAAAGGGCGCGCTGCCCTTTCCTCTTTGCAATAAATTGTGCTCTCAAATATTGTGGCTTGAAATATTTGGGAGTTCAAATAGTGCTGTAAGCATCTTAGATTGTCCATTGTTTCCCTTTTTGGTCTTCTTGAAATCGAACTCTCAACCTCTTTCTCAAGAAAATGGTTTGCAATAACTTCCATTCATCCTTCAATTGTCACAATTGGATTACATGGGATGCAACCAGAGGCTCTTTCTCTTCTCTAGTTGTTCACCACTGATTTATTCATGGTTGGCTAACTTTCAATTCTTCTTGATCATTGTTGTTTATGCTGAGAATGGAGCCTTGAGTGAAAGGGTTCTTTGGGAACCTATTATTGAAACTGCTTCTTCTGTTAGTAAGACTTGAATTATATCAGAACTGTAGAGGAAAAAAATGGGTGATGCTCCCCTTGTTCTTATTAACTTTTTTAATTAGCAACTTGAAAACTATAATTAGAAGTTTGTTGATAGAGCCTTTTATAATAATTATTGAATGCAACACTCTCAGCACTCTTTAATTTTTAGTTCATGCACTCTCTGTAAAAGTACAAGACTGTCTGGTTGCAAATGGGATAACATCAATGCTTTTGATTTTGAACCACTATGATGGTGGTTTTAGTCCAGAACTCCAGCCCACCATTAATAGACTCATTCTCAGTTTTGCTATTATGAGTTGTGGCTGAGTTCTTTGGCAATCATGTATGAATAATGATCTCAACTTAGGTACCCTTTTTTGAAGATGCATTTGTTTCAATTACATGATTTCATTGAACATAATGCTTCATTATTTATGTAAGCTTCACATATCACATAGTCTTCATTGAATGTGTTCTTGTCTTGGGTTGTTTGATTTGCTTAAAATATAATGTAATATAAAATGTATGCAATGCAGAAGTAAATGTATTACATTTGGAATATTACGAAGTTGTTTGGTTCATTGTAAAATAAACATACGATTTTATTTTTTTTATTTTTTTTTTCTTTTTTTTTCTATAGAGGAACCGGTATTTTCGACTTTATATATTTTGAATGAAAATAATTTAATTGAAAATGTTTTAGGTATTGTATAAATTATTGGAGGCGTCGCTGGTGGACGACAATTACCTGTGACAATGGCGGGTGGTTGTGGCTGCAGCGGGTGGCGGTGGTCGGTCGCAGGCTGTAGCGGGTGGGGTGCGGTGGTCGGTCGCAGGCTGTAGCGGCGAAATGAGGCTACCGACCAAACAAATCTCTAAACTAAATTATTATTGTGATATTGTTTGTGCTTCAAACTTAGATTTAAATTCAACTTTTCACTTCCACATAAAAATATATAGCTTTATAACATCAGTCATTGGCAATTAGTTCAAATTGTCACCTTGCGGTTGACTTTGCTTTCATAATATTTAAAATAGTGACGTATAATTATATGATTACATACATTTTTGTTCAAACCATGTTTATAAAATAATATCAACTAATAAGATAGTCAAAATTAGTGTCTAATTTCATTGTGAAATCATGATTTGACTTTTTAAAATCATGCACTACAATATGGTATTTTATTCCTATTGCTTACTTAGCGTTGATTTATTATAATATGTTTTGGAAGCAGATACAAACTTTTAAAACTGCGTTTTTTAAACAGTCATAAGCAATTTTTTTTTTTTATTATTATGTCCATACTTTAAAAAAAATAATAATAATAATAAAAGATTTTTTTTTTATTTAAAAGTTTGTAATAATAATATATTCGATGAAATATGAAAGATTTGATTGTTACAAATGTAAAAAAATTAAATCTTAAATGTCACGCGTAAGTACTTAGAAATTATGTAGTTATAATATATAAATAGATTGGAGATTATCACACACACATATATTTATGTGCCGCGTATGTTGACCTGTTGATTGACATCCACAATATAAGACCTTGGGCATAGTTGGCCTTAAGAAGGTGGGTGCTCGAATTAGGGAAAATTTTGTATACGTAAATCGTACGCAGTGTTGTGTACGTCCAACAAGTTACATGTAAGTTATTCAGAGAGTATTAGGAGGTATTTTTGTGTTTTATCTCTTGTAACTTCAATGTAACCTGCCTATAATCTCTCTGCAATCTTCTTATTTTTGTAGGTTACAGGTAGGTTACATGGATGTTATACATACGTGACATCCTCCTATTAGATGGCGTACACAAATTTTTTCCTCTAATTAGGCACATTATGGGTGATTGGAGGCTTGTATAATAACTTATGATCATTTCTTTATATATATATATATATATATATAAGTTTTACTTGGTCGTAAAGAAGGTTATTGGGAGGCAAAATTCAATGGACAATTCTATTAAACCAACATTTAACAAAAGGGAGAAAATGTAAATAAATAATTTTATAAGAAAATTTCAATTTCTTAATGATTCGTAGCTGCTTGTTGCGAATAATTCAAATGTAACGCCAAAAGATGAAAACAATGAACTGAGGCGTGCATGAATTGGCATTCAATTTATTTGAATTTTAATATAATTCATTTCATTTTCTGAAGCTGTTGGAAACTTTAGAAGACATAAAGTCTACCAAAAATTTCTAAATTGCACCATAATTTTTTTTTATTCCAGATAAAATTCTTCAATACCCCCAAAAACTTCGTATTTACAAATCAACCGCCCTCTTTCGTCCATTTTTCAAATTGATGGTAAATAGATGTTTAGTTTGTAAATATCAATATTTCGGAGGGTCTGAATGTAATTATTGTTTTTTTTAATATATTGGATAAAGTTTTATAAGAAAATTTGAAGTTTCTAAGGGAATTATTCAACAGTGACATCACATCTCATTAAGAGAGATTGGGCCTTTTTGGTTGAATTGGAAATTTTGATTTTTCACCCTAAGTAATAAATTTTGCATTGATCGGCTATTTTTGAGTAATTGCAGTCTTCCTAAGTTGGCTTAGGGTGAATTAAGCTTAATACAATTTTAGACAACATTAAGCTACATTTTTAATATTATTATTATAGATACTTGAGGTTGGGGTGTAAATGAGTTCGGGCTCAGATGGTGTTCGACTTGTTAAAAATGTCATTGTTTGTGTTTGGTTTGTTTGCTTAGCGAGTCAAACACTAGCTGTTCATGAACTAAGAGTCATTTTTTGACAACACTGATCATATAGCCGTCGGAAGTTAAGAGTTGGGCCAAGATATAAATCTCATTGTTTATATTAAGATATCATTTAAATATAATTTAATATATTTTTATTTTATTTTTTTAATTAATAATTTTAATTGATTATAAATCTTTGTAGCATTGTAGTTAATTAAATTTTTTAAGATACTACTCATCAATATAATTGATGAGTAGTATTTTGAGCCAAAACGAGCTGAACACGAATGAACAAATCTTTGCTTGTCATGCACAAATCTTTGTTCATGTTTGACTCGTTTATATGTGGAGCACAACAAACGTGTTTGTGTTTGACTCGTTAACTCAGTGAACGAACCGAACACGAGCTTCCTAACGAGCCAAACAATAGGTGTTCGAGAATAACGAGCCGTTTTGACAGCCCTACTTTGAGGTGTTTTTACTTAAGATATTCTAAATAAGCCGAGATAATTTGACTGTATGATGTCAAAATTATCAAAACATAATCCAATCTTAATAATTGTGTGGCCTGCATGCAAATGCCCATCTATATATTCATTTATGTGTATATTTAATTTTTATAGAATTTATAAACCTTTTAATATTTGGAGCGTTATAATTAATATGAATCGAATTTAAACATCATGTGAATAAATTTTAAATTGTCAAGTGGCTCAAATTTAGGTGGTCAGTAAACTTTTTGATGTCAAGTCTTCTATAGCAGTTAAAATATCCTATCAGTTTAAGCCACTTGGGATACTGAAGGATACCGTTTTGAGGTGGTCAATGCAAAAATAAATATTTCTGTTAAAAAGAACAAGTTGGAATGGCTTAATTATCAAAAACATTCCAAATCAAAATATTGCTCAAGTTGAAAATATAATTATGAATTTATTTTGGGGCAGCTCTTTTTAATTTTTTATGTCCAATGCAGTTCTTTTTAGTTTAGTGTTATTTATATGGGATAGCTGAATAAATAATGACCATCACAGATAGAGAAAAACAGAAGAGAAAGACGCAAATAAATACAAATCCAAACAATCATATGATAGAAGTGGTGAGAAGTGTGTTGTAGAGGCAGTGACTATAGGAGCTTAAGTGTCATGTAGGCAATGACCCAATGGAATGAGTGTGTCGTGGAGGCGGTGACCTAAATGGGTGGACATGTCATGGAGACATCAGTCAGGAGGATAGGTGTGTCTTGGAGGTAGTGACCTGAAAGAGTGGGCATGTCATGGAGTTAGCAGCTCGAATGACGTGTGTTGTGGAGGCATTGACCTGAAAGGGTGGGTGTGTCATAGAGGTAGTCATTTGAAAGAGTGAGCATACCGTGAAGGCAGTGGGCAGAATGATAGGTGTCTCATGGAGGCAGTGACTGGGAGGGAGATCTACAATGGTCTGATGCGGTGTCGTAAGAAGATAAGGTGAAGTGATTTTCACTGGGGAGGATTACACACCGAGTAGAATTGATGTGCAAGTTGTCTGGTCATATGATGTGTGAATGTGTGGGATAAGTGTGTGGGAAAACAAATCCAAATGCACATAACTTGAAGCATGCAAGTCATAGACATGCACAATGCCATGCAAGACAATCATGCGAAAGTGCACAAGTGTAAGAGTGAACCACTTGTGGTGTGGTGTTAAGTGACATAAGGATGCCACGAAGCAGATATATAGAGTCATGCTTCTCTGGGAGGCAATATACTAGCCGCGAGCATATGAGGGTGTGTGCTCAAAGGTGCACGACAAGAGTATAAGTGACGAATTTGCTAATGCAAGGTCATGTAATCAGTACTAAGGCACATGTAAAACAGATATTATGTAAAATCGACTGTGTGGCCTGTTGGGTTGACTCGAGGCAACATAACCAATAGACTCAGTTGGGCTAAGGTGGTTGATTGAACCAATGAAATTTGTTAATTAGGTTGGGACGGTCAGTTTGACTAAAGTGATTGGTAGACCGGGCTAGGGCAACAGGTCGGAGTTAAGTGGTCGGTCGTCCGGGCTGAGGCAAACTACTACCTACGTGGCCAACAGCTCACGCAGCTCCTAACTCTGATCTTTGTATCGTACAGATGTTACTACAACTCACCAATATGTTTCTTTACCAACTACCACTTATGTGATTCATAGCTCATGCAGCTCTCAACTCCAGCCTCTGTGGTCTATGGATGTTATTAAAGTGCGCCACTATAGCTTATGCAACCAACTACGACCTACGTGACCAATTATAACCTATCCAGTCCACATATCACACAACTCTCAACTTAAACCTCTGTGTCCTATGAGCGTTATTACAACTAGCCACTATGACACACGTGACCAACATTAGCCTACATAGTTCACAACTCACACAACTCCCAACTTCGAACATTGTGGCATACAAATCTTAGTACATCTTACCACTATGTTTTACATAACCAACTATGGCTTATGTGGTCCCAAGCTGACATAGCTCCCAACTCTGGCCTCTGTGGCTTATAAATGTTATTATAACTTACGATTATGAACTACGTGACCAACTACGATCTATGTGATCCAAGACACATACAACAACCAACTCTGACGTTTGTGGATTGTAAATATTATTACAGCTCATCATTACAACATTGTGACCGACTACATCTTTTGTGGTCCACAGGTCACACAACTCCCATCTCAAGCCTTTGTGGCCTATGGATGTTATTACAACTCACCACTACAGTTCGCGTGATCCATAAGCTCATATGTCTCCCAACTCAGGCCTTTGTTATTTACAAATGTTCTACATCCCTCCACCACAAGTTATGTGACTAACTATAACTTATGTAATTCACAGCTCTTGCAACTCCCTACTACAACTTATGTAACCAATCCACGCTCGTGAAGCAACCATCTACGACCTACATGGCTAACTACTACCACGACTTTTAACTACGACCAACTAGCACTATAGTTATCATCTATAACATTTATGACAGTCAATTGCATTCATAACAATCGACTATGACATTGGTAGCCCATTACAAATATTATACAATTATTATTGTTAAACTACCGTTTTACATCAATATTGTAATTCCATATTCTCTAATTAAAGATGAGAACGAGACTTTGTACTTGCAATTATATAGCAAATTATCTCAACTAAGCTAGGTCTCATGGTTTTTTCTCCTCCTGCTTACTTCTTTTTTTATCCGTCTGTCTGTGTTAGATCTTCATTCAAATGAATATTCCCACACACAATAATTATAATATTAAAGACAAGTTTTATTTCCCAACTATAAATTGAGTACCCACCCCTTTTAAGTAATTTACAATGTACCATTAATATCACAATTGCTGTTTTTTTTTTCTAGTTACTTCCTCAATTCACTTTCATGAACCCTAAATTAAAAATGGGAAAAAGATGACAACATGTGGAATGGAGACCTAAAGTTCATCACCACGCCTTACCCAAATCCACCAGCTTCCTCGATCGATTCATCCCTAGACCAGATGGCGCTTCAGGAAAAGCTACTCCGACGCCGCCCCACTTTCGATTCAACGGTCCATGGAGATCGCCGGCCATTACCGTATCCGAAGGACCATGATTCCGGCGATTACCGGGGCTCGGCCTCAACATAGGGCTCAAGCACACAACGTAGCTCGATAACCTGTTGGGACTCTGCTGCCGTTGAGCCTTCTGCCTCAACGGCGACGACCCAGATATGTAACGTCCATCTTCTTCCCTCTCCTCCTTCATCGCCGGCGACATTCCCCTTCCATTCACCGGCTGCACGTGAGGCTTCCTCGACCTTCCGCGGCTGTCATCATCCTCTGCCGGCGAGATGCCCTGCGATTTCTTCCCATTCTTCTTCCACTGTTTTATAATTAGGGACAGGAACCCAGAATGAGAAATCGAGGGTTTGATTACGATCGCATCGGATTCCGTCTTCCTGGGTGCCTGTTTTACCCTAACTGGAGAGAAAAGGGAAAGCTTGTGGGCGCGGCGTTTCTGATCATCGGAGACATTAGGGAAATCAGGACGAGAACTGAGAATCTCCGGTGATGGCCTGACTTTGCGTTCCGCCTCAGCGGCGGCGAGGGTGTTGAGGCGCTCCCGAAGGCAGCAGGGACAAACGCCGCCGCAGTGATCGGAAGGGTGGGCTCTGCACCTCATGTCCTCCTTCCTTCTTTATTGAAAAGAAGAAATTGAAATCAACCTCTCGAGAGAAGTAAGGATTACGAAATTAGGGTTTTTGTGCAGCGATCTTTAAAGGTGGAGAAGATGAGATGGGGAGAAAATGGTAAAGCTTTTAATTTATAGTGGAGAGGTTGAGGAGAGAACTTTATTCTGTTACATTTATTTAATGACATTTGAGGGGTGGCGCGCATGGAGGAGTGGTTGGGCGATCCCGCCATTGGCCCGCGTTTTGACCTAAGAAGTTTATTAATAGAAAAATAGTTGAAATATAGGAGAAATTATTGTAGGAGAACTTGTGATGTAGTTTTGTATCAGGACTTTAATTCAAATTTATCATATGTGATATGTACAATCAGATATCTAATTTAATATATGTTTGTATATTTGATAGATCCTGATTAAAATACTGATGCGAAATTGTATATAGATCAATTTTTTTTCTTGAAGATATACTTTTTAAAAATGAGTAAAGAAATTTCTCTAAGTACTTCTTGACGAAGCCATGATGAAATAGATAAATTGAGTTGATATTTGGTAAGTTAGTGAGACATGCATGTGGGTATCATTGGTGTTATTATAATTGGTCAGTCAATGATATATAATATATATATATATAGAGAGAGAGAGAGAGAGAGAGGAGGCCGGCAAATGTGAGTGGAGACAAGTTCTTTAATCTTTGAAGTGCCAAAAAGGTAGTCTGATGTGATCAGATTGAGACCATTTGTCTTCTGTGAAAACCCCAATCATAGTTAGCGGGACAAATTTTTTTATGGACGGTTTTATTTTTTTTTATCCTAAAGTTGAATATTATAATTATTCAAGCGTGCAAGAAACTACGCGGTGGTAGAAATTGATTATCGTCTTAATGTTATAGGAGAATTTGACATACACATAGATGAAAGAGAAACAAGCGATGACGATTCCAGAAATTTTTACGTGGAAAACTCATAAAAGGAAAAAGTATGAAGTCTAGCCTAGTTGCAAAAATCCACTATTGGTTGATAATTACATAAATCTCGTCCCACAAATGGTAAAAGGCGACTATATTTTTCATATTACAGTATCGACTAATGGCGTCTGATTGGTGGTAATTGGCGATGATGGTTAACGGTGGTCGACGATGATTGACAGAGATTAACGAAGATCGGCGGTAGTCGATGGCGGTCAAAGGTGATCAACGATGGTCGACGGTAGTCGATGGCGGTCAAAGGTGATCAACGATGGTGGCGGTGGTCAACGATGGTCGAGAGTGATCAACGTAGGTTGGCGGTGATCGGCGACGGTCTGCGGTGATGCTGAGTTGCAGCTTCTGCTCAATGCCTCAGGCTCTATCTCTAGGCTTAAGCTTCCCGTTTATGTGAGAAGTGGGGGTCTATTTATAGTGTTTTGGGTGGCACTAATGTAGGAATATGAACCGTTTTGATCGGGCGGTCCAAAGACTCTCTCAATCAGACGACATTTAAGGGGCATTTGGATGTTTTAATAATGTCGAAATTAAGTGATATTGGGCTTGTTGTATTCGTTTTGTCGAGACGCTTGATTCGACTATGAACTTGCTAGATTCGGTATACATTTTACCTAACAAATGTGTTTGAAAATCCTTTAAGAGTAGTTTAATTACTTGATATGGGTCATGATTTTACTCAAATTGGACTGACATTGATATAATTAGGTTCGTCTCATCGAGCTGGTCAGTTCGACTCTAAGTTTGTTGAAATCGGAGCTTTGGATGACTATTTATCAAGATTTGAACATCCTTTGCTCAAAAAATTATTTCGAGATCTGTGTCATGCCTCGAAATTTGTGTTAGATAATGAAAATTTGTTGGTGGCGTATCAAATATATATATTATAGGGCCCATAATCATTTAGGAGCTTTAATATTTATTATTGTATACAAAAACAAATATGTTAGCATGAATCTCAAGGCTATCTCTGAGCTCCAAAAAGAATGACATAATAAAGTTAGATCTGCTGGTAAGCGACATGACGACCCACAAGAATCGATCGGCTGACGCCATCCACATATCTTTCAAACCAACTTAACGATACACGCTCAATTCCTCTGACAGGAAATGAAGATTGATGACCGTCCAAATGCATATGACTGACTAACATCAGCCAACCATATCATCATTATCGACTATCTTCAGTAGTTCAATCAGTTACCCTTGCCTGAATGATCAATTTAACGATGGTCCCCAAGGTCGATCGGTTGCATTAATCATCTTTCCTCTTTAGCTCCGATTAACCGAGCCAAAGGACAACAGGGCCCCAAGCCCATAGAGATCTAATTCCTAGAATAAATTGTACTACCCTCCTTAAAGCAGGGTTAAAAAGGTAGTTTTTCTTTATTGCTTTCCCTCTCCTATAAATAGAGCTCTTTTCACATAATAAGACATTTAAGCATATCCCTTCTTCCAAGCATCTTCACACTATCACATAAGAAAAGAATTTTGGCTCAACATAGGGCTCCAGATACGAAATATATTCGATTATAACAAGAAAAAAACCACTACCAACGTGCACGCACCACTCTCGAGTGTGAGGGCGCCGCGCCTTCTGGATCCAATTGCGGGGGTGCCGCGTGTTGTGCTATTTAGATGCAGGCATGTGGTGTCGTCCATGGCATTGGGGCACTACTTTGCCCTGACACCTAGGTGCCCCTATTATGGCTTCCTGTCATACTCCACATACCAACACAAACATACGTGTGTGGGCTAGACCGCCGTTGCCTATCCTATTCATTGGGCTAGGCCTTTCCTCAAACCTAAGCAAGGAGGAAAAACCCATCAAGTCGATCTCCATACACTCTTGATTGAGTAAATTTCAGTGGACATAAATAAAAATCATATTGTTCTCTTTAGGATTAATTCAATCAATCAACATTGCCCATAGCCTTCCTTCTCTACAATTCACAATTAAATTCAGAACACAAGCATCCCTTTGTGAGCCATCATGGTGAATTACACCAGGGTTAGCATCTCCCCAGAGTTAGAGGTGTAAACAAGTCGAGCTTGAATGAGCCTAAGGTTTGTTCATGTTTGGCTCGTTCGAATTATTTTATTGTTTCTGATCGGCTCGTGTTCGTAATAGCTCATGAATTTATGTTCGTGTTTGACTCGATTTAAGTCCATTTGTTCGAATTAAGCTCGTGTTTGGCTCAGTATAATAACTTATTAAATTACAAAAAACTATTTAAAGAAAAAAAAAACAAAACAAAATTTAGTGCTCACAATCGAGTGGCCCGCGTCCATAAAATTGATTCATGAAGAAAGAAAATTTTAATTTAAAGACTAAATGTTACATCCTTATTCAATCATTCTCGATACGGAATAAAGTAAGGCTTTGTTTGAGAAGACGGTTCGATTGCAGAGAACGCCGACGTTTGCAAATTTATTGTTTGGTAAAGCACAATCTCCCAAAGTTTCTTCGTAAAAATGATAAGATTTTACCGTTTCAGATTGCAGCTCGCTAACGAACAAATCAAACATGTGCCTACTTACTGAGTCAAACATGAGCTGTCACGAATTGTGAGTTATTTTGGCAGCCCTAGTTAGTAGCACAGGGTTCTATATTTCAATGGGCTCAAATTTCTTTGTACATAGGAAATATGTCAGCATTGATTCTGAGGAGATTTGAGGGTCTAGAAGGAAGAAAGTATATCAATTGACAACCCACCAACAGAAGACTCATATGTATAACGATCTGATCGGATACAACATGGATAATGCCAACCAAGTCATAAAAGCAACTAAATGATTTGAACTCAAGCAGTTCGACCATAAATGAGGCAAATGATAATCAATGTATATTACCACGATCAATATGATCCAAGGGAGGAGCCAATCCCTTGGGTCATGTAGTTATATCAGAGAGATCTATCAATCCACCAAATATCATCAAGAGTCAATAAGAAAAGACTCAACCAACCCTCAAAGTCCCTTTGTCAAAGGGTAACTATCTATCAGATTGTGGTGATTGACTATCTGCCCGATAGCGTAGCATCACTCTACCGACATAAATTCGTCAGTAGAGATCACGGGTCATTTACCGAGCCAAACCAACCGATCAATAAAACTTAGTCGACCGAACTGGTCATGTCGACCCCAACCAATCAAGACCAGCTGAGAAGTGACAATGATCGAGCCTGGTCAACTAAACCAACCTCGCCAGGCTGAGACCTCGCCAACCCAACAAGCTGAGTTTGAGAGCAGCTGAGCACTTAGAAAACTGAAGTGAAATACCAAGAATATCTTATAACATCCCTATAAAAATAGGGGTATTAGAGTATTTTCACAGCAATGTATTTCATTCCATATGAATAGGAAGCTTATTTCATGAATAAAGGGTCATGCGTTACTGTTCATTAATGTATTACTATTCTTTGTCCCTCTATCTCGTTTCTCTCTTCTTCTATGCTCTAATCTCTTGAGATGTCATTCACATACAGATTCAGATTCAACAGTAAAATAATTAATTTTTAGTTTTGCATTGGATCCTCAAAGTAAATATTAATCATTTAAAATTAATGATGTTTATCAATTTATACAAATATTAAAAAATCACACTTGAAAGTTCAATCAAAGTATTTTAAAAATGAAACTAATAAAAATAAAGCTTGTTTACATTTCTCCAAGAAGTTTCTAAATTTTGTTAAATTATATTAGCTAAGATAAGGCAATCAGGAACTAAGCTTGATGAGTTAACAAACCAGGCCCAAGTCACCCCGAACTCGACTCATTAGCTTGTGAGCCAACTCATTTAAAAAACAATAAATATATAAATATTCAAATTATATTAAAATTTAAGACTTTATCTTTAAAATATTAAAAAAATGATATTTCATTTTTTATATTAAATAATTTCCTTATTAATTATCTCATAAATCTTAATTCTATCTGTCATGTTATTATAACTCCAACTTTAATTAATCTTTTTTTCTATAATAAAAACGCTAGCTCGTGAGCCGGCTTGAACTCCTAAAATTAAGCTCAAGTTTCAACTTAAACTCAATTAATTAGTCTAACACACGACAAAGTCGAGAGTAACTCGAGCTCCACTCGACTCGTTTGCACACCTCACCTGCCTAGGATATCAAAGATTATTAAAGTGGCCCTTCATTCATTCCAAAAATAAAATAAGATAAAATTAAGGCCAAGATTGGCAAATAAAAGGGGGAATTCTCGCCTGCGATGCTAAATTTTAGCATCAACAAACCTTGAAACTAAATATTCACACATAACATTTTCTCTTTTTTTTTTTCTGAGTTTTTACAGACCGATCATTTAAAATATTAAATATAATATTTTAATCGTAAAAAATATTTAAATATAATAATTTACACTCAAATTTTTTTTAGAAATATTATATTTAAAATTTGAGTTATTAAAATATTATATTTAATTAAAAAGTTTTAAAATTACCCCATAAAAAGTAGAAACCCCTTTTTTTTTATATAATTTACAGGATAATATTAGAATTCTACATGACCCAAAATAAAACTCTCTGAACAAATTATTGAATCAAAAGATTTGATGTTGTTTTGAATCATAATTTCAATTAGGAACTGTCACGTGTACAAATAGATTCATCTATTTATTAAATTGGACATATTTATACACGTGATAGTTCATGATTGAAGACCAGATGCAAAATTATATCAAAACTCCTGATACAATAATTTCTCCTGCACAAAAGAAACAAGAGAAGATCTGTGGAAATGCAGGCGAAATAACATCACCACACCTTACCCAAATCCACAAGCTTCCTCGATCGATTCGGCATTAAGCCGGAGGATGTGCCCGGAAATGTTGCCCCGCCGCCGCTACACCGTGGATTAAACGATCCCCGGCGCTCGCCGGCTAACTCCGGCTCCGAAGAATGGTTCCGTTGATTGCCTGGACTCGGCCTCACTAGCGGCTTCAGACAGAGAGAATAGCCAGAAAACTTGCGAGGACTCGGTTGCCGTTGCGCTTTTACCTCGTCCTTCTTCAATCTCACACGGCCGATTTCCTCGTCACCCGGAGATAAGTTGTTCGTTTTCTTCTTCTTATTCTTCTTCTTCTGCCATCGAATTAGGGCTACGTGACATGAATTAGAAATCGAGGGTTTGGGGATTATATAATCAGATTTGTCCTTCTTGGGGCATGGTTTGCTATTTCCGCAGCATCGATCGGCGGAGAAGGAGCCGTGAGGTTCGGATCGAGAATGGAGAAGCAGTGGAGGCGCAGAGGAGGAATCCGTGTTATGTTGGATCGCCGGAGATGATGTGGAGTCTTCGTCTGGAGGTGCGGTGAAGAGGTTGGAGAGGCGTTCGCGGAGGCAGCAAGCGCAGACTCCGGCGCCGGGATCGGAAGGGTGTATTCGGCACCTCATCTTCTTCTTCTTACTGATGCGGAGAAAGAAGATATTGGTTTAAGAGGGAACTTTGGAATCTATGATTGAAGTTTTCCTATGTATATATATATAATGGGGGCAAAATTTTTGTTAGGTTTTCATCATGAATTTATTATAAAGAAATATTAATTTTAAAAATGATCTAGAAAATATAAATTATGTTTATATATATATTATAATAGTCTAATATTAATCATATAAATTGACACGTGATTAACAAATTTTTATCATTCATAATATTAAGGCCGTAGGCTCTCTCTCTATCCTCCTCCCTTTGTGTGTGAGGGTTGTGAGTCTATTTATAATATTTTGGGTGTGCAACCATTTTTATCGAACGGTCCAGAGGATTTTCCTTGATCAGACGGTGTTTAGGGGGCATTTGATAGCCTTAACGATGTCAGAATTGAGTGATCTTGGGCTCGTTGAATTCATCTTGTTGAGACGTTTGATCCGAGTATAAACTTGCTAGTGTCGGCATTTGTTTGATCTTCCAAATATATCCAGAAATCTTCTAAGAATAGATTAATGACTTGATCTGATCTTGATTTGACTCAGATTGGACTAGTTTTTATGTCATTAGGTTCGTCTCATCAAGTCGGTCAGTTTGAATATAAGTTTGTTGAAATAAGATCTCTAGATGTTTTTTTTATCAATATTCGAATGTTTCTTATTCAAAAGATTGCACCGAGATTCGTGTCGGATGATGAAAAATATTTGGTGGTGTATCAATACTATTTCGTGAATTAGACTTATTTTTAAATGTATTTGAAATTTCTAACGAAGCATATTTAAAAATATAAATATATTATTAGATAAAAATTTTAATTGATTCTATTGAATTAGTAGGTATATTATTTAATAATTTAATTATGTTATCTTCAAATTTTAATTATTTATCTAATAAAATTTTTTTGACAAAGATGAAATCATAATGTACGGTAAAATTAATGTTAATAAAAGACTAATCTCTTCCCAATATGCTGACAGAAATTTATAACAAATTGTTACGGTATTCCGCCGGAACTCGTTACCTCACGGAAGGAGGCGTGGATTGGCAGGCTGTGAAAATTTTCAATTTTTTCGTTCTTTTCTTTGTTTTTTTTTTAAGCCAAAGTTTGGAATTTATGCAGAATAGTTAGGTTTTATTTTCTATTATATGGAAAATAGAAAATTTTATTTTAATTTTAGTCATCTAATTCTATATATTATAAACATGGGGCTATAGGTGGCATTGGTGGAATTTTGATGTTGTAGATTGTCAATTGGAGGACTCTTTTGCTCTTTTATAGAAATATTTGGCATAATATGTATAGGGATGTTAACAAATCAATTTCGTGCGGGTACGGTTCAAAATTGAATTGAGCCGGTTCGAGCGGACTCGGAATCGAAATAAGATGGATAAAATTGAGTTGTTTGGATTGTTTTTGGCTTGAAATTTGCTTGTAGCTCGTTATATTTGATTTTATTTAGTGTTATATATAACTTTTATAAATAGAAAATAATTCAAGCTGATCTTGAGCCAGTTCAAACCGATCCATGTATGGCTCGGAGAAAATATGATCTAATGTTTTGATTCCTTGCTCAACTCATTTAATTCTATCATAGCTAAAATTCAAATCAATTTTAGAGTGATTAACAATCTTCGAGCTAAATTCACAACCTTAATGATATAAGGCTGAGTTATATCAATAAATTTTGTTGAAATTTAAATTTATTCTGTGAGGCATGACGAAGGATCTGAGTGGCTGAGGCCTTGAGGGTGAAAAAGAGAGCAAGAGAGCACAGGGGCTTGACCTTAAGGGTCAATAGGGTATTCTCGAGCTCTCTAGTCTCTTTTACATATTGAAAATAATAGTTACATTGAAAAGAGGAGAAAGTTGAGAAAGAGAGCCGAAAGCTCCCCTCCTCATATTTTTTTTTTCATACATGATATGATTCCCATGTTTATAAAAGAAAGAGGGACCAAGTCTAAAATTACATGCTTGCTCTGGCTTTAGTAGGGGAGTTGCATATTATTACTAATTTATATTCTCTGTTTTAATATGAGAGTTACAAGTTTTTATGACGTCTGTTTATATTCATAATCAATTTTTTTTTTTTACATTTTCGTCATTAGATTATCTAGAAATTTGTGTAGATTATTTTTGAGTGTACAAGTATCGATTATTAACAACCTTATAAATAAATTCTTTAGTATACATATTAACCACAACAATACTTCATTGCACATTACATGTCATTAGTTGTGCAACAATAATATGTTAATTATGTGATATATCAATTGATATCTCCATTCAAATTAAATATTTTTCTCATTTCATGGATTCCATAAATATGTAATTTGAAAGTTTGTAGAATTATGAGAAAGAAAATTTCAATTATTTGATTCGTGGTTTAGTTTATATTGGAGGCACTAGGGTTTATGCCCCCCATTAACTTATTTTTTGTATTTTTATTTATGTTTTGATTTGAATTAATTTTTTTGGATGATTATTTTTAAATATATTCAAAAGACTTTAGAATTGATACGACATAAAAAAATTTCCATCATTTGGCACGAATCTTGAGGTATGAAACGGATCTCGAGACGACTTTTTGAACAAGCAATATTCAAACCTCGATAAAAAGGTCATCCATAACTCTAATTTCAACAAACTTACAATCAAACTGACCAGTTTGACAAGAAAAACCAAATGTTACCAAAATTGGTTCAATCATAACCAAATCAAGCCCAGATCTAGCCATCAAAACACTTGTGAAAGTTTCTGGATACATTTGGAAGGTCAAATGAATGCCAACTCTGACGAGTTTATAGTCAAACCGAGCATTTTGACAAGTTGAATCTAACGAGCCCAAGATCACTCAATTCCGATATCATAAGTCACTCAAATTTTCATCAAATGTCGTTCAATTGAGGGAAGTGCTCTAAGCTGTCTGATCAAAGTAATTCATATTTCTGCATTAATTGTACCTAGAACTCTATAAATAGAGTCTCATGCCTCTCATGAGGGAAAGAAGAAGAGCTTGAAGCCTGAAAAAGAGCTTGAAGTTTTGAGGAGCTAAAGTTTAGCATCACTTCAGTCGAGGTAGACCACCGCCGCCGACTGCCCTTGATCATCGTCGACCACTGTCGACCACCACCTGTCGATCTCTACTAATCTTCATCGATCGCCGTCCACTTCTTCGAACAAGTTTATTCGTGCACCAACATTGTAACTTCAAAGAGTGTGCCTGTGGGACGAGGAACTGTATATGTAATATCCAGTTTAGAGTGGATTTCTTTAGCTGGGCTAGAGCTCGTGATTTTTTCCCTTTACCAGTTTTCTATGTAAGAACTTATGGCGTTATCACTAACTTTTTTCTCTCTTATGACTATGTGTTAAATCTTCGTACCACGCTAACACGATCATCAATCACTATTGCCGCGAATTTTCTAGCATGCATCAAGAATATCGTTAAAAATAAAATAATTTGTTCTTAAAGAAAGAAATATATAAAAATTTTATGGATGAAATATATTTTTAAAAATAAAAGAAAAAAAAAAAACAGTAAAGAAAAAGGATGACAAATGAAGCCTTACTAAAAGAAAAAAAAAGTATGAAAATCTAACAAATCAACGCATTAAATTTATGCAAATATACAACTGATATCACATAAAAATCAAGTGTAGTCGGTAAAGAAAAAGATTGAGTTTTATTATTATTATTATTATTGTATTTCTATTTACAAATTTTATAATTTATATCAAATTTCATTTTTATTGCAGCTTCAAATAATGATTCAACTTCATTTGATTGAAATATTAGGTCAATCATGAGACTATATTACAAGAGTCCTCTTGATGAAAAGTCATCCAGAGCTCCGATTTCAGCAAACTTGTAGTAAAACTGACTGATTCGATGAAACAAACAAAATAATATTAAAACTAGTCCAATCCGAATCAAATCAAACACGGATCAAGTCATTAAATCACTTTTAGAAGATTTTCAGACACATTGGAAAGTTAAATGGATGCCGATACTCATATCAGTTGCCCTTCTATTTTTAGGCGATATTATTTTGGTCGTCCGCAAAGTAAGTTCAAACATAAATAACTACATTAATTAGAAGAAAGAAAAAAAAAAAAAAAGAAAATAGTACAGACAGAGATGAACATCTTCAACGCAGCAATCTGTTCCCGCCCCAACTTGACCAATCGTGCCACATAATTGGCCGCATCCGCAATCCATGTGAGTCAAATCATTAGCAGGGGGATCAGTCACCTCCGCCGTTCCCGAGTTCCCTCCCGACATTCAGTCCCCGCATCCACCATTTAGGGTTCCTCTTCGTCGCCGAGCCGTTCAACCTCCATGTCCCCGTTTGCTCGGGACGATCAACCCCTACAATTGCTCGCTCCTCGGCTCTTATACGCGTCTTCTGCTTTTTCCCGCGGTTTCACCATTACGGGTCGATTCTTCTGCTTTTTCCCGCGGGTTCACGCTGTTTCCCGCTTCCACGCTTATACGCGTCGAACAGACTACGAAGGAGAACATCGGTTGAACGTCGTATGTGATCGAGTGAGATCCTCCATAGAGCTTGATCGAAATCGAAAAGAGAAGGCTAAGAGCTCAATCAAATGGAATTCAGGGAAGTCGTATCACTTTATTTATAAGAACCTAAGGCTCAGAATTCATGGAAGTGGTTAGTTACATCACCAGCATTTATTTCTAATTCAAATCTAATTATTAGAATTTAATTCTCTCATTTTCATTACAACATGATTTTTTAGATATAAGAAAATTGAAAAACTTATAAATAAAAAGTGATTGTCTACGTTATCACACATTGAATGATCCAGATGCTCGGAACATATTGTTCGGCGAGGACCATCTTGCGTGGGTGGAAAAAGAAAATGGGTCGTCGGAAATAACCACATGCCTAAAAATGAAGCATCCATAATTGAATGACCAAAGCCGAGTGACCAAGGTGAACTGGCCAAAGATGGGTGACAGATGGTCGAGTAGCCGAGGGAGAATATTCAGGGATGAACAAGCAGCTTAACACTCAAGATCAAACATTGGAAGTTAGCCAGATGACTCCACTTCACAAGAATTAACTTGAGGCCAACTCTTCTCAAAATTACAAACCATGGTAGCCAGGGGTGACTAGGATTTGAGGAGCCCACATCTCAGAATTATGGCGGGATTGGCGCAAATACATCATATCATGAAGGTCTAACCACTATAAATACGAGGAATTAAATGTAATAGAGGATTTTTATGGATCTTTTTGTTTAAGTAGAAAAAAAATATCAATACCATTATTGATGCGTGCTAGAAAATTCGCGGCGGTAGAGTAACTGATTATCTTCTTAGCGTTGTACGAGAATTCAACACACACACATATGAAAAATAAATAAACTGTGACGACTTCAGAAGTTTTTACGTGGAGAAAAGGGAAAAACCACAGGGCCTGACTTAGTTATGAAAATTCACTATTGATTGATGATTACATAAATCCTTTGTCCCATATACGGAAAAGAGTAATTATATTCTTCAGATTACAATGTCGATTGACAGCGTCTAGTTGGTGGTGATTGATGATGGTGGTTAGCGGTAGTCGACGATGGTAAGCACTGGTCGACGAAGGACGGCGGTGGGCGACGACGGTCAGCGGTGGTCGAATACGGAGGTCGGCGGTGGTTGACTACGGTCAGGGGTGATGCTGAGCTGAAGCTTCTTCTCAAGGCTTCAGACTCTCTCTCGGGGTGGGAGTCTATTTATAGTGTTTTGGGTGCAATTAATGCAACAATTTTGATCGAACGGTTCAGAGGGCTTCCCTCGATTAAACAACGTTTAAGGGGCATTTGATTGTCTTAAAGATGTCAAAATGGAGTGATCTTGGCTCTTTGGATTTATCTTGTCAAGAAGCTCGATTCGATTATAGGTTTACTAGTGTCGGCTTCTGTTTGATCTTCCAGATATGCCCATAAATCTTTTAAGAATTGATTAATGACTTGATCTGAGTTGATTTGACTTGAATTAGACTAGTTTTTATATCATTAGGTCCGTCTCATCGAGCCGGTCAGTTTGACTATAAGTTTGCTGAAATCAGAGCTCTGAATGAATTTTTATCAAGATTTGAACGTTTCTTGCTCAAAATATTGCATTGAGATTTGTGTCGGATGATGAAAATTTGTTGGTGGTGATGCGTGCTAGAAAATTCACGGCGATAGAGTAGCAGATTATCGTCTTAGCATTGTATGAAAATTCAACACACACAAAGATGAAAGAAAAACAAGTGGTGACGACTCCAGAAGTTTTTACGTGGAAAACCCGTAAAAGAAAAATCACGGGGCCTGACCCAGTTGCGGAAATCCGCTATTGATTAATGATTACATAAATCCTTTATCCAACAGATGCGAAATGGTAACTATATTATTCAAATTACAGTGTCAACTAACGGTGTCTGGTTGGTGGTGATCTGCAATGATTAGTGGCGATCAATGGTGACGGTCGACAGTAGCTAATGGCAATTGACAGCTGTCGACGATGGTCGGCAGTGGTTGATGGCGATCAGCGGTGGTCGACGGAGGCCGACGGTGATTGATGGCGATCAGCGGTGGTCGACGGAGGCCGACGGTGGTCAACAGAGGCCGGTTGTGGTTGACAGCGACTGGCGGTGGTCGACGACGATCGGGATGGTGTTGGTCTTCAGTTTCTTCTTACAGCTTCCACTCTGAAGTCTCAAGTCTCCCTTTCATGTGAGGGGTAGGGCTCTATTTATAGTGTTTTGGGTGCAATTAATGCAACCAATTTGATCGAACGGTCCAAAGAGCTTCCCTTAATCAGACAACGTTTATGGGGCATTTGATGGTTTTAACGATGTCGGAATTGAGCGATTTTGAGCTCGTTGGATTCAACTTGTTGAGATGTTTGATTTGAGTATGTGCTTGCTAGTGTCGATATCTGTTTGACCTTTTAAATTTGTTCAGAAATATTTCAAGAGATGTTTAATGACTTGATCTGGGCTTGATTTGACTCGGATTAGACTAGTTTTTATATCATTAGGTTCGTCTCATCGAACCAGTCAGTTTGACTATAAGTTTGCTGAAATTGGAGCTCTGCATGACTTTTTATCAAAATTTGAATGTTTCTTGCCCAAAAGATTGTATTGAGATTCGTGTCTTGCCTTGAGATTCGTGCTTGATGATAAAAATTTGTTGGTGGCGTATCATGTGGCATATCAATTATATTTTTCTCTAATCTCTCTTCCCCACATCAATTTCCTTTATCATTCCTCAACATGTTATCTTTCTGTCTTTTTGCCTATGCTCTATTTCTTAAGCGTGATTCAGATACAAATCTAGGTTCAAAACAATGCTACACATCATCTACATAAATATATATATATATATATATATATATATATATATATATATATATATATATATATATATATATATATATATATATATATATATATGAGGAAGTGGTCCTAGTATTACGAAGGAAAAACTGCTTCATGACGATGACTAATTATACTGGAAGACTTGGTCTTGTTATTTTTCAATTAAATTCTTCACAGATTGTGGAGTTTTGTTGGCCCACCTCTATTATGTTGGAAGCTTTCATTGTCCTTATCATTTTCTGAGCTTTCTTTTTAGAGGTGAAATCGGATGAAGTCAAAATGAAGCCCAGTTGTTCCAAGCGTGTTGACTCCATCAATTGGTATGTCACAGCTTATGATTAACCATTTGTACTTATAATAAAACAAACTCACATCTTTATATTCATGGTTGCTAGTGTTTTATTTTAAATTCAAATAATTCCTATGTCAATCTCTTAACATTAACTCTTATTATGGCTGTATTGCTCATAAAGTTTACATCGAAGGACCGAGTGATGCTTATGTTGTTGATTGAGTCAAATGGAAAATGATCATCATGAAAAATAACATCATTTGATACAAGAAGTTACTTGTTTAGATTATGGTGATGGAAATGCTAGAAAACCAAAAACAGGAAAAGTGGAGTAATCAATGATGGTGTTGTATGGGAATCCGTAGGAGAGGTGTTAAGAGGGTTATGTTGATTGAGAAGGCAGTGGTATAGATGCGTTCGATTCAAAACTGAAGTGGAGTTCTCGATTGAAAATATAGAGGTGTTGATATTTCCTTTTAATGGCTGAATTTTACTGGACTCATTCAACACATGAGCGTTGATGGATGAAAGATATGCTCGTTGAATAATCTGAGAGGTTAAGACTTTTGTTGCTGTCCTATTTGAACATATTGATTTTAGTATCAAATTGGATCAAGATCATGTTAAAAAATTTGCAAATGGTTATGGGTGCATCCAGTTTATTCTTGAGAAGGAAGATTCATGTGAATCTTGTTTGGACGGATCTTTATATACTTATAGGGCTTGATCAATTACAAATCAAAACCATACTGCGGCATAGGATCACAACAAAATTAGAGTAATCCAGAACAAAAATAAACCTAACAAAAGCACAACAAAAATAATCCCAGAAAAAGCACATCAGGATTTACGTGGAAAAACTCGAGAAAGGGAAAAAATCACGGAGTCACACCACCAAGAAATCTTCACTATGAAAGAAGTACATAATGCTCACTAAGATCTCTCTACAGTCGATGGAACATATAGTACTTCGCTCCAACCCCTTTTTCTCAATCTCTACTTCGTGAGGCCTTTTCGAAAGAATCGCATGCGAGAGCCTCACTTCTTAAATCGAAATCACAAATTTAAGAACTGTTACAGGAGCAACCGTCTAACAACATGGTCACGCCGCATATAAGCATAATTATTTTGACTTCTAGGGGCAAACACAACCTTCAACGGTGTGACCAAACCAATTTGCAGTGTGGTTTTGTTGACCGACATAGCTGCACCCGTTTTGGTCATGATTACACCAAGCCTATGTGCATGATTTGCGGCATTGCAATTGTGTGATGCAGATGGTTCAGAGCTCCTTTGACTGGGGGTGCTTCAGACTCCACAAACTTAACAATTCACACTTAATTTTCTAAAATAATTGCCACATACGTCAAATTTGATATTTCAAGTTGGTGGCAGCAAAAGTTAAGCTTCATTAAATTTAATATTACCATCTATGTTGTATAAGCACTATATAAGAGATAATGTTATTATGTTGAAGCATCCATAAAAAGAAGTAATAGAGAGAGAACGTGAATAGGAAGAAGAGAAAAGAGTCTCCTCTAAGGAAAAAGGAAGAAAAGTTTCAGTTGCTTGCAAGTAAAGTTTTTTCACTTTTTCAAGAAAAATTAATTATAAAATTAAATATAGTTGTTTTTAATTGGATAAAATTTTCTATGTATCCAATATTTTACATAATTATAAACTAGTTATACCTAACTTACTACACAATGATGATATAAAAGTTAATAAAGCATCTATTTATGCTGATCAGTGCACATCAACTTTAATAAATTTTAGCCATAAACCATTATTCTTGAAGTACTATAGAGAACAACCTTAACATAATATTAGCTGTATATGAAACATTTTTCAGCACGAATTTTAAGATGGACGAAAGAATTAGAAGAAAGATATGACTGATCGACATAGCTGTTGAAGGCCGTTTAGGATGGAGATTGACGAAGAAAACGTCTAGTTCAAGCAATCAGAAGAATGTGCCAAAGGATTTCTCACAGGGCGGCGATTAGCCCTCGAGCCGATCGGCAAGAAGCACCCTTTCAGATCAAAGGCCGATAGAGTCAAGACTTAGCAGTGACCGACGAATTTCCTACCGGTTGAATCAGTCCTCTGGTCTTTTTGTATGCGAATACATTTGTATTTAACAAAAAGCCTCTCTGGAAAATCAATAATGAGGGTACTAATATGTATTTTTGTAAAACTGAAACATATTCTTATAAATAGGGGGTTGATGTCATGAATAAATGTTACACTCACTTTTATCGTTCTCTGCTATGCTCTCTCTCTCTTTCTACATTCTTTACCTTGAGTGTGTTTTCCGGAAATTTTTGGATTCAACATCCTTTAATGTGCGGTGAGCGTGTAAACATGCCATCAACAAAAAGAGGAGCCCGAAGACAACAATAGGGAGAATTCAGTCAGAGAAACATGGTAGAAACAACATGCACTAGGGAGTTCATGGAAGAATTTGTTTAGCAATACCTGCAAGATTTGTGAACTCAGATCATTGACCAAATGTCGGGACAATTTGTAGAGTTGCTTAGAGCCGTGGCTGCCTTGGGAGCAATCCCGGTTCCAGGAGGAGAACCGTCCCAGCAAGGAGCACCTAACCCACCTCAGGGAGAGCCCCCGACAAATAATGGGAGGACAGTGATCCACCTGCAAGATATGCCCAACGATGAATTGTATCAAGATAGCGTTGGATCCACCCTTAAGAAGAGAAATCGACAGGTGCAGACCGAGATGCAGCGACAGCTAGAGAATGTCTTCTCCCTATAGGTCTCAGGAGTTGAACCCTCGGAGAAGTTCAAGATGCTCGCCTTAGAGCCGTAGAAAACCCCAACGACCACTTTGCGTTGTTTGAATCCTCCATATGCCTGCTGAAAATATCTGATGCCCTTAAGTGCAAGCTGTTCTTCACAACACTGAGGTTATCTGTGCTAAGAAGGATCGACGAGTTACCCGCAGGAGTGACCACTTGTTTTGCGGAATTAAAGAAGCTCTTTTTATGCCCTTTCACTAGCCATCCGAGACCCAAGAAGAGTGTCTGATCCTTATGGCAACTAAAACAAGAAGTCGACAAGAGCTTGCAATCGTTTATCGCACGTTTTCAGAGTGAGACGTTGGATGTGAAGGACCTGAAACCTAACATGGTCTAGGCCGCGCTGACATAGGGAGTAAGGTAGAAGAGACTCCACTCCAAACTTGACTTCGCGGAGCCAGAGCCTGGTCGAGTGTTAAAGATGGCCAATAAGTACATAGCTGCCTATGAAAAACGCCTTCGAACCCACCGAACGGAGACATCAAAAGAGGCCCCCGCACAACAGCAGGAGGCAGCCAAGACAAAATGTGCTACCGATCATCCGCCCACGCTATGAAAACCAACCCAATAACCACTCAAACTATCATTATGAGGACCAGAGGAGACAAGCGATGAACTAACACCACCGATCATCCTTTGCACTTAAGGGCATCAGAGATTTTCAGCAGGCATATGGAGGATTCAAACGACACGAGGTGGTCGTTGGGGTCCGACCATCCTTTTTAAGGCTCAAGGAGGGCATCTTGAACTTCTCAGGGGGTTTAGCTCCTGAGACCTACAGGGAGAAGGCGTTTTCCGACTTCATCTTCATCTCGATCTACGTCTGTCGAATACTCTCCTTAGGGGTCGATCTAGCGCTATCTTGATACAATCCGACGTCAGGCTTATCCTGCAGGTGGATCACTCTCCTCCCATTGTTTGTCGGTGGCTCCCCTTGAGGGGAGTTAGATGCTCCTTGTTGGGCCGGTTCTCCTCTTGGAATCGGGATTGCTCCCAAGGCAGCAATGGTTCTAAGAACCTCTACAAATTGTCCCAATTAGGTTGTTGATCTGAGTTTTTAGAACATGCAGGCCTTGCTGAACGAATTCTTCCATGAACTCCCTAATGCATGTTGCTTCTAACACGTTTCTTTAATTGGATTCTCCCTGTTGTTGCTGTTGGCTTCTTTCTTGTCGACGACATGTTTACACGTTCACCGCATCTTAAAAGATATTGAATACAAAATTGTCCGAGAAACACACCCAAACTAAAGAACGTTCTATGGGAAGGATGAGAAACAAAGAGCAAGAACACAGTAGAGAACGGTGAAAGAGACTATAACCTTTATTCTTGGCATGGACCCCCTACTTATAGAAATAGTTTCCAGTTGTGCAAAATTACATACCAATCCTCTCATTAATGACTTTCCAGAGGGGATTTTTGGAAATTACAAAGATATTCACATACGATATGACCAGAGGACTGATTAGGCCAGTAGGAAGTTCGCAGGCCATTTGCTAAGCATTAACTCCGTTGGCCTTTGATCTGAAAGGGTGCTTCTTACTAATCGATCTGAGGGTTGATAGTCGCTCAATGAGAAATCTTCTGACACACACATCTGATTGTTCAAACTAGACACCTCTTTGCTAATCTTCATTCCAAACTATCGTCAATAACTACGTTCAATTGGTTATATCTTCTTTCTAGGCCGTTCGTCCGTCTTGAAATTTCTGTTGACATGTTTTTCATACACAATAATGCAAAACAAATTAAGCCCCATAGTCACCATTTTATCATCCTCAACTAGATGTGCCATTAGGATAGTTGTTACTTATTAAAAAAATTGTATCAAGAAAGGATAATTGTTTAACATCTGTCCTTGACTTTACACATCTCTTATTATCTGTCAACACAACTAAACTATTAGTAACAAAATTTTTTTCTGTAATGATTATACTAATAAATGTTTAATAGTTTATTTAATTGTTAAAAATATATTTGTTCAATACTTTAGTGATAATATCTAATAATTTTGTTCATCGTTTGTAAATTTGAATGACTAGTTGACTCCAGCTAAGCAATACGTAATGTATAAAAGTATCACAATTTATGAATTATATTATATTATGAATATATATAAATGAATTATATAAATGCTCCATGCATGTATGATTTTTGTTTTAGGAGACCACAAACCACAACTTTCTAAGCCTCATATTTGAGCTCTATTTGTGCCATGTGTAAAAATTTGATTACCAAACTGACTCCAGCCAAGCAAACATAATGTATAAGTTATTTTAACATGCTAAATACATTCTTGAAGAGGAAAAAAAACGGTTAAATACAGTATATCATCCTTATGTCATGAAATTGCAAACTTAGACAAATAAGATCTTCATTCTAGCAGTTTGCATCAGCAGAAGAATGACAACAAGAACACAAGCTAACAATTAGATGACTACCAGATAAATTTAGTTGATTAGTGCTGTCTCATCTCTAATTCTTGAGAGCTGAGAAATGGTGGACTTCCACTGCAGGTACTGCTTCTTGTCATCAAATAGTAGTTGAACATTGCCATCATTGGTGCCAAGGTCTATTGAGCACAAGCCATGACCACTCTCTTCACAACCACCATTGTTTATTTCCTCCAAAGTGCTGGTAATCCTATCTAAAAATAGAATGATGTTTCATTAAAACTATAAATCATATAACTTATAAGCTAGTTATGGAATTATATATCCTACGATTAACAAGTACTAAACTTGTCACTTTTTTGTGGTGGACAAATTTATTGTTTCAAGCACTTTTTTCAAATATTTTTATTATTTTCTAAGGATTAAAGTGTCAAAATAGTCTCCTAGGGCCATTTAAATCCATGAGTATATAAAGTGTCATATTAACTCTCAAACTCTTTAAATTGAAGCTGAAATAGTCCTCGCTGAAAATAGTCCTCCGTTGGGACTATTTCTATTTAAGCCCATATTAAAGAAGTCTAGGAACTAAATTGTCACTTTTATAGACTTTGGGATTAAAATAATACTCCAAAAAGTTTGAAAATTTTTGATATTTCTCTTTTTTTTTTTAATTATTGATCAATATGTTAATACAAATACAAATATGCATATACTAAATGCAATCATACAAATTATATTCTATGAAAATTTAGGTATGATAAACTTACAATCTTTATGTGTGCTGATTGTACCCCTTAAAAGCTTCTTTACCAACCTTAATGTAAGCATATTATGTTTTAGGTAGATCCTTACTTCCCTCACCTGTGGCCTCCCTGCATTATATCATGTCATGTACATGCTTAGATCAATATAAGTCATACAGATATATTCCTGTAATCCATAAGCTTTACAAATAACAGCTTTTTATAGCATGCAAAAAGGAGAATAATTGAATAAAATTCTGCAAGCATTTTAGTATGTTTGTTCATTATTAAGTTTGTGAGAGTAGCTTCTTATAGCATTTTTCTTTCTGATATTGAATTGCAAAATAATCTGAGTAAAGTTATAGGTTCTAACCATTAGGTGAACATTTGAGGAGCTGCATTCCTCTTACAAGGATCAACTTGTCTTCTGAATTATGTCTTTTTGCAGCTGTCCTCATCTCGAGTGTTGAAGCTCCTCTTAAGCCTGCATCAAATGACATAAAATGAAGCTTTTTAAGTATATATGATCAATTTTTCTTCTTTAATAAGTTCTCAATGGATATTAATTTCTTTTATGTTAGGATTTTAGTGATTTTGTATGGAAAAATAATGATTTTGAGAATAAATAAAAGATTTTTCTTTAATTTACAAATTCTCAAACTGAGGTTTCCAATTGTGAATTGACAATGATGTCGGAAAAGTAGTATGGGAGTAGAATTCAACAAGCAGATGGAGAGAAAACTGCAAAGAACAGAAAATCAAAAGCAGAAGAGAAAAGAAAAGAAAAGGAACACTAAGCAAATAAATATAGAATGTCCAAGAGTTTTATTATTTGTAACCGATTGAGATAACAAAAATAATCACCCGAAGGTTCGATGAAAAAAGAAAATCCGAGACATTACCACCAACAACGGAGGGGTACAATTTCCACCATCCAACGTCGAGCCCTGTAACTCGTTCCCATTCGAGAACCACCAAGGGAACCAAATCTCTCACAACAATCAAATAAACCCCCAAAGACCCCCTAATACAACACAAGACCACGTATTTATAGGCACAAGTTCACAAATTTAAAGGAATTGTTGAAAATGTGGCAAGAAAGACTTGTTTTTCTGAAGAGCAGCTAGATGGTAAAAGAAGCAATTCAGGGAGAAGATGACCACAGTTCGAAACGAGGAAAACAGCAATAACAACAGCATTGGGACAATATGGAGTGGAATTCTTGCCAACAGCATCAAATAAAGAAGCTGTGAACACAGGAAACCTGGAATTTGCGAACAGAAGTCTAGAATTGCTGCACAACAAACAAAAGAAAGGCAATGGAAACTTAGCTGATCAATCTTGGCAAGACATGGGATCAAGAAGCCAAAGTTCTTATATCAAAATAATATCTGAAAAGATGCATGTGTGTAGAATTCAACGAGAATATTGAGAAAAAAAATGCAAAGAATATACATTTGGAAATAAGAAAATCAAAGAAACGAAATACTAAACAAAAAAGATGCAGGATACAAGAGTTTCTTACTCTGGTAACCGATATAGAAAAATCACCTCCCCAGTGATTGTAAAAAAAAAAGAAAACTTAGGATGTCATCATCAATGATAGAGGGGTACAATTTCCACCACTCAACACCGTGGCCGGAGACTCGTCCCCATCCAGGAACCACAAAGGGAGCCAAATCCCTCACTACACTCAAATGAACCCCAAAGACCCCCTTATATAATACAAAGACTGCCTATTTATAAACACTAAGCTCCCCCTTATTACAAATGTGTCATCCAAATATAAAACACATAAAAAAAAAAACACTAGTATTGACTCTCTTGCATCATCTATCCGGCTCATGATTGAGGTACTTTATGGTAGTCAAAAAAAGCAAATTTTTTTAATGAAAATTTTTCAGGCATACCACACATTTTGTATGAGTTTACATATCTAAACTTTGGTATTTATACTTATAACACCTCGATCTCATAACATCTACATGAAAATTATATTTCACTTCTAAAAAGATAATGATAATGATATTTTTGATGTGATGTTAAAGATCTGAGTACTATGTACATAAATATGAAGGTTCACATGTTAGATAACACATAAGAATTGTCATATGTATGTAAATGACCCTTTTTAATTTGCAACATACCATCAAATTCTTATGTAGTTACATATCTAACACCTAAACTAACTCTTTGACATTTGTAACACCCAAATCGTTCATACCACATAAAAAATAACACCATTTTAATTTTTTAAAAACTGAAATACTCATTTTCATGCATAGGGAAGCTGTCATGTATGCAAAAATTGAAGTTTAGGCGTTAGACAAGTAAATACAAAAGAATTTGAGCGATATCCATGTAAATCTTCCTTAAATATATAAACTGACAAAACTAAAAAAGTTTACAAGCAAAACAGAGAATTAATTACATGTTGCAGCAGCAGCAGTGAGTCCAAGAATTTCTGAAGCGCTCTGTGTTGCAAGCCCTCTGTTAATGGCCAAGGAAATGAGCGATCTCTGAGCTCCCACAGCCTCAGCAGCCTCAGCACAAACTGTAGCTACAAGAGCTGCTGCTGAAGCAACCACCATGCTCATTTTCTGATCCCATCCCTCCCCCTGCACAGGAACAGTACCCATATTCCAATTATTCACAGAATCCATACTGAAATTCGCCAGAGTTCCAGCAATGGCTGCTGCTAGTCTCGCAACTGAGAGGGCAGCGTGGACTTGAGCTATCTGAAGCCTTAGCTTCTCCTTTCTCTTCATCTGAGTTCTTCTTATATATCTTGTAAATAGTTCTCCACTCAACAGAGCTTTCATGGACTTAAGACTCATCTGCATAAGTTTTCATTGAGATTAGATGACTGTTTGGTTTATGTTTTATGCTTGAGATTAAAGTTAGTACCCAATTACTGTGATGAGATTTCTGCCTTTTTGCTGATGAAGTTGTGGACTTTTCAGTTGATAGCCATGCCTGTAAATAAAGCTAGACTGTCATTCAACTCTGTATTTTACTTTATTTCTATACTTGTTCGAATTTGACTGAATTTGAAGACAAGGCTGAAGATCAAAAGGGAGAGTTGTTTTGTTTTACCCAACTATGATCTCTCATTATTGTAATTCCTCCTCTGACTAGTGCTGCGTTTTCCTCTGACCTCTGCTCCTTCACCGCTCGATCGCTTTCTTCAATTTTCTTATCCTCAAGTTTGGGAACAAGGATCTTCAAAATGATATATTTATGACTATAAGATAAAGATTATAGGATAAAGAGGCCCATTTATATTGCTTGTAGGATAGTACATTGACAAATGATGCAATTACAGCTACTCCTTCCCATGATGTTATTGAACTCTGACATTTACATCTTGCACATATGATTAAAAAAGATATAGTTAACATGAACAAAAGATAACCTTTTGATGGGAAAAATATTAGTAAATTAAAATTTTATAAACATTGCATTTTTAAGAAGACAAAGTGAGTCAGGTTCACAAAGAATATTCATAGAACAAAAGAAAACTCCATTGAATACACTATGATCTTTGGGGATCATCTAAGAACCTCTTAGAGGAGTTACTAGTTACATGCCGAATATTAATGATGATTTATATAGAAAAAATTGAGTTTTCTACTAAATAAAATGAGTGATAAGTTGTATATATTTAAGGAGTGAAAGAATGTGATTAAGAAATAGATAAAGAAGCAAATTCAATTTCTCTATACTAATAATTACTTGGAGTTTAATATTTTATGCAAATCAGAAGGGACTAATGAGGCATTTAGCTATTCATTCACAATAGAATGTTGTGGAAAAGAGAATAAATAGGATTTTATTGGAGAAAATATGTCTTTAGGCTGATAAAGTATCCACAATTTATTTTCTTATCAACCAATTATTCCATATAAGAAAGCCATTATACTCCTACAAACTAAAATTATTTAAAGATATTTGGATGTCTTAATTATGCTCTCTTTGATAGTGTAAAGCTAGAGCCCATATATCTAAATACAAAAATTCTTAGAACTAAGTTTTGGTTTAAGGAATAAAAGATATGTTGTTGAAAAAAATAATAATAAAATTAATCAATAAAAAACTTTATATGCTTGTCAAAAAAAAAAATTTTATTGCCTAAAACAGTACTCTCCCAAATAATCACACATAAGATTTGATAACTAAAAAAATAATGATTGATGGATCACTTTTATATCAACTTATTTATATTAGTGATATATGTTAATGTAGCTAAGAATAAGAAGAATATAAGAAAGGTTAAACTCTAGCATTGTAAGAAGTTCAAAGATAACATATTCGAAGGCGGTGGGGATGACACTTGGTATATGAATTCAAAACAAATAAAAAAGCTTATGTAATATATTTAATCCAAAATGGATACATTCATAAGTTCTTTGTAGGTTTAATAGACATAATGTCAAATCAATTAGTAGTACTTCATTAGCAGCTCATTTCATTCATTCAACTTCTTTATCTCCATAAATTGATGATAAGGCCAATTAGAAATAATAAATTTCTATATTCTAGTGCATTGGGATCCCTCACACATGTATGCGTGGGCTGGTCTGTACACACATGCGCACGTGTGTCCACACAATAACTAGAAATAATATATTTCTATTATCTAGTATTTTGGGATTCCTCACACATGCGCATGCGCAGGTCTGTACACACATGCGCACGCGTGTCCACACACTAATTAGAAATAGTATATTTCTATATTCTAGTGCATTGGGATCCCTCACACAAGCATGCGTGCGTAGGTCTATACAGACATGCATGCACGGCGCGTACTCATACTAATTAGAAATAATATATTTTTATATTCTAGTGCATTGGGATCCCTCACACATGCACGCGTGGCAGGTCTTACACGCATGCGCACGCGGCGCGTACTCATACTAATTAGAAATAATATATTTCTATATTCTAGTGCATTGGGATCCCTCACACATGCATGCGCGCGCAGGTCTGTACACACATGCGCGCGTGTACACACATTTTCATGTTTAACAAAGAGTAGTTCAATGAATTTTTAGATATTTGTTTGACACTACTAGCTAATGCTTATTTGTAGTTTGGAACAAGTAGATAGATGAAATAATCAGGTAATGCTTATTAAGATTGTGTTAGAGATCTAAAAAAATGTCTCTTACAGGGTATATGTTCATCATGTGTGCTTGTATTATAAGTTGGAGAGCTATTTTGTTAGATTATAGTTGCATTATTTAATACTAAGGTTGTGTGAATGACTATTAATGAGGCTTGTAAGGAAGCTATTTAGTTAAAAGAATAATATGGCAAACTTACTGAAGCAATATTGCAAAGTTCCATAATTTTGAATGGTAATTAGATCATTATTTTCCTCACTAATGATCAGAAGTTTTAAGAGAAGACAAAACACATTGATGTGTCATATTATTTGGGTTGCAGTATCATTTACTGTAGTTATATTTTTGTAAATAAAGCCAACACTCATGATAATCTCATTGATATGATGAACAAACCACTATTTACTAACAAGTATGCGCATTGTTATATTTGATTAATGTTTCCTATTGATTTTTGAACTTCTGTAAAAGAGATGGAGGATACTTTGTCAAATATTAAAGTCATATATTTTTTTTCTTATCTTTGGAAGTTATGTTAAGATTGAGGTTCTTAGATTTTGTGATTTAAACTCTATTAGGCTTGGACTAAAGAACTTATTGTTCACCATATGTGATGCCACTTAAAATATGAGAACATTTTTTTAGGAATTTATATAATAGTAGCATAGGGATTGGTTTGATATATACTCTCGTAGCATGGGCCTTATTATTATTATTATTGTGTGTCTATGTGTATATCACATGCAATTAGAGTTTCAATAAGAACCTCCAAGTATAACTTATATTCTGTGCAGGAATGCTTTCGATCTATGGAAGCACAAACAGTATAACTTTTCCTGCGCAACCAAAAGTTTCTGTCATCAAATACTTAACAATATTCACCAATCTTCCTTTTTTTACTCACAGCTTTATTAAAGTATGTCAGTCAATGCTATAATTAAAAACTAAGCACGTGAGTACTAAGAAGTTACTCATAAATTTACATCGATAAATGCTAAAAAAAAAACCAAAAGCTTAGTTCCAACTGTCAGTTTTCACATGCAAATACTGTATTCTCTTCTATTGAATAAACCATGTCATTAAATTTGTAAGACTTTGCTGAAATAACAGGCAACCACTATAGTTTATTCACTTCTTACTTGTGATGAGAGTAGACTAAAGAACTCAGAAGATGCTGGGCTCCAACTTCGACAAAGAAATTCCATGGCTTGATTTGGACTTTTAAGGACTTCAGAGCTATGATTACCTACAGGCTTCCCTCTACTCACCTTCCCACTTTTGGGTCCATCTTTTACAGTATCTATTCTCCCATTCTGTATCAAATGTAGTGCTCAAACTATGAGAGAAAAAGCAAAATCTTTTCATGCTCATCATGTATTTAATGAGTTTCAAATGTACTTACAAAGACAGGAGGAGCCAAAGAATGATTGAATGTGAAAGAAACTCTAGCTGATTCCTCCATGGAATGCTTGCAGCAAAGGCCTGTGACTAGAAACTATGGAGCAGAATGGTTTTGGGAGCTTGCATTGAAGCAAGGCTGCAGCTTTAAGGTGGGAGAGAGTGAGAATAATGGCAAGTAAAGTGGATATATAATTATTTGCTACAGTAATAAGAATAAACAAAAAGGGATTGGAAGGGGAGCTCACTTACTGTAAAAGAGGCCTCTTTGCCTCACTATATGATTGAAATATAAATCTGCCAGCTTGATCTTATCACATTCTGCGTCTTCTATATATACATACCAATAGAAGAAGACAAATCATGGTGTATTAATTTAAGTGATCGCAACATAAGACGTGTGCATTACAATCACCATAAGTGTTGGGAGAGCATTCAAAGGGGATCGTGGTTACCTGTGGCCCACTAGTCAAATTATATAAGATAATTATAAACTTTTAGCCTTATAAAACAATACTATATATACATCAACATTTTCTTTGTTTCTTTAAAGCAAGTGGAGAGGAAGTATTTTATGAATTGAAAAATGTTGAGAAGAATTAATTGGCATTACTGGAATTATTAATGTTAGTGAAGTCAATAATTATTGGATGAACAGTTTAGAACTGTGGACACTTCACAGTTGGTAGCACTCAAGCCATCACGATTATTGGCATTCCAATGTGCAGCAATTGGGATGTTGCTGTTGTTGGTTTGGTGAAGATAAAGTTGCTTCCTACAATAATTTCAAGAATATGAAAGGTGGATATTGCCTTATATATATATATATATTTATAGTAACATAAATCATATAATTCATTATTGAGAACTTTGATTATATAAGTCTTATGACAACGAAAATTAGATTAATTAATGTGCCGTCTATTTGTGTCATGTTGAACAAAGTTATCCACAATGAGAAATAATATCTTATATTGTAGTCTATTTTTTGAAGTCAAAATATCTAGAGTGGGATGAATGTATTCGAATCTAAACCCGATTCAAACCAAATTTTGAACTTTTTAACTTATAACCTCGTACAAATAAGGAACCTCTTATTTAAGTTTTAGGCTCTTATTTTTTTAAGGAATAGAAGAGAGAGGTTTTTCGTGTTGAATTTATTTTAACTTGTTATAAAGTTTTCTTTGACATCTTAATTAATCTTATGATTTCATGTTAAGATCTTAATGATATTTTCTTACTTCATATTTTAATATTGATATTATACTTCTTGTTTTGCATAATATATTGATTCTAAGGATAGAATATGCTCTAAACTTGGTTGTGCAACTTTAGTGCTTGAAGTATGGATATATTAAGACATATTCACATTAATACAATATCTTGATTAATATTTGGTTGGGTTCATTTATGACATGGATATCATAACAATGAAGTGATTATTTTAATTGTTAGAATGAATAAGCAATTTGTTGAGCACCATTAAAAAGTTGATGAATATACAGAGAATTGGGAATCATTCACCCACTCAACATTAAATAGTGCCTTCAACATGTTCAACAAAACGCACAATAATAATTTGGTGGGAGCATTCTGAACATTTCAATGAATAAATATGTCCCTCTCTATCAGTAGTTCATGACTATCCCCCTCTTTTTATTTAGTATTTTTTTAGAGGTTTTAGCATCTTAATATTATTAAAATTGAGTAATCATAGGCTCATTAGATTCATCGTGTTGGAATTGGTTTTGACTATAAATAAAATCAAAACTCTCCAAACTAAACATTTTCATTTTCATTTGGATTTGGATAAAGAGATTCACATTTCTTTTGAGTTTTTTCCAATTGAGTCACTCAGATCTGTTTGGCGTGGCTGCAACTTTTTGAAAAGATGAGAATAAAATATTATTGGACGAAGTAACTTCTTAGAAAATTACGATGAGAATTATAAATATATATTTCTTTTTAAAATAAAATACAACAACTTTTTGTACAGCCACCACACATTGACAAATCAGATGGGAAAAAACAATTTCCCACTGCAAAAACTTGAAGAAAACATTTCCCTAAACAAAACTGCGATGAACGTTTCAAACATAAAGCATACAAAAAGTTGCCCCAAACAAACCATCAATCTAAGTATATATTTCTTATCTAAATATTAGAACGTTTTGACTTCTGAATATTACATCAAAATGTATGTTCAGTCGAATGATTTACATCAAGAATTTGTTATAAATTCTCTTTCAATTTACATCAACTTGTGTGCGCACGCGTGCACACATACATTTATATCAATATTAAAAATATATTTAATTAAATTTTCGGAGCATTTACATACTTACAACCCAATTCATATGTATTTACATATGTAACATCTAAACTTAAAATTTTAAATTTATAGCAACTTAATTGTTCATATCACATCACAAGTACCATTATTTTTCTTTCAAAAAGTGAAATATGCTCTACGTGGGTGCATGCATGCATGGGTGAGCGGACATTGAACTTTAGATACTCGATACGTAAATACATAAGAATTGGATGGTATGCATGTAAATCTTCCCATATTCTTTTATGAATAATACATATTGAGTTTACATAAGAAGTTCGGACGCAGCTCTTTGTCCGGGCTGCGATAAGATTACAACACCTATACAAAATTAAAAAAAAATTATTTTCATTTTAACTCATAAATTTTACCATTTTTTTTAAAAGACCCACTCAAATATATTTGATATTGTGCTATTGAAATCAGAACGCAGAGCTGCGTCCTTATGTAAATTTTTTTCCTTAATTGAAGGCTCACAGCTCTCTTCAATCACAAAACCATCCTACACCCTCCTCTAACTGCTCTTTATTTATTTATTTTTGCTACTCAGTGACTAGGATTGTCAAAATGACTCGTTATTCATGTTCAGCTCGCTAGGAAGCTCGTGTTTGGTTCGTTCGCTGAGTTAACGAGTCAAACACAAAGCTTGATATATAAACGGGCAGAAAAAGAACAAAAATTTGTTTGTTCATATTCAACTCATTTTGGCTCGAAATATTACTCATCAACAATATATATATAAGGCTACAAAGATTTATAATCAATTAAAATTATTAATTAAAAAATAGTATAAAAATTTACTAAATTAAATTTTAATCATGTTTTAATATACAACAACAACAACAACAAAGCCTTAATCCCACTAAGTGGGGTCGGCTACATGAATCCTTTTTCTCCATTGTGTCCGATTTAGTGTCAAATTTTCGTTCAATTCTAATAAATTAAGATCATTTTTTATGCAATAAGCCCAAGTTTTCCTAGGTCTGCCTCTGCCTTTCTTAACATAAGTTGTATTTAAAACATCTACTCTCCTAATCGGATCATCAGGTGGTCGACGTTTAATGTGACCAAACCATCTAAGGCGACTCTCTCTAATTTTATCCGTCTCTGGTGCAACTCCAACCCTTTTACGGATATATTCATTTCGCATTTTGTCTCTAAGAGTAAAGCCACTCATCCACCTAATCATTCTCATCTCGGCAACACTTAACTTAACATTATGCTTCTCTTTTAAAGGCCAACATTCAGCACCATAGAGCATTGAAGGTCTCACCACCATCTTGTAAAATTTTCCTTTCGGTCTAAGTGGTACTTTCTTATCACACAATAGGCCAGACGCATTCCTCCACTTCAACCAACCAACCTGAATTCTACTATTCACATCCCCATCTATATCACCATCGCTTTGAACAATGGACCCAAGATATCTAAATCGTTCACACCTTTTAATAATTTGATCACCCAAAGTTACACTGCTGTCACTAGACCTACTATTACTAAAATTACATTCCATGTATTCAGTTTTAGTTCTACTCAAACGAAGACCTTTAGACTCCAATGTAGACCTCCATAATTCAAGTTTTTCCTGGACTTTTTCTCTTGTCTTATCCACAAGGAGGATATCATCAGCAAAAAGCATACACCAAGGTACATCCTCTTGTAAATGCCCAGTAAGACCATCCATAAATAAAGCAAAAAGATATGGGCTTAAAGCCGATCCTTGATGTAAACCAACAGAAATAGTAAAATACTTGGTCAATCCTCCTTCAGTTCGAACACATGCAACAGCTCTAGCATACATATCTTTAATGACTTGAATATAAGTTATATCAACACCTTTCTTCTCAAGGACTCTCCAAAGAACATCTCTAGGAACCTTATCGTAAGCTTTTTCTAAATCAATAAAAATCAAATGTAGATCCTCCTTATTATCTCTATACTTCTCCATCAAACCTCTCAATAAATGTATAGCTTCCATGGTAGACCTGCCCGGCATAAATCCAAATTGATTATGAGAAATCTTCGTAATACGTCTTAACCTATGTTCAATTACCCTCTCCCATAATTTTAAAGTATGACACATCAATTTAATTCCTCTATAATTTGCACACTCTTGTGCATCTCCTTTATTCTTAAAAATGTTGACCAAAATGCTCTTTCTCCACTCCTCAGGCATCCTTTTAGTTTTTAAAATAATATTAAAAAGTTTAGTAAGCGTGAAACCCCCAAATCACCTAAACATTTCCACACTTCAATCGGGATATCATCGAGTCCTACGGACTTGCCTCTTAGTTTTCTTTAAAGCCTCATCAACTTCTTTTTACTAATGCGACGGTAAAAATGAAAAGTTTTATTATTATTAACGATATTAAGATCACTAAGCGTCAATCGTACTTTCAAGCATCATCATTAAAAAGTTTATCAAAATAACTCACCCACTCTATGTTGAATATCTTTTTCTAAGAAAAGACTTTTCGATTTTCATCTTTAATACACTTTACTTCGAGTTAAATCTTTACTTTTCTTTTCTCTTTGTTTAGTTAGTTTATACATATATTTTTCACCTTCCTTAGTATCTAACATGTTATAAAGATCACTAAAAGCAAAATTTTTAGCGTCACTGATTATTCTTTTACACTTCCTGCGGCCGTTTTATATTTTTCCCGCTCTCTACGCTTTTACATTTAAACCAATTTTTATAACATAACTTCTTATATTTTATCTTTTCGTACATTATCATTCCACCACCAACTATTTTTATTTATAGAAACTTTTCTTTTCGATTCTCCAAGTACATCTTTAACTACTTGTTTAATAGTATTAGTTAATTTTTCCCACATAACATTCACGTCTTCTACGAACATCCCAAATATTTAAATCTTGAATTTTACTCATAAAAATAATTTTATTTGTGTCTTTTAGGTGCCTCCATCTTATTCTACGATGTTGATTCCTAGTATTCTTTATTTTACAACTCTTCATCTTAAAATCTGTAACTAATAATCGATGTTGGTACTTAATCGCTCACTTGGAATAACCTTACAATCCTTACAATCTCGACGATCTCTTCTTCTCATAAGAAAATAATCAATTTGTGTTTTATTAGATCCATTCTTATAAGTAATAAGATGTTCATCTCTTTCTCGAATAAAGTATTAGTAATAATCAAATCATACGCTAAAGAAAATCTAAAATGGTTCTACCTTCTTCATTAATCGCTCCATAACCGTAGCTACCATGAATATTTCGAAATCTTCTACCACTCTACCGACATGTCCATTAAAATCTCCTCCAATAAAAATTTTTTCTTCGAGGGTATCGAGTGTATTAAGTCTTCTAAATCATTCCAGAATTTATCTTTATAGCTCTATATCTAAACCAACTTGATGAAAGCATAAAGACTTATAATATTAAAAATCTTAAGTATCAATAATAATCTTAAGTCGTTATAATTCTATCTCCAACTCTATTAATTTTGATAACATTATCTTTCAAACTCTTATCTATAATTACACCTACACCATTTCTAAGATACGACTCTTACTAGAATACTGTAGTTTAAAACCTAAGTTATCAATCTCCTTAGCTTTTTCTCCAACCCATTTAGTTTCTTGAATACATAGGATATTTATCTTTCTATGGATCATAATATCAACCAATTCCATTAGTTTACCATTGAGAGTACCTATATTCCAGGATCCTATCCTAATACTAGTATCATGGACTAACTTCTTTACCCGCATCCGTCCGTAATGTGGAACCTCGCTTACTCGACACTACACCCGGCGCCGTGCAGCGGCCTCGCACACTTTCCACCGTATTCGAGCCATACAGTCGCGTCGCTTCAGTGGACGCCCTAAGACTTACACAATGATCGAAAGGATTCATGTCATGATTTTTTTCGACAAGTTTTACGCTGTCGTCGACTACCTAACGCAACCCTCCACTTTTCACATCCGGCTTGGGACCAGCAACTGCAGTGTTATCATGTTTTAATATAAACAATAAAATTTAAATCTTGCCCAACTCTTAACATCTGAAGGTTACATGATTAAGATTGTCTAAACGACTCTTCGATCGTGAACATTTTGTGTTTTGCTCACTAAGCAAACGAGTCAAACACGAACAAGAGAACAGTGGCTATTAAAAATACGTATATTCGAAATGATTATTTCTTTAATCTTTTATTCCGGAGAATATATTCATTTATATATATATATATATATATATATATATATATATAATTAAATTATTTAAAAAAAATATTTAAATATTTTTAAAAATAGCAACATATTTTATTTTAAATAAAAAATATAAACAAAATGAAATAAAATAAAACATAAATTAAAAATAACAGATATAAAGGGTCTCAAACAGCCCTTAAGTTGATAGTTGAGAATAAATGGTTGGACAAAAGAACTAACTTAAGTGAATGCTCATATGAAGCAAGAAAAGGTAAATAGAGTCTAAATTTATAATTTATAGGTCCTCCAAAGCTGACCAAAGCTTGGGATCTTCATAATCTTTAATGAGCAGAGAAGCTCCAGCATCTATCAGGGACTGCTCTGGATTTCTTGTTGCCACACCAACTACAGCCAACCCAGCAGCCACACCAGCTTTAATCCCTGCTACTGAATCCTTCAAAAGAGAAGGCACAAATTTCTAAGTTTTAATGAAAAAAAGATGTGCAGATTAAGCTAAATTTTGTGAAGAGAATGAAAATAGCCAATAAGCAAACCTCGAAGACAACCGTGTGTTCGGGCGATACGTTGAGTTCCTTGAGAGCTCTCAAATAAGGATCTGGGAATGGTTTGGGCCTCTCACACTCACTTCCAACCACTAGAATATGAAAGAAGTCATTGAGTCCAAGGGTTGAGATCATGAGTTCAGCATTAGGCCTTGGAGCATTGGTCACTGCTGCTCGTTTAAGCCCGCGATCCTTCGTCCATTTGCATAATTTATGGAGTCCAGTTACCGCCTTTAACTGCTGCGGAACAAGCCTGCATGTTCAAACTCATGTTTTTATGATCAGAGCTATCTATGATTCCACAATTGGTTTGAATCATCTTTGGATTTGGAAAGTTATAAGGAGAGTTGGAGGGATGGTCACCTTCGAAACAAGAGTTCCTTGTCGTCCAAGAACTTTGCTGCCTTTTCGGCATCCCAATCTGGGAATAAGATTCTCCCAATCTCATCATTGTGCTTGCCACTAATCTTCTCAACGAAGAAATCCTCTGTAATGGGAACCCCATTATTGTAGCCTAACTGTTACAAGCAGTTTGATTGATATGGATTATAAATGTGTGATCCAGAAGATAATATAAATGAGAGGTGATTCGGGGATGAAACCACACCTCAAGAAGCAATTCACGGAAGGCGTGACAATGGATGGGATCTGAATCGCATAGTGTACCATCTATATCAAACAGTATTGATTCAAGTGGAGCGAGCTCCGACAAAGATTTTCTGCAAACCATTTTGCTGCTACAATGTGAGTGACACGATGTAAAAAATTTTGTTTTGTTAGCGGTTTGGACGACCGATGAGAAGTAAATTTTCTGCCTTAGTGCAATACTGGTAACAAAGAATGGATGGGCCATTGCCTCACTGTTCGATTTTGAAATTTTACTGAGAGGAAGTTTAATCAACAATCGTTAATTTGCAATTTGTAACTATTCAAAACAAACTGTTTGCCATTTTTTTTCTAGTCAATCCACGAACAGCAAGAAATCATTATACAGTTTGCTTTTAAGCTATCACAGAGTCTGAAGTAAAACATAAATAGTACAAAGCAATTTGGAGTTTTCAGCTTTAAAGCGTCTTCAAATCAAAGTTTAAACAGTTTTCCATAGGAAAAGCACTTCTAATTAAGTCAATCACGGCTTTGTAATTGATTTATTATAGGCTATACCTTGAAGTCACGATCCATTTGAAACTAATTTCTCTAAGCTTATGGTTTACACATAGCTTCTCATATTGAAAAGTAATTTATAGCTTTTTATAGACTCAATAGAGTATAGAATGAACCAATACCAATGTTATGCAACCTTCATAACTGAAAATATAACTAGTAAATCTTTTAATATCACAAGAAGACTCTGCCACACCATCTTTGGGTCAAAACCAACACATACTTTTTGTCTTCTATTTTTCTATTTCCCATTCTGAAGGGAGATAATACTTGCAATTATTATTCAGGTTATTTTCATACCTCTATGATTTATTGGCATGCCCAATGAACTATGTTCACTGTACAAAAATACTATATGCCATTGCCAATGTAGCATAATGTAGCTCAATATATTTGCTCCTCTCCATAAACCATTAAATTCTGGGTGAAAGTATTAAAGTTTTGAAGGGACCAAAGTTTCGAGCAAGAGAAAAACTGTTCAAAAGTAGAGCGAAACTTGCAGGCAAACCAGCCTTGAATTTGTTGTCTAACACCAATGTGCAGAAAAAACTATTAAGTATGTGCCAATAACAATTGATTAACCCCCAGCCACAGATTTACACTAGCAACTACACTAAGCTCATAGTTTGCTGTCACTTCCACAAAGAAAACCCCAAGCTTCCCTAAAGAAAACCCCAAGCTCCCCTAAAGGAAGGGAATCACTAAAGAAAACCCCAAGCTTCCCTCCTCCCAAAAAAACCATGAACAAAGAAACCTCCGCCTCACCTTCTACTTCCTCGATGAACCTTTCAATCTTTTCTTCTCCTTAAATAGTGAGCGCTCTGCCCCTATCCACTTCTTCCTTCTTTTCTCTTTTCAAATCCTATCTTTTTCAATTGTAACTCAATCAAAGCTACCATTTTTCTCTTTGTAATCATCCATTTCATTTGATATCATCAAACATTGGAGAGCTCATAGGTAAACTCATCTTCTCTCTCTTTTGCCCTTTCTCCTAAGCTTACAAGCACAAGATTAATCCATGTCATTAGTTCTTTTAATATTATATTTATGTAGCGTTATCAATTTTAGGAAAGATTAAATGATTGAGTTTAATATGCTAGGTTTTACCCCGTGATGATAATAACTAATCAAGGTTAATTATGGGATTGTATATACTAATAATTAGTTTACAATACCCATTTGTGTTTGAATGATTGAATTTAGATTCTTAATGGACAGAAACCTCAAGTTGAGATCCATTCAACATGATCGCTTGAATTTCAAAAAAAATTCACAGCTTTCTATTACTCATTATAAGGTAATTAACTTTTATATATTAAGATATAAACGCAACATTCTTAGTTTTGGAGTGCATCCTTGATATTTATCATAAGTGCTTCAAAAATTGTAAGTTACCAGCCCACTTCTTATATTATTTTATTTATTATTATGTGCTGCTTGATAAGATACTTTTGAATTCTGGCTAGTTGAATCAACAAGCTCATAGTGTTGATGACTCTATTGAAAATCATTAAATTTTTATGAGTTTGTGTTTACTATTTTGATTTCAAGATGCCTTGATAAACTGACTATAGATATAAACATTTATACAAATAAATTGTCAAAACTGATGAGTCATCCATGAACATGTATGTGCAAATCTAATGTAGATGCATATGAACATATTAAAATAGAAATTCATTGAATTATCATGTAAATTATCATGATCACTACAATACTAAAAAATCATAATAGATTTTTCATTTATGCAACGTAATATCAAAACAGAACGGTCAACTTAATTACTTATTATATTATTATTACACAGTAAATTGAGCTTCTTTTATTATTAAAATTGCTTGCATGGTAAATTGTCATTTGTATTTTAATAGAAATGAGTTACTTGCTGATTTTGAGGTATCAAATTCACTTGCTATAATATCTCTCATAGAAGTTCTATGGTATTTAGCAGACAATCTTCGCTAGAGCAAACTTTTCAATAGTAATATTTCATTCGATATTTTGAGTTTATATTGTACTTTTGTTAAATTTAGATAGTTTTGCCTTGTTTAATTGTTCACTTTCTTTTTCAATAGTCAATCTTGTTATTTCTCTGTTTTACCAATACTATAAACTCTATTAATATGATAAAATATTATTTATTTTCCTTTGCTTATTCTTATTATTTGCAAGTGCTTGTATAATACTTGTTTTTTTTATGTAAGTACAAACATGTTTAACTAGAACCTTCAAGTACACGACACCAAATAAATTCATGGCTGAAAATTTCATAGAATAAGGCAAACTACACAAATAAAATTTCAAGTTATAACATATTAAAAGACCTCAAATGCATTTATTAAGATTACCTCCTTCATGGAAGTCCTATTCTTAATAAATGAGAAAAAGAAGGGCGGATATAAATGGCAGCACATACTTAAAATAAACATTTTCAAAATGGATTCCCTTGCTGTAAACAAGGGAATAGTTAAACCGAAAGATAAAATAGCAGCAGCTTATTATTGTAACTTGAATTTTCAGTACATGTATCCAAATAAGGGTACACATATAATAAAAATACTACATAAGAACGCCATTTAATCTCCATTAATAACAAATACTTACAATCCTAAGCAGCTACACAGAAAAACATGTCGGTGCGAAATAAAAAATAAAAAACACTGCTAAACTTTAAGGTATCAATATGCAAAATGCTACACATTCAAAACAAAATATAAGCAATTAAGGGACAAAACATTCTTCAAACCATGGCATCAAATGCAAATTGGTGAAACATCCGATCAATAAAGTTGTTCGTGCATGCAATTGGCGAAACATCCGATCAATAAAACATTATTTGTCCCAATTTCAATAGGGAGAACGAAACCCGTATCACATAAACCAATCTTTTCTTCTGAACAACTAATTATATCACACATGCTATCGAACGCCAGCAAAAACCTAAACCGATCCCGATCTTCCCAATACCTTTGCACCCCCTTTTACCATCTTCCATGGCATTGACACAGCGATAAATTAAAAGGCCACAACAATCGAAAAACTAAAATCGCTACCCATAAAAATTCATCCATTCGCATCGATCCATTTCAGAGACATCGAATGAATTGAATCGGCAGGGAAGCTGCGTTACCTCTCCGATGCGTAGCCGTTTGTTAAGACCGACATCGTCCCGTCCTAATCCCTTCCTCTGGAGAAAAAACTGAGCAGGAAAGAAGATGTATGACGACGAAGAAAATAGAAGAAGCCCTATTTGTAGACCGATGAAAGAGCTTCGAGGAAATGCAACGCCACCCGCCCATGTCTCGTGACTAGAAATTGACGGTCGGACGGACGGTGAGGGAAGAGCCAAAAATGAAGAAAGCAAGTCAAAAAACGGAACAGCCTTTAGATCCTCCTTCTCTTTCGGCTGCCACATAACCCACCACACATTTCTTGTTTTATTCACCTATGTGCTCCTTTTTTCTTATATATATTTACATATCAAACATATAATCTTCAATTTTTTACATACATACCAAAAATATATATATATATATGTAAATATATAAGAACTGAAAAGTATGTACGTATATAGCTCATTTGAAAAATAGTTTAAAATCAATTTAAATCAGCCGTATATGTAAACGTAAATTTAAAGATTATTAAAAAACAGAACAAAATTGAGTTACACCACACAAATGAAGAAACTTACTTTTACCCAAAATTGTAAGCTTGTGGATGAAGGAATACTTTGGGCAGCAATATGACATCCCTTCTAATATTAAGAGGCATCCATTATCATACCGTGCAGTAAGAGAAAACCACATGGCAAGCTCATTGGAGCTGCCTGCTCATTAATTTAGCTTAATCATGATAAAACAAACCAACTTTTGATGAGGAACAATTCAACCATTTTCAAACCAAAAATATGAGGATATGCCCCACAAAATTCAAACTTTTTAAGAAAAATAATAGACCATATTTGCCCATTCACAATATATATATATATATATATATATATATATATATATATATCTATCTATTAACTTTCAATATAGTTTTGAATAATTTCGTCAAAAACGCAAAAGAAAAATACAAATGGACTCAATATAACATTGGCTTCCGAGCCGCTACAAAACTTCCAAAAGAAATTATATTAAAAAGCAAATTGAATTGCCCAAATACGGCCCACCATTTGGATCACAAAAGAATAAAAAAGGAAAATAAAACAAGACTTTTAATTGAATGAGAAACTATACAGAAATTTCCTCAGAGCCCATTAAGCTGAGTCCAAATCCGTTTTAGAAATATGCAGCATACCACCAAGCTCATTCACTTTATCTATCAGAAGCTTCAGTAGTGGAACGTTAGAAAGGGTCCCACATGAGCCAACCATTATCAGCTTCTTCTGCGCCATGAGTAAACATTTAACAACCATTAGGCCTCAGGTCAGGTATACATAATCAAATAGAAGGGCAGGTATAGCGGCTCAAAATTCAAATTAAGTTCATTCAGATATAAGAAATGTTCTGAGCACAAGTTGAATTGGAGTTTGGAGGAAAGTTCAATATATGAAAATAGAAATAATACCTTCGCGCGGGTGAGGGCAACATTGATTCTGCGCCAATCTCCAAGTAACGAGGTAGAACATGATTTAGAGTTTTCAATAGATCTAACAAAGGAAATAATTAAACAATCCTTGTCCCGTCCCTGAAAACAGAGTAAAGATCTCATGTCACAAAATAATATTTTGCCATAGCATTTTGATATGGACAGTCGACCATTATGGCGTAAATAGCAAGTTTAAGGTGCTGATTAGAGCGGTCACTAAATGAGAGTTAGAAACGATTCAATTCTGGCTTTCAAATGCAAGAAAAAGTAAGGCTTTTACAGGCTTCATATCTCTCAAAACTTTGCATTTCTTTCAAGATAGAAATAGGAATGAAATGCAATCCTATTGTTAATGACCAAACATCCTCTTTAGAAAATTTATAAAGAGAAAGTTTAAGGCAGCATTAAATAACAAAATAAAATTTCGTAAAAATAAGTGACTAAAGATCTATTTGAGGGAGCCTTTTTATTTTTACTGTTTTGCTTTTCAGATTCGCTGCCATACTTTTATTTGGCTACTAATTGAAACTATTTATTAGAAATTTATTGTGGCAAGCTATGCTTTGCAATCAGGTAATGTACCAAGCACCTGCAAAAAAACTAATTAACTCCATTATATTTTAATTATTTTCCACGTTAACCTTATTTTTAGCATGATCACCTCCAGAAAATAATGTTAAATCTTATAAATATCATCATAACATCCAATCTATACAAATAAAAACCATCTCAAGCGTCCATCCATAATAACAAAACAACATATTCAAACTCATTCAATGAAAACATTCAATCACAACAGAGAAAACAAACACAATTTGTCATCAACATTAACCTAAACTAGATTAGTGGAGCATCAAACTGCCTAAAAGTGAGGATTGTGAGGTAGGCTTTCTAGTATTCATGTTGGGTTATAATTTGAGTATGAAATTCAATTTATTATTATTTGATGGTTCAAAATTTAATTAATTAAATGCTGTGCATATATATTTTATTTCGATTTTAATTTAGGTTTTCCTTTAAATTTTAATTATCTAAATGTTGTTCAAATTTTAATTATTTAAGGCGGGATCCGCCTAACTAGACGTCCCACTACTCACAACTCCCTAGCCCTACAACAACATAGAGCACGTCAGTCTAGGAGAGTGAGACACCACTCTAAAATCTAAATGAATTTGATTCAAGTTTTAAATTGATTAATATCGATTGGATTGTATTTTACACTTTTGAAGTTACTTTAATTTAGTTTAACTTATGTTTTGGTATAAATATGTTTAATACGTCCTACACAAGTTAATTAAGATTTTATTAATTAACTTGATTTGGTCTAATTAATTTCAATGTTTAGATTTAATTAATTAACTTCGCTTAATTTGATTTAAATATTTAAATTATGTTCAAGTTTATGTTTAATGTGAGCTAGAAGATTCGCGGCAGTAGAGTAAATAATTAGTATGCTAATGTTATACGAGAAGTCAGCACACACTAAGATGAAAGAAAACAACTGATAACGACATCATAATTTTTTACGTGGAAAAACCAAAAAAAAAAAAAAAAAAAAAAAACACTACAGGGTCTAGCCTAGATAAAAAGTTCACAAAACAAAAATAATTACGATTGCAACCTCTTATCTAAAGGCGAGAAAGGGCTACTAAGTTTCTCAAATTACAACGTCGACATGCTAATGAAATTTATATTAGGATCGGCAGCAATTGACAGCAATTGACGGTGTTCGGTCGGCTGTGGTCGATAGTGGTTAACGATGTTCGGCGGTAGTCGACGGAGATTGGCGGTAATCAATGACGGTCGGCGGTGGTCGACGGAAGTCTGTGGTGGTCGACGGTGATAGGTGAAAGTCGACAATCAATAGTAATCAACGGAGGTCGGTGGTTGATGAAAGTCGACCATGGTGATGCCGTACTTCAACTCCTCGAATCTTCAAGGTCTTCCTTAAATCTCAAGTTCTCATCCCCCCTCATGAGAGGGGTGGGGCTCTATTAATAAAGCTTCGAATGCAATTAACGCAGGGATATGAACTACTTTAATCAGACGGTCTAAAGAGTTTCCTTTGATCAAACAACGTTTGATGGACATTTGAGTATCTTAACGATGTTAGAATTGAGCGTGCTTGGGCCATTGGATTCGACTTGATAAGACGCTCGATTCGACTATAAACTCGCCAGATACGACATTCATTTGACCTTCCAAATATGCTCAGAAATATTCCAAAATTGACATAATGGCTTGATCTGAACTAGATTTGGCTCAGATTGGACTGATTTTGGTGTCATTGGGTCTGCCTCGTCGAGCTGAACATTTTGACTGCAAATTTTTTGAAATTTGAGCTCTGGATGACTTTTGATTAACATTTGAATGTATTTTGCTCAAAAGATTGTCTTGAAATCCGTGTTATGCCTTAAGGTTTATGTTAGATGATGGATTTGTTGATGATGTATCAATTGCCCCTCTATTTTCAGGCTAAATCAATTTCGTCATTCGAAGATATTAAAATTTGAAGTTTCTTCTTTTATCACACACACACACACACACACACACATATAAATGTATGTATAATACGTGTATGAGTATTATAAAATCAAAATAAAAACTTACGAGTTAGTTAATTGAGCTCAGCTCAGTTGCTAGGCGGGTATTTCCTGAGGCAAGTGTTCAATCCCTTGTGCACAAAACCTCTTTTTTTTCTTTTATTATGGGCATACGGTAATTGAAATTTGGAGACGGGGAGTTAGGCTCTTGAAATTTGGAGCGTTAGCATTTGGAAAGGCCCAACCTAAAAATTCAACTTTATTTATTATTTTATTATTTTTTTATTTATAAGATAATTTTATTGAATGAGATCGTGAGAACTTGAAAAGAGGCATGTAGAAATATTATTTTTTTTTTCATTTTTTTAAAACATATATTTTTTATTTATTTGTAAAGAGGGAATTTGAAAGATTAAAGAGTGGGAATATAGAAGGCCAAAAGATTAAGAGAATTTAAGCGGATTTCAATTTTTTATATACTTTTTAAAATAAATTATATTAATTTCTATTCATAATTGTGGATGACTTTTTGAGCCTATAAATAGGCAAAAAAAGATAAGGATGTGGAGTCTCCATCTTTGCCTAGCAGGTGATCCTGGATTTCACAGAAAAAGAAAATCGTCTCCGATCTGCGTAACAAAGAAGCAAAGGGATCATTCTGCATTATGGTGCAACAGAAAGTCATCCCTGTCTTCCGTATCATACTAGCAACGAGATATTCTTTCGTGTTGCGGTGCTGAGGAAATTGTTCTTGTCATGTGTAGTAGGCGAGCAAATGGATCTTCTTTCATGTTATAACGCAAGGAAAGTCGTCTACGTCCTACGTAGCAGGCGGTTAACGAGATCATCTTTCATATAGCGATGCAGAGGAGAGTCATCTCCGTACTTCGTAGGAGGTGAGCAACGATATCTCTTTTCTGTTGATATCATACATGTCGAGAGGATATTCCTATGTCGAGGTGATGAAGAAATTTTGTAGCTCTCATGTCGCACTCTAAGGTGAAGATTTTTATGCTTTTGTGGTGATGATATCTAGATACCCCTGATGATCATTAGAAGTAATATATTATTGGAGAGGCGATGATGACTCCAATTAAAGATGAGCTAATTTGTTGTAGCTCTTGTAGAAGTACATGATGGGTCTTTATAGCTTTTCAATTGTTAGATGTGACATTTATACACGACAATGATGTGTTTCTTTGTATGTCTTTGACGTTGCTTCTAAGGTATATGTGACTTCTCAATCAAGCAAAATTCTGCAATTAAAGTTTGCACGCGCACTTTATAAAAAAAAGAATTACGTACCTTTTCAGACTAGCATCTTCTAAGCTTTGTATCCTCTTGGGCATTTATCTTTTAAAATGGGTGTCTTCTTAGGCTTATGCATTCTAGAGGCTTGAAATGCATTAGTACCTTTTGAGGCTCGTTGCCTTCTGAGTTATTAGATGTACATGCGTCTCCTTATAGCCTTTTGAGGTTTTGGATGTACATATGTCTTCTGAGGTCTTCGAGTGAGGACCCTACCAAACACTTACTCTCGTGGAGTCTTTCTAGTGAGAACTCTGTGCACTACTAGCTTCCCATCAAGACTTGCCTCTTGGGCTCGTCTTTCAGGGGCATGGTAGCTTCTCATTGAATTTTGCTTATTTGGCTTGACTTTCAGGAGTATCATATCTTCCTATTTAGTCTTACCTATTAAGTTCAATTTTTAAGTGTATGTAGCTTTTCATCGAGTTTTACCTCTTGGACTTGAATTTCAGAAGTATCGTATCTTATCATCAAGTCCTGCCACTTAAACTCAATTTCCAGGAATAGTAGCATCTCATCGAGTCTTGTCTCATGGTCTCGACTTCCAAGAGTATCATATATTCCCATTGCGTCTTATCTTTTGGGCTCGACTTCTAGAGGAATGCTAGTTTTTCATCGAGTCATGCCTCTTAGGTTTGAATTTCAAGAATATGGTATATTCTCATCGAGTCTTGCCTCTTAGACTCGACCTTTATAGGCATGGTATCTTCTCATAGAGTCTTATCTCCTGAGCTTGACTTCTAAGAATACTGTGTCTTCTCGTCGATTCTTGCCATTTGGGCTCGATTTACAGGGGCATCATGGCTTCCCATCAAGTTGTCACTTGAGTTCGACTTCCAATAGAATCGTATCTTCTCGTCGTGTCTTGCCACTTGAGCTCGACTTTCATACACACGGATTGGGACCTTTTCCATCGCATGCTCTCAAGGGGACTTGTTACACAAAAAAATCTTTTATGAGAAAATAAGAAAACTTCAAAATTTTGCTAAAATAAAATTAGGAGTTTATAAGTAAGTCTTTTACACAAATAAGATAATATGATGTACTTCTAATTTGAAAACTCGGACAATTCTCTTCCAACTTTCCTCACTTTGTTCTTGTAAGTAGCGACCCAGGTGACTTTGGCGTATCAGACGTTCAATTTCTTTCTTTAATTGAAAACATTCTTCTGTCGAATGTCCTTTTGCACACTGAAAATGAAAGCAGCCTCCACCATCTAAATTTTTTTAACAGCTTTGGTCACCTGACGACCTCTTCATCCTTGACAGCATTAAAATATTGACACGTGATATATTGAGAGACGTGTATTCTTTTTCTGATCGTGGCTCACAATTCCCCTAAACTCCAAACTTTTTTCGCTGTGAGATTTGATCAGTATCTCTGTCGTTATTCTTGTGCTTGCACCCCAATCGCTCAAATTATTCCTTGTGCACAATGGTTGCCTCATGTGCAGAGATTTGAACTTCGACATGATGGATGAGGGTGTAAGAACACACCGTTATTGACCTCAATTTCGGCGATGTCTAGTTTTCTTCCTAGGATTTAGAATGTAGCCTTAGGTTTTTTCCCTTTGATATCTTAGAGCCATAGTAGTGAGATTCACCTCATTTTAGAAATGCAAACCACTTCGTTACTCTTTTGGAGTTTCGCATGCACAGTTCTTGATATCTAGCACTTAGGAGGATGAAACTGACATGAGGAAACTCAAAGCAGTCCCCATAAGTTGAAACGGACATGAGGGAACCTTATTCCTCTCGCTCACGCCTCTCCCTCGCTCGATTCCTCTCCATTCAGCCCGCACACGAGCCCTAACCCGGATCGAGCCCTCATATCCATCTCGTCGTGCACCTCTCCCTCTCTCGGCCGAAGCTTTCAGTCCCCCCTTGTCACTACTTACCCTGACTGCCACTTCTCCTCAGCCTTAAAGCTTCGCATATGCCGCCAAAATCCGATGCGTCCTTTGTCGCCACTCCCGCCGATCCCCTTTAGTACACCTCACTTCCAGGTAAGTGTAGATAACATTTCTCCTCTTTGCCTATAAAAGCCTCACTTTGGGGAGGCTTCCCAGTTGAGCAAAATTTGAAGTAAAGGGGAGGTGCTGCCAAAAAAAAATCTGGGTTGGCTAGATCTTCTCTGGTTGTGTGCATTTGCTGCGGTATTCTTGAAACTCTCTTTCTGACCTAGATATTTCTGTACTTCTTTTTCTTGCATCTTAGGAGGTAAGAACTCTCCTCTCCTATGACTTCTTCCTTTGAGCAGTAGGTTTTCGTAGCTATTAAAGGTGGCATGCCGGTCGCTGGGCTGCTCTTTAATTAAATTCATGGTGAATGTGATTTTTCATCTCTTCAGCTTAAATGCATGAATGTGTATTTATTTTGTTATATGTGAAGCAATGGGCATATTGAATACTTCGAAGTAGGATTTTGTTAAAGTTGTGCCTATATCTTGCCTCATCCTACGGCATGGTTTTGTGCATGCTAAAAAAAAATATGCTATCCAACTTAGAGCTATAAGTTGGCCAACTTGTTTCCGGACAAAAGAGTATAGGCTTTGCCTAAAAAGGCAAATATGAAGCTCCACTATTGCATTGCACGATTAATATTTCATATGTAACTAGTATAATTACGTTTAAAAAAAAAAGGAAAGGAAAGAATGAGTGAGGAAGTTTCATGCTAGTATGTTTAACAAGGAGGCTACCTATTTGCTCTTTGCTTCACTGTTTTGGTTAAAGCATGCTTGATCTACTTGGGGTTTTATTTCTAGTATGTCAAGATTATGGCTTTGGAGCTTTTATGATGGCCTATACTCTCCTTGTTCTCTATCTCACTGTTTTTTCAGAATATGCTTAAATATACTTAAAGTTTCATTTTGGTATGATTGGAGGGGTTTGTTGGAGCCTCCCTTGCCCCCATTCTATTCTTTACCTTACTGATTTACTAAAATGTGCTTAAGTGTACATTTTGACGTGAGGCCTAAAAGTTTATGTTTCATTTATGGGAGTCTGAGAGCTTTATATGATATGTTCAAAGGTTGAAAAATTTTAGTGCTTTGCTCTTTAAAAAAAAAAATCTGAAAATTATTATATGTGGCTTGAAATAATAGGAGGGCCTTCGAGTCTAGTTCTTTCGAAAATTTGAAGGGCTTTTACATGCCATTTGTAATGGTAATTTGAAAGGATTTAATTGATGGTTGCAAGGATTTGAGGACTTAGCACGAGGTTTTGAGAACTTCTCCTCTCCCCTTAATAGTTCCTAATTTGGCTAGAATGATTCTTTAGCCATTAGATGTGTGGTTTCGTTCTTTTTGGTGTTTTTGAAAATCTGAAAATTAGGTGCTAAATATGTAAGATACACGAGGACTTGAACGTGAATGCATGCAGAATTCTTGATATAACACTTAAGGTGAATATACACATGCAGAATTCTTGATTTTTATTGGTATTTATGCGTACAGCACTTAAGGCGGACATGTTCATATGCAGTTTTTTTTATTTGTGTGTCTATTTATCCTTAAAGGCAATCACATGTGTGCAGAATTTCACTAGGGTATCGCCTAAACATCTATGGGTGCATATGTGTGATACCTAAGTATGTGGGTATATTATTGTTCTCTACTGTACTTATGTCTCTTTCCTTTCTTTACATATAGTTGTTTGCTTAGTCTCTTTGATTGAAGGGGTATGTTGAGGGCGGGGCTCTATGGTTTGCCAATCTTGCATGCTAGTTTGAGTCTCTTTGTTGCTTGGTTTTGCGAACTTTTGCCCACCGTTTGGACTGTGATGTTGGAAATATTTGGCTGCTGTAAGGAGCCTTCTAAAACAAATTTTTGTGGGTGGTTTTGGGCCGCGGTTAGACCATGTTTTGGCGAGATTTTGGGCTGCGGTTCGGTCCCGTTTTGGCGCGGTTTTGGGCCGTGGTTTGGCCCCGTTTTGGCGAGGATTTGGGCTGCAGTTTGACCCTATTCTTGCGAGGTTTTGAGCTGCAGTTTGGCCCTGTTTTGGCGAGGTTTTGGGCTGCGGTTTGGACCGGTTTTGGCGAGGTTTTGGGCTGCGGTTTGGCCCTGTTTTGGCGAGGTTTTGGGCAACAGTTTGGCCCTGCTTTGGGGAGGGTGCACTTGTTTTAGTACAAATTTGGGGCTTTAAAGGCACGTCTTTTGGGTTGTTATCTGTGACCCGTTTTGGTAGTGTTTGGGCCGTGGTTCGTGGCCAGTTCTGATGATGTTTAGGCAGCAGTTTGTGGCCCATTTTGGGGATATTTGGGTTGTAATCTTTGCATGTCTTAGTGATGTTTGGGCTCTGTTTGCTCTCTCTCCTCCCCTGTCTACAGCCTTCATGTGAGAATTATTGATGCCTTATATTGATATCGGGAAGAGATGTAGATATTGCATTTTGGAATCTTGAGGCTTTTTTGTGTCACCGGGTGTTGGAAATTGTTTTAAACGTAGTATTGTCGGCCGACCGCCCATTACCTTTCTGCTCTTTCGAGTGAATTGTTTCCTCATCTCTCACCAAATTTTTCTTTTCTTTTCTTGCTTCTTGGTTAGATTTAGGCGCTTATGTCTGAAACATAAGCATGCATATATAGCGGTCGATATATGAACTATCAAGCAATACTGTAAGTTTGATGGTTTCGGGGTTTAAGACAATGATGCAAAAAACATCTAGATATGTGTGAGAAGTCCTGACACAATCCTGACTCAGTGACCTTGAGAGGATGAAAAGATTTACCCCTTGCTTTTACCGATAGTTGGAAGTTCTACCTGATAATATGACTGACTCATTCACATTTTAAGATATGAATTCTTTAAAGAAAAAAAATCTACATATGCATTCATAATTAGTAAAAAAAAATCTTTTAAGTGCATGACAAATCATTTTTTTTTTTTTGAAAAAAAAGTGAAATCTTTCCTAAATATTTTTGAAAGCTCACGCGTCAGCTGTATGAACCAGGTTAGGAGTTACCACTTTCTGTAACTGTTGGACTGTGAACGTTTTACTTAGTGTTGGATCACACATACATAGTGTTTCGTTAGAGCCCCAGGGTCCTGATTCTGATTCCTCCCCGACCCGATGCTTACGATTTTCTTTAGTTTTTTGTGTGTTTCCTACTATTTCTTTGAATTTTCGTGGGAAACAACTGATTTTCCTCGAGTTTTTTTCTTTCTTTTGCTTTGTCATTTATTATTTTGTATATAAATGCATATTCGCCCCTACCTGCAAAATTCTCCACTATACTTGCTCGTTGGCACTTATGATGCTAATCCCATTTGTATGAAGCAATAGGCCTGCTAGATATACAGATTCATTTTTTGTTTATAGCATTTTACTTATTTTATTTCACATTCTACTGTTTTTCTTCACTGTACATTTTACTGCGTTTGTTTCACTATTGTTTTTTTATTGCACCTTTACTACTGCTTTTCTTTATCGCACATTATACTATTTTTTTTAACAGTATAGTTTACTACATCTTCTCAATTACTGTTTTTCTTTTACTGCACAGTCTACTGTTTTTTTTTTATGCGTATCATACCCCTTTAGAATAGGATACGGTAGCCTGATTTTATAGAAGGTACACAGCGGCTTACCACTGACCCAAAAATTGCATGTACACTTAAACCTTAAACTCAAAACTTGATATCGCTGCGACATGAAACATGAAGCAAAACATCGAGCGCAACACGACGAAGATACAACGGACGGAGGAGGACAATCTACAACGACAAGATAAGTCTACACTAGCTAAACCTTTCCTTAGTTTAAATAACAAGTCATAGAACTTCGAGGTAGTACGTCTAGTGAGACATAAATCCTCACTTTATCTTTTAGGCATTTGCACGACCATATTGTGCAATCTAAGCTCTAACTTACATCAGGATTCTGAGGTCGTCGTCCCATACGATGTAAATCCTCCTATCTTCTAGGTTATTTGCATAACCAGATATTATGCAAGTGTAATTCTCATAATTAATAATTGACATAATTGAAATTTAAATAAATTTACTACCAAAATTTAAAGCTCGACAATAAGATAGTTTGGGATGTCATCGAGACTCTCCTCGAGATCCATGATATCCCCTACTTTTCATTCCTTCGATTCAAAAAATAAATGTTCCTTTTTGGTCCCTTTCCCACTTGACCTCTCTATGTCCAACATTGAAAACCCTAACATTTGATTTCATGAAGACAGATATCTCGGATCATCATCGAGAGTTCTCTTAGGTGACTTCAGTCATTTAAGAGGTAATTAACTATTAGAGCTTGCCTTTATAAGAAGTTTTAAGAACCCAGGTAATGTAAACGCTATCTAATTTTCAATATTATGTATGGGAAATTATTGTCAAAATAAAAGATTCGCATAACAAAATGGATATTAATAATTCTGTAGTTTATTTGATCGAGCATTATCATCAAGTAGTATGTCTATTCCTCGGAATAGATGCATTGCTTGCGATATTGTGAATGGATGAAATCCGCCCATTCTCATTTTTCAAAAATTTAAATATTATTTTTAAAAATCAATATATATATATATATATATATATATAAATATATATTAAATTAAATCAAAACCAAATTACATTCTATATTTTTCCGAGGTGACATTTTAACGACCAACAGCCGTCTCCCGCATCAAGTGATGAATCAAAAGGTCTTAAACAGAGCCCTCTAAGAAAGACTTCTCTCATTAACTCCGGATCCACTATAGAAATCTAGCGGGCTTAAGTAAAGAACCTGTGGAAGTATTCCTTGAGTGATTCCTTCTCATTCTGGCAAACTCCTAAAAAGTGAGATGAATCTTTGATGATCCATCTATTTGTTATGAACTGCTATACGAATAATCGTACAAGCTCATTAAAGGTGTTGATGGTGCCCTCCTGGGGGAGTAGAATCATGTGCGAGCTTGACAGTTGAGAGTCGTCGGGAACAATTTTTAGAAGCGCATCAGAAACACAGTGAATGTGCAACATGATTCGATAGTGGTCCACGTGCTCACATGGGTCAGTTACCTCTTAATAGGCATCAATGTTTGAGAATATGAAACTTAATGGAATAGGGTGTTGATGAACCACATTAGCCAAATGAGAGGATTCTTTGAAGGGAAGCGATCATTTTATCTAGAGGAAACTCTTCCTGAACCAGACGTCGTAGCTAATCTCAGATGATATCATCAGAAGCGGCAGTAAGGCGGAGCAGTGTCAGGTGAGTTGCATGAGACGAATGAGTGCAACTTGAAATGCGAGAAGATCAATGTCTCGTCTCGACAGAAATGGTTTCATCATTATAAGAATTTGGTGAGGTATTTTTTTTTTGAATGTTGAATTCGTGGTAAATAAGCTCCATTGGGTCACTGTTGTCGCTTTCCACATAAGAGATGAAATATCTGATCTTTAGACTCCATCTTATGTACTCGATCTTCTAGAGAATGACTCAAGACACCTTCATCAGCAACGTAATGTCTTCTGGAGTAAAAGGATGTAGAGGCTTGAAGACCTTTCAAATATGCTCGAAAAGCTTCCAAAAGTGGTTTAAAGACTTGATATGAATTTAATTTGGATAGAATTTCAAATTGGTCATTTTAACAATATTTTTGTTGAAATCTAAGCTTTGGATGAATTTTGATTAAAGTTTGAATGTCTTTTGCTCAAAAGAAAATCTTATGATTTTTGTCATGCCTCGAGATTAGTGTTGGATGATGTATTTGTTGATTAAGTATCAATGTTCAAATTAATTTATTTTGTTTAATTTTCATTGTACTTAATTTAGTTTAGTTTGACTTAACTTAAGCTATATTTATGTTGTCATAACTTGTTCAATTTGATTTAAATTCAAGTAAAGTTGATTTGGGTTAGATTATTTCATTCCACTTTTGATGTTTATTTGGATTAAAAAATCTAGCTAGATTCATACATGTTCAAGATTTTTTTTATATTGAATTAATTTTATTTAAGGTTTGAATTAGTTTTGAGTTCATTTCTTAATTTTTTGGATAAAATTTAATTTATTTTGATTTCTTAAAAATTAGTTTGGATTTAAGTTTTCATAAATGTTGCGTGTAATGATTTTTTTACCATTTTCATAACTAATCAAATATTTATTTTTTATTTGATTAATCATGGGGCTTTAGGTCGTGTGTCTCAAACAACGGAGATAGACAACTCTAATCCCACAACCTATCTCCGAGTAGAAGAAGTGAGCTATCTACGCATTCTCCTTCGATTCGGACGGATCTAGAGAGTGAATCATAGATCTACGCATTCAAAAGAATTAAGAAATCTATAAAAAAAAATTTCTTGCCAAAGTGAGGAAATTTTTATCCAATGTGCTTCTCTAAGTTCTGAAAGCGCAAACAATGATGAGTTATTAGGATAATATTTGGATAGAGGGAGAATGAGTACAATTACTTCTGCATAAACTCTGTAAAACAGGAATTGAAACCTTTCACATAAGAAATGCAAAAAAGTTTATATGAGAATGCAAGAAAATGATATAATAGCTCATATTATGAAGTTCAACAAAATTTAACTTGCAAAGCACAAAGAACAAACCATATATGATAATAAATGATTCTCATTTCATAGGCAAATGATATAACAGATTGAAAAGTATGAAATTTGAAGTTCTCACAATGCAACTCTCTAGCAAATATCAACAAAATAGAAGATTTCTTTTTCTTCATTTATGAATACGAACCTTAGGCTTAACAATATTGTGAAATATGAAATAAACATAATCTCACAAATATGAAATATAATCTAATCCAAATATTTTGCAAAATTTAAGATCAATCTAACTTTCAACCAAGATAAAACGATACAATAATTTAACACAATCTAAAGTTAAAGTTTTAGAACGTTCAAATCCAACCAAAAGAGAATTAATCTTCTATATTTGCACAAATACAATTGAAGGCAATTACTAGTCTGAACACGTACAACTATTATGCAAATCAAACTTTAGGCAAGAAGATTTAATAAGTGCAACTATATTATTCAAGCATTTAAGTGTGCATGTATTGCCGAACAAGCAAATTTACATAAGATATTAAATCACTAAAGCAAGTTTTTTGCAGTGAATGGTATTAAATTACCAACATATTTAAGATGAGAATCTCTACCTAATTCATAGGTCAAATCTAAAAAATGAGGAAATATACCCTTTGAATAGCCAAATTTTAATTCCACAAATACATTCCAAGATATCACTTGAGCACAAAAAGAAACTTCAGCACACCCTTTGAATGACTGCTATGTTCAAGAAAATCAACTAGGCACAAAAAAATAAATAAATAAATAAATCAGCAAATCGACCAAGTAGTCACAATTAAACTAAATGTACACATTTTATAGACTCAATTTGACATAGATCCTTCAAAGCATATTAACTTCAGTAATAAAGACTTGAATACGAAAATGAAATCAAACACGCATGAAAACAATAAATTTTTAAATGAATAACTCTTAGTCACAAATAAATTAATGATAAATATTATCTCTCAATAAAAGTTTCATGTGTGTGTTTCAACTGCTTTCGATTTGCGATAAGAGGAGCAGGAGAAGTTATTTTGGTTTCTATTGAAAGAAGGAAGAGAAGGCTGCCTTTCCTTCACTTGGAGTGCTAGGACATTACGTGTTCAAAAATTTAAAGCACCCGCGCAAATGTATAAAGTGTTAGATAACGAGTTTTCCATGATTTTTAAGCATAAGGCTAATATTCTTCAATGAAGTAAAGAAATTAGATATCGATTACTTTAGAGAAACAGTTTCATTCATACATGCTCATATTATTAGAACTTCAACTTCCATATGTTTCAATCCATTATAGCAATTGCGTAAGTGAAAATCATTCATGATTATCATTCAAATAAAGTTTTTCAAATTAATTTGAATAGATCAATATATGTGAAACTATGTTTAACCTATGTTTCAATAATTGTTAAGCTTAAGGTTAATATTGTTAAATAAAGAAAAGAAAAAAGATATCTATTACTTTGATGATTTTAGATAAACATAGCTTCACTCATACATGCTTCTATTCTTAGAACTTCAACTTTCTTATGCCTCAATCTATTATATAATTTGCATACGTAAACGCATTCATCAGTATCATATATAGTTTAATCAGTATACATTGCAAGTCTAAATCTAATTGAACGTCACGATATTAATTACTATATCATTTGCATGCATGCATCTGAGGTCCAATTCATAGAAATGTTTTCTACAATTTTCATGAGCATACAATGCACTATGTCAAAACGAACACATTCTAATACAAACTCTTTGTATTCCTTGCGATATGGGATTTTAATTCTTATGTCACAAAGTCGAAGAAGCAATTGAACTCATTGTCTCCACGTTCAGATATTATCATAATTATTCATCATTGCTTTAATTTTTAAAACTTTAAAAAGCAAATTAGGATAAAAACTTCCCTCACTTAGGCCAGAAAACTTTTCATAAATACCTTGATCTTTTTGTATGCAAGAAACCTAGGGTCCGCTCTCTAGAATCACTCCCTAGAATGGCCAGGCTGATGAGTCATACCACCTTGCAAAGATAGGAGGTGAGATTAGATTTGCTCGTCTCCATTGTTTGGGATGGGCGACCATGATCAAGGCAACCGTAGAAAATGATTCAAACTACAGGCCTATGCTAAACCATGACAGTCAATCACATGCAACCACATCAACTATCGATTCAACCTAAGGACCTAAGGGTCTTGCTTCTTTGAACAACTGCAGCAGTCCCAAACATACCCTAAACCTTCCAGTATCGGATGCCACCTACTCTACATCCATAGCCTTCTGCATAAATTATTTTAATTTGAGCATCATATTTGAAATTACAAATAATAATACTGGAAACTAAATGTTGAAATGTATATGATAATCATTATTTTAATTGAGAGGCTTATTAAAGCATTTTCTTAAATAATAATTAAATAGAGAGGTTTGCATCTCAGTGGATACCATACACCATAATTAAAATAAACCATCCTTTTAGGAAAGGGAAAAAACTACTAAAACACATTCCCATAAAGATGTGAATCATCACTTCGAGATTGAATCCATCGACCGTCGGGATAATATATTATCTGATGATGTTATATCCGATCATAAGTGAGAAATTTCAAAACTATTGTGTGTGATCCCCCATAGTGGAGATAATATTATACAAAATTAATATTAGAATATGAACTTGAAGTAGTACTCTTAAAGGCAAATTAATTGAATTAATAGATATTATGGTTTAGAAGCACATAAATATCTTATAAATTAAAAAACTAAATGAGCTAGAAAAGGCAAAAAAGATAAATAACATATATTTTAAACTTTGATATTCAAGTAGGAGTCGTACTAAAAATAATTTATGTGTAACTATAAATAATAATTTGAAGATAATGTTGCAAAAATTAATAGAGTTTGAGAATAAAATTATAGTTATAGATATTGTTCATGATACTATAATTTTTAAAGTTATAAGTACTTATGTTGCCCAAGTATGGATTGTCAAAATGGCTTATTGTACATGAACAGTTCGTGTTCGGCTTGTGAAAACGCTCATGTTGGATTTGTTTGCTAAGTTAATGAGCTGAACACGAACAACTTTTTTTGTATTTGAAATATAAGAGTCGAACACGAACAAAAATTTGTACTAGGAGAATCAAAAGAAAAAGTATCTATAAATAAAAATTATTGGTAGCGGAATAATAATGTACAAGAAAAAAAATTATAAGAAATTATATTATAAAAGTTAATTTAAATGTAAAAGCATAGTCAACTGGGAAAAATACCAAATAGCTTGTAGCGAGTCCAAGAGAACAATCTGTAACACTGAAATTCTACTTTTAATGATCTTTATAATATATTAGATACTAATGAGAGTGAAAAATATATTTATAAACTAGTTAAACAAAGAGAAAAGAAAAGTAAATATTCAACTCAATTAAAGTGTATTAAAGATGATAATCAAAAAGTATTTTTCTTTAAAGAAAATATTCAAAATAAGTACGGAGTTATTTTGATAAACTTTTTAATGAAATTTCAAAAAATACGATCGACCTTAGTGATGTTAATATCGTCAATAATAATAAAATCTTATATTTTTACCGTCGCATTAGCAAAAAAGAAAATGACGAGGCTTTAAAGAAAACAAAGAGTGGAAAGTATGTAGAACCTGATGATATCCCAATTGAAGTTTAGAAATATTTAGTAGATTTGAGCGTTTCTTGGCTTACTAAACTCTTTAATATTATTTTAAAAACTAAAAAGATGTCTGAAGAGTGGAGGAAGAGTATTTTGATCCCCATTTTTAAGAGTAAAGGGATGTACAAGAGTGTACAAATTATAGAGGAATCATGTTGATGTGTCGTACTTTAAAATTATGGGAGAGGGTAATTGAACATAGGTTAAAATGTATTACAAAGATTTGTCGTAATCAATTTGGATTTATGTCGGGCAGGTCATTAAGGATATCCTTTGGAGAGTTCTTGAGAAGAAAGGTGTTGATATCACTTATATTCAAGTGATTAAAGATATGTATATGAGAGGTGTTACTTCTGTTCGAACAGAAGTATGATTGACCAAATATTTTTCTATTTTTGTTAGTTTACATCAGGGATCGGCTTTAAGCCCGTCCCCTTTTGCTTTAGTTATGGATGATCTTACAGACACTTACAGAGGATGTACCTTGGCGTATGCTTTTTGCTGATGATATCCTTCTCGTGGATAAGACGGGAGAAAAAGCTCAAAAAAACTTGAATTGTGGATGTCTATAGATCTTAAAGGCTTTGGTTTGAGTAGAATTAAAACTGAATACATGAAATGTAATTTTAGTAGTAGATCTCTAGTGACAAAAATGTAACTATGGCTGATCAAATTATAAAAAAAGGTGTGAACGCTTTAGATATCTCAGGTCTATTGTTCAAAGTGATGGTGATATTGATGGAATTTTATTAGTAGAATGCTTCAGACCCATTGTGATAGAAAAGTACCGCTTATACTGAAAAGAAAACTTTATAAGGTGGTGGAGAGACCTATGATGCACTATGGCGCTTAATGTTAGCCTTTAAAAGAGAAGCATAAAACTAAGTGAGGTGTTGCCAAGATGAGAATGCTTAGGTGGATAAGTGGCTTTACACTTGGAAAAAAAATGTGAAATGAATATAGGGTTGGTGTAGCTCCATCGATGAACAAAATTAGAGAGAGTCATCTTAACTAGTTTGGTCACATCAAACGCTGGCCATCTGTTGATCATATAGAAAAGTAGATGATTTAGATTCAACTTTTGTTAAGAAAAACGAAGGTAGACCTAGGAAGACTTGAGCATATTGTATAAAAAATGATCTTAATTTATTAGAATTAAATGAAAAAAAGACACTAAATAGGACGCAATGGAGAAAAAGGATTCATGTAGCCAGCCCCACTTAGAGAGGATAAAGGTTTTGTTGACGTTGTTGTCTTCGACTCGTTTTAGCTCAAAATAACTAAATTTTGTGTGTGTGTACATACATATATACAAATATATATAATCAATGATCAGTATTTTAAAAAAATTAATTGACTACAAGGCTACAAAGATTTATAATTAATTAAAATTATTAATTTAAAAATAGAATAAAATACATTAAATTAAATTTAAATGATGTTTTAATAAAAATAATAAGATTTAAATCTCGTCTACGATCCTTAATATCCTACAATTGCTTAACTAGGGTTTTCAAAACGATTCTTCGTTTACGACCAACTCGTGTTCGACTCGTTAAGCAAACGAGTCGAACACGAACACATTTTTTGTTTAGTTTAAAATACAAAGTAGAACACGAACGGTAATATTTTATTAAAAGCCAAAAACAAACTTAGTTTGGACTCACTCGTGTTCGGCTTGATTACACCCTTATACCCAAGCAGTTTCGGAAATATCTTCAAACAAAAATTTAAAATAAATAAAATTTATTAATACAAAAAATATTTTTTGAAAAAAATAATTGTATTAGAGATTAAAATGAACATGTAGTATAGTAATAATAGATTTTAGAAGTATTTATGATGTCTATGATGTTAAAATGACTATTGAAGGCCATATGAGATTTTGTTTTTACTTATGATTTATTTATTTCTAATATTTCAATTGAGAAAAAATAAACATATTATTACTTATAAAAAATAATCTAATAAAACACAAATTGAGTATTGTGTTATGAAAAATAGATCATTGATATTCTAAAGATAGTAAAGTCATTCCAGTGAAAATTTAAGTACCCAATGTCGATTAGTAGCGTTCGATTTTAAAATGAATGATTGAAAAATAAAAATAAACACTGAGCTGTTGTCATAAAAATAGATAGGAACACTAATTTTAAATTTTAATATCTTAAATTTTGAAAAGTTCATGAAATTAATATTATATGGGATAAAGTTACAAAAATTATTAAACAAATTGCAAAAGGTATGCCTGGGAAATCAAATGAAAAATTCTAATGAATACAAGTAATTTGTGGTGAAATAATAATATGCAAGAAAAACTAAAAAATGCAAAATTTTATTATAAAAATTGGATTAGATGTAATAGTTTGGAGAATTGAGAAGAAATATCTCTCTCTCTCTCTCTCTCTCTTTCTATATATATATATATATATATATATATATATATATATATATATATATATATATATATATATATATATATATATATATATGATGCCCCATAGAGAATCTACGAGAACAATTTGTGATAAGAATTATCTTTTTAGTAATCTTTATAATAGATTGGATACTAAAAAGAATGAAAGATAAACGTATAAACTATTCAGAATAAAGAAAAGAAATGTAAAAATTTATTTCAAATGAAATGTATTTAAAGATAAATATCAAAGAAGTGATTTTCATAAAAGACGATATTCAAAATAAGATATTTTCATAAAATTTAAATGAAATTTGTAAAAATAGGATAACTTTTAGTAATCTTAATTTTGTAAATATTAACTTGAATAGGCATTAAAAAATAGTGTGAGATAGTAAGACGATGAGATGGGATTGTCATGACAAGGCCCGATACTCGAAAGTAACCAAAACTGATAGTGACAGTCAGATGGTGAAAATTAAAAATTTTTATATTCATTTTTTATAACTAACATTTAATTAAAGATAGTAAGCTAAAGAAAGTAAATGAAAACATTACAATTAAATTTATCTCGTCATAGGTTGTACATGTCTTTTATAAACATTCTCTCTTTCATTGCTCATCTTTTAAATTACTCAATTAAATCTAAAACATAAGATTAAAATAACAATGAGCTAACAATAAATAGTGAATACTTATACTCTTAAATTACAACAGCACAATGAGAGAAAACTATATGCATGTAAGTTAAGCTTTGAATAAATCAGTAATAAAATATTTGTTAGTATATGAATATGATCATTCACAATATTTCATAATATTTAAGGTGTTTTGTTATATCAATAACATGTCTATATCAAATATATATGTACAATTGTCAAAAGAGTATCTTATAAAATTGTACTAGTTAAGATATTTTAATATCGATATCATTTTTTATTTACGAGCAGAAGTACCTTAAGGGTCCATCGCTAGTAATATAAAAAAGTGACTCCAACATAATCAAACATACGCATACAATCAATCTATATATTTCATATCATTCACGATTTCAGATCACTTAATATGCAATATTTATACTATAAAGCATCAACATTTCATAATGACAGATTACAAGTATTCATCAAAATGACTGATAAAAATTTAAAAATAGTAAAATTTAATTTCATTAATTAAGCATGAATAACAATTCATATAACTAGAAAAGATATACAAATGATACTAAAATTTAATAGTGGGAATACTCACCTCAATCACTGACTATTCTCTTGTCAAACGTTCTCTTCACTTTATCTCCAATGAAAACCAAAAGTCAAATGCATAAAAATTATTAATAAATTATTATATGTTAATTTGATTATTAGAAGACAATTTCCCTTTATTTAATCACTAATTTATCAACAACAACAAATCCTTAATCCCACTAAATGTGGGTCAACTACATGAATCCTTTTCTCCATTGCGTCCTATTTAATGTCAAATTTCCATTTATTTCTAATAATCTAAGATCACTTTTTATGCAATAAGCCCAAGTCTTCCTAGGTCTACCTCAGCCTTTCTTAACATAAGTAGAATCTAAAACATATACTCTCCTAATCGGATCATCAGGTGGTCGACGTTTAAAGTGACCAACCATGTAAGGCGATTCTCTCTCTAATTTTATTCATCACTGGTGTGACACCAACCCTATTATGAATATATTCATTTCGCATTTTGTCTCTAAGTGTAAAGCCACTCATCCACCTAATCATTATCATCTCGGCAACACTTAACTTAGCATTATGCTTCTCTTTTAAAGGCTAACATTCAGCACCATAGAGCATTGCAGGTCCCACCACCATCTTATAAAATTTTCCTTTCAGTCTAAACGATGTTTTTTTATCACACAATAAGCCAGACACATTTCTCCACTTCAACCAACCAACCTGAATCCTACTATTAACATCCCCATCTATATCACCATCGCTTTGAACAATGGAGCCGATATATCTAAATAGTTCACACCTTTTAATAATTTGATCACCCAAAGTTACACTTTTGTCATAGACCTACACTTACTAAAATTACATTCCATGTATTCAATGTTAGTTCTACTCAAATGAAGACCTTTAGACTACAATGTAGACCTTCATAATTCAAGTTTTTCCTGGGCTTTTTCCCTCGACTTATCCACGAGGAGGATATCATCAGCAAAAAGCATACACCAAGGTACATCCTCTTGTAAATGTCCAGTAAGACCATCCATAAATAAAGCAAAAAGATATGGGCTTAAAGTCGATCCCTGATGTAAACCAACAGAAATAGTAAAATATTTGGTCAATCCTCCTTCCGTTCGAACAAATGTAACAGCTCTAGTATGCATATCTTTATTGACTTGAATATAAGTCATATCAACACCTTTCTTCTCAAGGACTCTCCAAAGAACATCTCTAGGAACTTTATCGTAGGCTTTTTCTAAATCAATCAAAATGAAATGCAAATCCTCCTTATTATATTTGTTCTCCATCAAACTTCTCAATAAATGTATAGCTTCCATAATAGACCTGCTCGACATAAATCCAAATTGATTAAGAGAAACCATGGCAATACGTCTTAACCAATGTTCAATTACCCTCTCTCATAATTTTAAAGTATCACACATCAATTAAATTCCTCTATAATTTGCACACTCTTGTGCATCCCTTTTATTCTTAAAAATGGGGACCAAAATACTCTTCCTCCACTCCTCAGACATCTTTTTAGTTTTTAAAATAATATTAAAAAGTTTAGTAAGCTAAGAAACCCCCAAATCACCTAAACATTTCCACACTTCAACTGGGATATCATCAGGTCCTACAGACTTTCCACCCTTGGTTTTCTTTAAAGTCTCCTCAACTACTTTTCTACTAATGTGACGGTAAAAATGAAATGATTTATTATCTTAACAGTATTAAGATCACTAAGTTTGATTGTATTTTCAGAATTTTTATTAAAAAGGATATCAAAATAACTCACCCGTCTATGTTGAATATCTTTTTCTAAGAAAAGTATATTTTTATTTTCATCTTTAATACACTTTACTTGAATTAAATCTTTACTCTTCCTTTCCCTTCATTTGGCTAGTTTATACATATATTTTCATCTTTAATCATTAATTTATCATATAATATAAAATATTTTATTATTATTCTAATTGTTATCTTCATTTCATAATATAAATTTAATTATTTCTTACAAACAATTTAAATTTAATTAAGAATATTGACAATAAAAAATTGGCCTTTCTAATTTAACTTTCTAGTAAGTTTATGTAATTTATATCTTTTCGATTAGACTTTGAGATATACATATGTATAAATTTATATTATTTAAGAATTTATTGTTATTAGTACTATTATTTATTCACATCTAAATTCATTATTTGTAATATTAGCTCATAGATTTAATAATCAATTAAAACTTTAACAAATCACACCATCCAACTATTTTCTACCGCCAGCTTCTTCTTTATCGAAATATGAAACTTTGGTAACTTGAGTTGTGTTTTAATTAAACCTTATTATTAACAACTAAAATTTAATAATCTATTAAATTGATAAATTTATCTTTAGAGCCATACTCGGTCCTCTAAGCTTGGCTACTGCACTAATTTCTTCTATTTTCACACGCTAGCTCCTCTCATATTTTTCCGCTTGATGTTGCTTTTCTTCATTCGCATACAGATGACACTCGACATCATTCTTCCTTCACCTGCACGCTAGGGCTCGGTTGAGAGCAGTAGGCTTCACACAACAAATAAAAATTGCATTGACCTTCCTCCTTCGCCTACATCGTGTGTGGGATCAGCCAAAGAGTAATGCTGCCTCCTCCCAAACAAAATTTTATTCGCCGGTTGCTCAAATCCTCTCCAACAGGCATTCGGTTTGCCTTTGTTATCCCACACATACTCATTCTGTCTTCTCCTTCATACAAGAGCTGCCACCCGTTGGACGCTATTGTTCTTCGCCTACACTCAATAAAAGTTTGAAATCCTCACATGCATTCTCTCCCTCTCAGTCTTGCCTCCATCTGCGACGATTTATAGGGCGAACTCACCGCCTGAGTTCCCGAACCCTCCCTTCATCCGATTCTCTTCAACACCCTCAAGGAGATGAAATGGAGCGTCGTAGGTATTCAAATAGAAATGTGAAAATGAAAAAGATGAGAATTTTTTAACTACAATTTTGTTAATAATATTTTAAAAACTTAAAACATGTCTGATGAGTGAAAAGTTTATTGGTTCTTACTTTTAAGAATAAAGATAATGCATAAAAATATACAAATCATAGAAGAACTAAGTTAATGTATCATACATTTAAATTATTGGAGAATAATTGAACATATGTTATCAAGTGATACAGAATTTTCTCAAAATCAGTTTAAAATCATGTAGGGCAAGTTTACCATGGATACTCTGTATTTATTGGGAGAGTAGAAAGGTCAACATGTGACTTTTATTGATTTAGAGAACAACTTATATTAAGGTTCCAAGAGAATTACTTTGGAGAGTTTTAGAAAATAAAAGTGTTTGTAAATCTTTTATTCAAGTTGTTAAAAATATGTATATTAGATTTATTACTTGCATAGAAACAAGGAGGAATCAGAAAAATGTTTAAAAATAGATACTTTATTTAGGGAAAAGTTGGATGCAAGCAAAATTCTCATTAAAAGAACAAAGAAAAATGGCTAAAAAGACGTATAAATATATAAATTTAAAATTTAGAAAATCAACCTGATACTTATCAATAGTATGGATCTCCACACAGGCGCTGGTCGCACGCTGAATGTGACTGGCTTGGGAATTGTAAGGAGTTATGATACCAATTTCATCCTCTGAAATTCCTCTTTCAAGTAAATCCGAAGTTATCTAACAATAATGTAAAAACAGCAATCAATTTACTTGGTCCAATGAATTTGTTTGCTCGCTAAAAAAATAAAAAATATGGAACGAAATGATAGAATAGATCACTGTTGCATAAATTGATAAAATTTCAGAACTTCTGGTATTTATATAGAAAACAAATCATTTCGACCACACATCAATGAACTTTGAAGGATATCGTGGCCATGTTTTTCAACTTTTTTGGCCATAACGACATTGCTCGGCAAAAATTTAGAATAGTTATGTGAAGTAAAGGAGGATTATGTGGGCCCTAATTTACATTCTTCCACTCCAATGTTGCTGACATGTTGAAAATAGATTAGCAACACATATTTTTCTTGATTAAATTTAAAACCTTGTGAAATAAAACTTATATTATGTTTGCCTATGTTGAAGAACTATTCTCCAATGACAATATATTATTCAAATTAGCACTAGATTCAAAGTTCAACAGCATTTTAACTTGTATCTGAAAAGCAACAACTTTATAAATTATCACGATGCATTTTTAAAAAGAGAGACATTAGATTAAAAAGTGTTTTTAACTATGGATGAATCCTTTAAAAATGAAATCCACTATGCTGACAGTTTAAATGCTAATACAGTGTAGAGCATCTACTCTTGATCAAGTAAAGATAGCAAAGAGTGCACATCTAATACCAGTAGAAAAATACAAGCAAGGTATAAAGAATACTGAAGCATGGATGTAATACAGATTCAAAATGAAAAAAAATTTTTTTACTCAATTCATTTTTTATATTCCAAAATTAAATAACTAAAACGATAAAATCCAATAAATATTGAAATATAACACATAAAATTTATCATTTGACTATTTATCAGTTACTTTTAGAATATATGGAAAATCAAAGCCCTTTTTAAAATATTTCAGATTTCTATTATTACAGTACAATACAAGATTTTACCTAGCCCTACCTCTGATATAATAAGAGCTTCAACGGGATTATGCACATTGTTTTTCTCCCGTATTTCAGGCGCAGGCAGCATGTCTGAAATACAAAAAGTAGAAGAATTATCACAATACACTCACGATATTGCAAACTGGTAAAACACGGAAACCCACAAACCTGTGTTGATAAAAACAACAGATTTATTTGGGTCTAAAACCTGCAGTTGACCAAAAAAGATGCTTGAATATTACATCAATAGTCCAGATGAGAAAAGATTCGTCAAGTAATTAAAAAAAAAAAATCAAAATAAATATATGCTCAAAGAATGGATTCATATAATGCTTTCAATAAACTGATGATTCCTTAATGCTAGTTTAGATGCTCAGAATTTAAGTGAGAACATGTAAAAATGGGTGAAATCTCGAATAATGGTGTAGAAGTTTTTTAATCAAGTCATAAAGCAGTCAAACTTCATTTCATTACAACACTTCAACAGAGAGAAAACCGAAAAATTCTGAGTCAAAAGCAATCATTAGGCAGAAAAAGAAGCACTTACAGAACATTCATTAATCTCGATTGTTTGCTACTTTTGTCACCATTTTGCTTTAGGCCTATCATTGTCATTTTCCAATCATAAATTTGATACACTAAATTTCCCAGAATAGCTGACAGCAAACATTTTGATCCGTCAAATCTATTGGATTTATGATCTCAAAGTCTACAAGATGGTATATTCACTTATTGATTAAATACATTCTCAGAACCAAGGCACCATCATTGGCCCATGATTGATCACTGATAACAGCCCCCGACGGAGCAGTGCAATTGGACTAAACTAAAGGGTCTGCTAGTTCAATTAATTCTAAAAGAAGTCACCGAGCGGCCCCTACAGTCAGCGAATTGCGCTGCAAGCACGCGCACAGAAGCAGGTTCCACTGCTGGAGCCTATCTTCTCGCACAGAGTCGGGCTCCCACAGTGCGACTGGAAGTCGTCGCACCAGGAGCCGAGCTACAGGGACGAAGTCGAGCCCTTCCACTCGTACAGGGAGTCGTAGTGCAGATCAACGACAGAAACTGCCGAGTAGTCGAAACCAGTAGGACGAGCCAGCAGACGCGAGTAGTTAGCGACAGCTAGCTCGCGAGCAGAAGTCGAGAACGACGCGCACAGAAGCAGGTTCCACTGCTGGAGCCTAACTTCTCGCACAGAGTCGAGCTCCCACAGTGCGACTCGAAGTCGTCGCACCAGGAGCCGAGCTACCAGAGAGCGACAGGGACGAAGTCGAGCCCTTCCACTCGTACAGGGAGTCGTCTTGCAGACGCCGAAGCCGGCAATCGAGTTCGACAAAGAAATCGACGAGCAAGCAGACGAGATCGACGACGAAAACAGCGAGCACCTCCACCAGAGGCGACGAAGGCGCGCCGCTAGACAGTATGCGTCGACGAAGCCAACGAGAATGTTGGAGAAGCCGGCGATCAAAGCTGGGTTTCTCCATCGGGCGAAACCCTAGCAGAGCTACCGGATGCCGCCATCTATTAAGAAATATATATATATATATATATATATATATATATATATATATATATATATATTAAAATAGAAAAGATACATAAATGTTGTATGAGAGGGCTCAATAAAGACACCCAAACCACACGGTACAATATACACGAAAACCTCAAAAGAGGAATGATACAAATAAACTCCAAAAAAAGCAAAACACACAAAAAAACAAGAAGCTATGTACGAGTCAATTTAGTCCTACCTCTGCCTCTAGTTCTAGAAAAGGAGTTAGCTAACAAATTGTCAAGTTTCTTGTCATTATCTAAAGTAACTAATGTATCATCCATTAAATACATGAGTTCGAGTAGGCCTACATTCTTCTCCTTCCTCCTAGATGTGTAAATCTGTCATTCATCATTTAAGGATCAGATCAGTGTGATCAACAGATTGTTCGGCAAGTATATAACGATGAGCCTCTTACTTCTGACTAACAGTAACAACATGTTCATTCTAAAGATGTCTTAGAAATGCCTCCTCTGCGCCTGACGATACACTGTTATACTTAGTTGAGACTATGTGCTAAGTATACCTTACAAGGCCCTCTGGGTAGCTCAAGGTTAGCTCTTCTCTATTAATCGTAAGGACGGGGTGAACTCACTCTAACGGTGGTGGCCATGTTAGTAAGGTATTAATCATGATCTCTTGAAATGCACTCTGTAGTGATTGCCCCGTGTATGAAATCTACGCCTTTGTCCCCCTATTCTCTATCATAACCAAAACTGATAATGTTGGTGCTTCTTCATTTGCAAGAGTACATGTAACATCAAATTTTGAACAAGGTAAGAGAATGATATGCTTTCCATCCTTGATGAATGAATAGATGTTCATGTACCCGTCATGCGGTCAAGCTGCCACGGTCTCCTAAACAGGAAGTGGCAGAAGTCCATGAGGACCATGTCGCGCCGCAACTGTTGTCGAAGTTAATTTCCAAATAAAAACACTATGAGGCATCTCTTGTCATCGGTGATTATATTATTTTTTCTTCAATCATGTCAGGTAGTACAACTAATAATGCTTCTGAGCCGTGAAGATCAACTTGTTTGGTAGAAACCATTTGTTTTCGTTACCACCATTGATGATGAGGTTGCATACCTTTCTCTTCATTGTACAGTGAGTGTGGACCGTAATGCAGTAAAGCCACAGATACTCCCCTAAAACCACAAGTAAGGATCAATCGAACAACGAGCATCTAGCCATCACTCGGTGAAAGCTGGTACTACTCACCCTGCACATCAGCTGCTTTCTCCTTGCTCTCCACCTCCACTGTATCGTACTCGGTGAATGACACACTTTGACTCGTCAAGCAACTGAAAACGATGTGCCCACAATCATGGCATCTGAAGCATTTCCTAGTTGGGACAATATTGGGGAAGTTGGGCTTCTCATGCTTCTTCTCACTCTTGCAACTTTATCATTCTCACGACCAGTTTTCTCAACCCTTATAGGTAAGCTCCTACTAATCTCTAATTGTGGGTGGTTGTTTAAATAGAGGTGGGGACCTGCTCTGTCTCCGTTGTCTCTCCGTCTTCAGTGCTAAGGTTTGAATATCTCCCAAAGACTAATAAAAATGCAGTTGACCGATGTTGTAGATAGCGGGCATCATACCTCCCAAGCACCTGGCTAACATGTGCTCCTCTCCATCGTCAGATCACATTTCAGCTTAAGCTGTATAAACTCTATCGCGTACTTCTTCGTCGATATGTCCTTCAGCTACAGATGATGGAGCCCCAAGAAAGATCTCGACGGCAGTGTAAGGGTAGTTACCATCGTTACAGCCCGTCTTCATCTTCTTCCAAGTAGCAACCTTGCTTCATCCTTTTCAATTTCTCTTATTCTTCAAGTTTTACTATCACAAAGAGACGCTCTTCTTAAGCTTGATAGCAGCGAGCTTAACTTTCAGATAGTCTGGCACATGTATTCAAAAATCCTCTTGAATGTCTACAGCAACACTATGAAGTCATTCTGAGTCTATTCTCCCCTTGAAATCTAGTATTTCCACTTTCAGTCATGAGTCTTTCTATCCTCCAACTAGTACTTCATCCCTCATCCTCCTCTTATATTGAATCCCAAATCGATGTGGCATGTCTTCTTCACTGGAATCATCTCTCCAGAAGGGATTCAAGTGTTCCTTTCTCTCTCCTCATCGGATCTCGCAACCATGCTCGACAGTGACCTCTCCATGGTTCATTTCCTCAATATCAGCAAGTTCGTCGTAATACTCGACGAAGTTTTTTCTACACCTCTTTCATAGTAAACTTGTGATCGATAACAGGCACTTGTCTCCTCGATGACATGATTAGGGTTTGGATTTGGGTAGGTGAGATAGGGTGTATGGGTGTGACGTCGAGTGAAAAAGAAAATTTTTAGATTAGATAGAATAGTGAGTTTAGGTAACCCTAGGAAAAGACAAGGGTTAAATAAGCTCTATTATTAAATGCTACCCAAGTTAACCCAAATAACAACGAAAAATGCAAATTTATTGTTGACTCGAATAAAGAATACAGCCAAAGCACTCGAAAATAGGAAATGACAAAAGCAACACAAAAATCAAAGTAAGGTTTCCGTCAAGGGTAATGGCATTGCAGTTTAAAGAGAATTAATAGGTGTGGAAGGATGGATGGTCAAAAGTCTGCAACTTGGAGTTTGGTTCAATGGTAAGTGGAGGTAAGGCTAAGATAGTGGCTGCAGTAACAGTTGTAATAGAGCAGCAGAGGTCCGGAAGGGGAAGTAGCAAGGTGGCGGGCTGCTGGAAGAGGTCTGCAGAAGGGTAGGAGATGGTTGGAAGAAACAGAAGCAAGGTGATAAGCTGGTGAAGGACAACAACAAAGAGATTTTTTGGAGTCTACAGCAAAATGTGATGGCGGTGGCAGCAATGGAGGAAAGGTTGCAGAGGATAAGAGAGTTTAGGATAATCACCACCTCGAAATGAGATACAACCGAAACACCACTAGCCCCTGGATATAGCCTTATGAGGATAAAACTTGGAGACGTCAGCAATTACCTTGAACAAACTCACAAAAACCTAATTGTAAAAAATCAAGAAAGCAAATATATAGTAAAAGAATAACTAAGAGTGATCCAACGAGACCCATCGACTCCACAGCTAGAAAAATACCTGGACTGGTTTGTCTAAGCACGAAGTGGAGTCTCACTTCCATCCTAAAAACTTTAGCACGGGAGACGTGTTACATTACTGCTATCTTCAATGCCCCCACAATCTCCATGTGTATATTGTTCTCCAACTTTAAGTAGAGCGAATTTTAGATGTAAGAGAACCAAAAAGGTCACCCTCTGTTATTTAGCCAACTTGCTTAGATGTTGTGACATTGTCACCTTTAAGAGGGTCAACTCGATCATCCTCGCCCCTCCAATACTTCATCCACAGCCTGTAGGTCATCGACATCACCTCTAGGAGAACTACCACAATACTCAACTTTATTATATCGCCAAAAACAAAGATGCTAGCCACGCCCTACTTTCACTTTGTAATGATATATTCTGCAACTTTGGGAAAAGGCAACTTCCTATTATTCATATCAACTATTGATAGAAGCTATCCTAATAGGATAATGTTTTATGAATTTTCCCCTTCGTAATTTTATCACATAAACAACAACATAACATCTGCCCCTTTGTCCAACGATCAAGAGCCATTTCAACCAATGAAATAAAACTCTCTTTCCACTAGAATGCCATCAACCCATAACAACCTCTACTCAAACAAAGTACAAGATGATAGATGTCTTCCAATAGGTTGCATTCAAGAGAGAATTAGTTCTATAATTTTTTCTATCAACTATATATGATATTAATTCATATTTTGATTCTAAAGCATGGACACTTCAAATGGCAGCTGTGAAAAACTTAAGATGTTTGAAAATTTCAGAAAACACAAGTCAACCTCGGCATTTAGTGCCCCTTCAATATTATACTTCACAATGGTGATTTCTTCGCATCTCTTTTGCACATTTGAAAACATGTGCCAGACACATGATTACAAAATGAAATTTTTATTATGAAAAGTGTGATTTTACTTATATTCTATGCTTCCAAGTTGATTTAAAAGTCTACTTTAAGTGAAGAAATTGATTTTATGCTTTTAATAAAAAAGGTAGACACATTACACGTTTCTGATTTCCAGCTCAGGACACCTCTCTGCATTTCGTGGTCCATATTTTTGCATCATAGTTAAGTTAGCATGCCAACACTAGCATGACGAAGCCAATATTTGAATTCATAAACATATGCAATGGACAAATTCACAATGATATCATGTGTTATAAAAGATCATAGTCATATATTCTCCTCAAAAGTGTGTCTACAGAATGGGTTAATAGTTTAGAGATATAAAAGCACAAGAAAACTAGATATCGCTGATCACCTCTTTTAGCCACCATTTTATAGGTTCTACAAGGCTTAACATTATTTTTGCATTTGCAACATCCAGGGAACCACATCGCAGCCTGTTCCCATAAATAAGTGTGTTTGATAGTTCCATGATACCAGCACACATCCGATACTGACAGATCAAATATGATGGCTTGCAAATTAAATACGTGAAATGGAAAAAGATATTTCAACTTTTGCAAACAAATATACAAAATTAGAGGAACCTGGCTTTGCAAGGCTGATATAGCCTGAGGATGAGCTTCAGAAAGCCTACAGAATAAGCTTATGGCCATTCCACTCTCCCGAGCCTCTGTGCTCTAGAATTTTGAAGTAATTTTGCACAATTAAAAAAAAATGCAATTAAAGGAGTAGCGCACAAACAAGAATAACCTGAACAAGCGGTGGTAACTGATAATGATCTCCAACAAGCACAAATGTAGAAGCTAGCATCAGTGGCCCTAAAGAAACCTAAAGATTAGATTAAAGAGATGGTGAGCTCAATGCAACTATTTCTTTAATCAATTTTAAGTACAATATGAAAATATTCTAAAGAGCAGAACTTTAATGTTAGTATTGACTAAAGAAGAACCAATCACGTACATGTACCCAACTTCAAATTACCATTTAAAACACATTATAAGATGCAGTTACATACACCATATTATTAAAAAGAAAGCACGTACTGGCAGTGTAATTTGTCCGGCTTCATCCATTATACAAACATCAAATTTTTTGTTTACAAGCAAGGGATGTTTTATGCCCAAACAAGTGACTCCAACAACACGGATTTGTTCCATCCTCAGCTTTATATCATCAACAGAGTGAATATCTGCTGCCGCCACAAGGAAAATATCACATATATGTGACATTTAGTCATCCAACATTAAGAGAAACAAAGTTAAGATAGAAGAAAGAAACGTGACCTGTAAAGCAATAATGACGGATGTCTTCATGAACAGCTTCCTGCCTTCCAAGGCGAATAAAATCGATGCCCTGAAATAGAAAATAATGGTGACTACCATTGGAAATTTACAACAATCATCTGACTAGCACATCAGGAAATGTCCCACAAACCATGAAAAATTCTACTGGAAATTAGTGAAACAAAGATATTAACACAAACTTCAACATTTAAAGCAACTCTGAAGAAAATTTACCACCCATAAAATGAAATATTAGTGATTTAACAAAGGTAGTCTGTATTTTTCAAAGCAAACAAAGGCCAAATACATGACTTGCATTGAAGAGCACAGAAAATTACTTATGAAATAATTTATAAGTGATTCTCCGCCATTATTTGAAGACAGTTGCAATAAAATTACAGAGGACCAATTTGGTGAATGTTCTGTTATTCACCGTTCTGGTCGAATAAAAAAAAAAAATATTAATAAACAAAAAATAATAAAACAAAATAAAAAATCTCTTTAAAAGAAATGATTAATGTTGTGCAAATCCCTCCCCATATTAAATTGTGAGGAGCACCACACGCTGAATGTAATGCACCATTTTTTCCAAAAAATATTTTATTACCTCCTCTCTAACCTTAGGTTGTGAACTCATATTGATCTGTGCCTTGCTATTCTTTTCTCTGTAAAGGGTGTGAGCATTAAGCAAGACGGAAAAGTTCAAAAGATACAAAAAAACATGCCCTCAAGCATGAGGAAAAGCGGCCCCCATCATTCCGGGAACTGAGAATAAGCTCCAAAGATTCAAGCGCCGAAGTAAAAGAAAAATGGTAAGAGCACTTTGGGCACAAAAGTAGGCAGCAGTATCGAATATCAGAGAAACAAAATTAAAAATAAATTGTTTAAAATTTGTGAGAAAAGCAAGCTCCAAGCCAATGTTCAGCAGTTTCTTCCACAGATGGCTCTGCAGGCTTTATGTGAAGAAATTAATGACATTAGACTTATCCCCTACAATAATAATGCCAGGGCCTTCACACATCCAAGGTTGAATGAAACAATAAAAAAAAAAAAAACAGCTTCCAACTCCGTGAGGGAGCTATCCCAATTCAGAGTATGGTGCCCGGCTGCCACCTACAACGCTCCGACTTTGTCATGGATGACAATCCTGAGCCCAGCCATGTTGTTCAAAAGAAGGCAGCCGTCAATAATTGATTTAACCCAGCCAGAGGGGCGGGGGGCAGAGACAGATCGGAAGGCCGAGTGGTGCCCATTGCTCCAGAATAGGATAGGAAAAAGAATGAATGATAGCTTTCGAGACCGACACAGCCATAGTGGTTGGGATCCCATCAGACCGATTGTGTTTCTTAGCATTTCTAGCTATCCGACTTTCATAAATAACACCACGGTAGATCTTACCCAGCATTATTTGGGACATCGGCAGCAAATCAAAGAATTTTAGACTTTCCTCCAATGAATTGAATTGGGATCTAACTACTTTGCATTTGCACTAATATGTCTCCTTCCAGCCCCATGGACATTCAATTTCAATGCTTAAGCCCCTAACATTAAGCCAAGCACTATTTGGATGGTGTCGAGCAGCCATCACCACCAAAAAGCATGTTCCCAGGGTGTAAGCTGAGCTTCCTGAGCCAAGCAAATTCAGCCCCGCCTTGATGGTTCTGCTTTTCAGAACAGAGAGCAGAAATGGTCTTCCCGGAGAGGGCTGGGCAAAGCACGGCAGAACCCCCTGAGGGGTTCCTTACTTGCAGCGGCTGGATAACATTCTCAGTCAAAACAGGGCCAAAACACTGCAGGAAGTCAGTTTCATTCCATCCCCCCACCACAAGCAAGTCCCGCATTTGAAGTTGCTCCAACCATTGGGTATCAACATAGGTAGGGCTTTTGGCAATCCGGAGATTCAAAATCCACACATGATCTAGCAGCTCCACTATTACACCATTGCCAATATCCCACTGAATTACCTCTTGGAGGCTGTGGGCAACATCAATAAGAACCCTCCAAGAAGTGGATGTAGCTCTCCACGTGCTACTGCCATAAATCACTGCAAGGCAGATGCCGCCACACCCCCCCCCCCCAAAACCCCGAACACATCAACTGGGGAGCAGAGACGACTCCACTGAATGTAGTGAAGCCATGTGGGCATAGCAAGTACAGAGGAATTAACATGCGTAAGCCTCCCGGCTAACGATAGGTGTCAGTTTCCCCACGCCTGAATCTTGTTGGTAGCTTTCTGGATAAGCTTACAAAATTCATAATTATGAAGTTTATGCTTTTCTCCAGCACATAGACTACTGCGTGAGATTCTTGGGGACCATTTCTAAAACAAGGCAACCCGGATTTCAATTAACACCAAAAGCTTCAGTATTTCTAAATGAACTCTCCTCATCTATGCCCGCATCCCTCAAGTGTGATGAGTTAAACACCAACTTAATGAGTGGTTCCAAAAAAGAAAAAAGAAAATAGCAATGTCTTCACTTAGTGCACAATCTTACTATAATAAAGTATAATATTATTCGTATATGTTAATGTTAGCGTACTATTACCGGAAAGTTTCATAGTTACTATCTTTATGTTATTATCTTTAAGGAAGATGTATTAGACTAACTTGTCAACATTAAGAAGCAGCCAATAGAAAAAAAAAAATGCTGAAAAAAAAAATCTATTACCTTTCAGCATGGTATTAGTAGGGCTAGCCTACCTAATCACTAAACCCACCCATCTGATCTAGGAGGATTTTGATGGAAATTCTGCTAAAGAAAAGAGTCAACTGGTGAAGAAGAGTTGTCAAAAAGAGGCTTGAGACCAAAATAAAAAGGCAAGAAATATGGACAGCTATATGGCGATCTGAAGGAATATATAAATAAGATGAGTTTTAAATCTTAAATTTATTTTGAACAAGTTTATAATATGAATTTATATTCGAAAATAGAAATCGACATCAAATTTCCTTACTTTGGAGTTAGTTTAAAGAAGATTTAAATAATTTTCAGCTACATTTTTTTTCATACAAATATACCTGAATCCTGAAAGAAAAAAAAAAAAAGCAATAAAAAATTCATCCAATTCTTCTCCCTTCTTTCCAATCTGTTAGCAATATAGACTAGCTTATCATTCAAAAAAATTGATCACTTTCATTACATATTCCAATTCCAACAGTCCTTCCTCCACCCTAAGATGCAAATTAACACAACCATAATTCATTCCAGCAACATAAGACAGCCGTTCTCCTATTTTTCTATCCACAAAGGTTCAGAAAATTAGTCAAGAATTAACATTTTCAGCCATTGTTAGAGAAAACAAGCAATCTTATTGTAAATGAAGAGAAACAGTGGAGAAAGCCTAGTTGCTTATTTATTAATCAACCTAAACACTAATCCTAAAAAGTACTTATCAATTCCAAAAAATAATTAGCACATTCAACCTTTGATCATAATTTGGTGTGCTAGTTTCATTTTTCAGGGGAAAAAAAAAACTTTGATGGGTATATTAAGTAATAAAAATAATATTGGGGAATCTATGAAGCATGGGGGAATATGATTATGAGGAGATACTATCAACATTTGAAGGCTTTACCACCATTAAGAGATGTACAAGTAAATAGCTAATCGATGGCCATGATGAGGGAATAAATGGCAATAATTATGGCTACCATTAATGTTCTTGATACTAACTAGCATCTACACCAACACCACGATTAAAATCTTACAAAATACTTTATAGTAAAAACATGATTTGGCTTTATATTTAAAACAGATCTAATGTTAATCTCTGAAATCAAGACATCAAAATAGAATTAATAATCCACAAGTCAACAAACATTTAAACTATGTAAATAATTACCCTACTTGATTGATGAATAGAATATATTTTGATGAAATATTAGTGGTAATTGCTCTATGATGTAATGATTACAACGATGGAGGTGGTGGTGATGATCAATTCCTTAGATGCTAAATTACTCTTTCATCCATGATCATGTTTTCAATTAATTGCACGAATCATCATATGAGGTCAAACCATATTTGAAATGATATGCAGCATAAATAGAATTAGTAGAACGAGGTTAACAGTAAATTGAGCTAGCAAAATCAGCATGGGTACAACCTAACTCTGTTGGAATTTTGTTCCTTCATTGACATCCAATCTGACAGCCGATGTTGGGGTTAAAGGCTTCATATTCTCAACGACTACCATCCATCCATTTCCCTTTGTTTTTACAATAAAGTCCAAACACTCCTAAACACACATAGCAGCTACTGTTATTGCTAAGAAAATTTAGATTTTCAAGCTAGCTACAAATCATGAGATTATGCAAACATTTATGTCTGGCTGCTACTCTTTTGGAAAATGCACTATTGAGCTTCTCAACTCTCATTTAATTATTATCAATTTAGCTTTAGAAGTATATTACTCCAGACTTTTCTGACATCAATTGAAACAGAAGTTAACCAAATCGCAACAGAATCAAAATATAATTGTTGAAATGCATAGGTTACAACGAAGGCTCTTCAAAACAAAAAAATAAACGACCAAAAACACAAACAACAACCTAAGGTGAGGATGAGAGTGGTGGATGCAGACTAGACTGCCGAGAGAATGGCTGGATGGGGCTTTCGATAGCAATGGGAGTGCTCATATCGGTTGGCGACAGTAGAAGAAGTGTTGGGACGTGCTAGATAGCGGAATAGGAATTATGATGACAACAAAGGGGGGAGGGGGTTGCGACACTGTCAAGTGTCGTGGAAGGGATGGCAACAACAGCAGGTGACGTGCAAGGGTTGACGACAGCAGCAGAAGAGGGTGGGAAGATTGATCGGCAGCACAAAAAAGTAGTAGGCAATCGGGCAACAACCAAAATAGGAAGTAGAGGTGCAAAAGTAAGATGGAAGCACGCAATGTAGGTTGTGGAAGAGAGAAAAGTCGATGATAATCAACACTTCGGAGAAAGATAAAGCCAAAGCACCACCTTTCCTCGGATACAATACTAGCAAAGAAAAAAGAGGCAGGAGTTGACGCCTGACCTAACAAAACTCAGCAAAAAACTACTATTAAACAAATGAGATACCATATTTATAATAACAGATAGCTAGGAGCAGGGCGGCAAACCCTAACCTAAATAATTGGATCGTTCGACCCCTTTGCCTCTCTTCCTGAACTGGTCCAGTCATCCCAATTGAGTCAGCCCCAATTCTGTAGCCCTACGTCAGTCACTTGGAGTAAGGGAAGCTTTGACCTCATTAATCGAAGCTTCTGATTGTCTGTTGACGGTGGCAAAGTTGATGTAAGTTCCTGGGGTTGATGGATCTTCTTCTGCGCTCCGAGAAGCGCTCGGATCACACTGGAAACTGCATTGTCCCCCAAACAATTAAGATATTTTCCCTATTTGCAAGCATACATCCAAATTGATCTACCCTTCCGTGGATCCATTACTGAACTGAGATGAGTGTGTGACTTACATATACTGTTGAATGTTGCCAAAGTAATCTTAAGTTGGCTCAACCTGATCTTGAATCGGAGTAACCTGAGCCTTCCCAAAAGGTGATGGCCATGGCAATAACGTACTAATCGAGATGCCTAGTGATGCTCTCTGTCTACACTGTCTCATGTCTGGAATCGAAGTCTCAATCCTATCATCATCAATCGTCACCAAAACTGGTCCCACTATTGCTGCTCTGCTAGTAAGAGCACTTAGAATCTCGAGCTCCCCAAAAGGGATGCACTTCCTCTCCTTGGTGGAAGAGCACGTGTTTATGAATCCATTGCGTTCTGTCCCACGGTCAAATTGCCACCAAACCCTTGCCTCCTTCCCTGAACCAGTTCGGTCTTCCCAGTTGGGTCAGACCCGATTCAGTAGCCCCACATCATCAATCTTACTATGTGAGAGGTTATCCTATGTGTATATTAAAGCGCTCTACTCACTCGGACAAATATTTGGAATGAAATATTTGTCACTCATATTTGGGATATAATTTAGCTCAATTATGATTACAACACTTCCACTGGTATATTATATATTCTCAGGGATCTATTTTTTTTATAAATCCATGTAAAAGCTGATTCGGCCACTATTTGACTTTTTCGACCATCTACACCTTTGGGTTGTATTTGAATTGATTTTCCTTCTATTTCTCTAGAGATGTTTAGAATTGTTTTTCATCGCATGATTATTGGAGTGTTGAATTTGAAGCATTCCTTCTTATCATTCCTCAAACAAAACTTTCAAACATAACTATACTGAACATTTCAAGCCTCGCTTGTCTTTGAGAAAGTATACAAATGAACAATTCTACCTTCATATGCAAAGAATGCAGCCCCATTTTGTGAACTCGCATAAAAGCTTCAAAACCAACTCTTAAATTTAGCATGGAATCAAAGCCATAAGAGCTTTTATTTGTTGTCTAAACACCTTGGTTGTGTTCGTCTACATCAAAGAATACTGAACAAAATTCTCCAAATGAATTAGCCCCTCTTCCACCTCCTACTGTTGAGGATGTGGATGGGATTGAATTGAGTAGCCTTATGATTCTGATAGCAATATAGAAACTCTTGTGGAAAAGATCTTCAAATTTATCATCACTGACCAATTAATCATGATACAAACAAGATACTATAAATAAGTAATTATTTATAATCACTTCATTTGTCAAAGAATTATTTTATCGTCATGTTAGCATTAACTTTACATTTTACTCTCAAGACATTATCAAGTCATAAAATTTTATTTTAAAACAACTTAATCAGACTAAATCAAGTGTTAGAGAGTCCCTTGGATTAGAACAAGCCAAATAAGTAGAACAAAAAAAATACTCCTACCCAAAAAGCACTTGTAAAGCCAAAAAATGTAAAGTCACAGAAAAGGGAAAATGAGTGCGTAGGGAAAAAAACAATAGAATAGAGAAAATGGTCCAATTTTGTGGAAATGATCGTCGCTTGTGGCTCGAGCCTACCGACAAATGCAATACAGAATACAAAAACAACAACAACAAGCAATTCTCCCACTAAGCGGGGTTGGCAAAATGAATCTCTATTTCTCCTTTGTGTCCTATTGAGTGTCAAATTTTCATTTAATTCAAATAGATTAAAATCATTGTTTACACAACGTGCCCAAGTATTTTTAGGTCTATCTCTATCTTTCTTACCATTTCACATCTAAAACATCTACTCTCTTAACTCAGTTGGCCAACGTATAATGTGAACAAAACATCTAAGACGACTATCTAATCTTGTCTGTCATCCAAGAAAAAAATACCTATTTTTATGTCTTGATTTTTATTAAATTTTAAGGATATTATGCTTAAATGAAAGGTATTTTTGTGTTTTTGGATGTAGGTGATACAAAAATGTTTAAGAAGAAGAAAAATTTGAAAAAGGAGCAAAAAGGAGCAAAAAGGAACAAAAATAGAGCCAAAATGCAAAGTTTTCGAAATTACTGGTCTGGCGCTTAGGCGCTAGAGTCCGGCGCCTAAGCGCCAGCTCGATACAAAAAACTGTTACGTTTTTGACGACTTTTGGGCGGTTATTTTGACGCTGTGAGCGGTAATTAGACCTTCTAGAAGACTGGCAGTTGTTCCCGGTTTATAGGATATGTGATACAATGTATTTGGACGCTTCAAAACGCTTTTAATCGCGAAGAGATGCGATCCAAAGTGAAGAGGTGCGAAGAACTGGACGCGGTGTCCGGCGCCTAGGCGCCAGACACACCTTTTAGAAGATTCATTGAATGTGGACACATTTTGAATAATTGCCTAGAGGCAACCCTTAAAGCCTATAAATAGGAGGGTATTCCTTCAGAGAAAAAGGCCCATCTACCCTCCCTATCTAGAATCCTATCTAGAGAGAGAATTAGAGAGATCATATTAGGGCCACATTTTTACTTTCCTTCATAAATTAGTGAGTTTATTTTAGAGTTTGTATTCGGAGTTTGAAAGAGTCTGGTGCATCCGTAGTTCATTACGCTCGTGGAGTCGGTAGGAATCGAAGTTCGATAGGAGAAACATCTAAAATAAGTATTTTTATTTTGATTCAAAGTTTATTTATTATGTTTTGTTATTTAATTTGAATGTGTTACGAGTAGTTACTTTACTTTCTCCTTTCAATTATGAAAAGATAAATAAGATAATACAATATTTGTCTGAGAATTAAAAATCATATATTTTCAAAACATTGTGATGATATTAAAACCGGTTCTTAATTTACTATTTAAATTGGTCATTTAAATTATTAAAACCTGATGAAGAGTTTTGAGACCTAGAAGGAGATGAATTCTTAACTTGTAGATATCACACGAATCCTTGTGTAGTCGAAGGCCTTGAGCGCGTTATTCAAGGTGAAGTGCAAATAAATATGAAAATATTATATAATGGGCGTAGAATTGATAAGTTTTTAGAGTGACAGTCTAAATTCTTATAATTTGGTTTATAGAAAAGGAGATGGTCACTAGTAGGGCCGATCATAGCCACCCTTGGACATCTAGTAGTGTGAGCCTAGATTAACCCATTCTACTAACAATACATCCGGACCTCATCTATAGGCTAGTCAATGTTCTTTGCACCTGGATCAAAGAGTAAAAATATGAATGCTTCTATTTGGCACAATACCATAAATTTATATTCTCCACGAATATTATCATTATCTTAGAAAATCTTGGATTAATTAAAAGGGAGAAAATTGTTTTCTTATTGTCATTTACATCAATTATTTTATTTCTGCTTTATTATTGCATCTAGTAAATTAAAGATAGTTTATTTTTAATTATAAAAGAAATACTTTAAAATAAAAATATTTAAAGATCTATAACTCTTCTCGTGGGATCGATACTGGGGGCTTCGTTTCAAAGCCCTATATTACATGAAACGATACGTATACTTGCGTAAAACCCCTAATGTGTAAAATATTTTCCATAAAATTATATTTATATACAGTAGTCGCTATTATTATTTATAACATATATTTTTGAAAGCATTAATTAGTACGTTGATCTTCAGAGGACTTCGGGTCAAGCTTTCGGCACCGTTGTCGGGAAGAAGATTTTAGTACGCATATATTTATATCGGGTCAGTCTGTCACGAGAGCTACACCATCATCTTACAAAGCCACTCAATTCGCATTTTGTTTCAAAGTGTAAAGCCACTCATCCAACAAAGCGTTCTCATCTCTGCAACACTTAACTTAGTTTTAAGTTTATCTTTCATAAGCCAACATTTTGCACCATAAAGCATTGCAGATCTCACCACAATCTTATAAAATCTTCCTTTTTAAGTATGTGTCGTACTCTTCTATCACAAAATATACTCGATGCATTCCTCCACCTCAACCAAACAACTTAAATTATACTACTCACATCCCCATCTATATGACCACCACTTTGAACAATATACTCGAGATAACTTAAACATTCACTTTATTTAATGACTTGATCACCCATTATTGCAATTCCGCCACCAGATCTACTACTACTAAAATTACATTCCATGTATTCACTTTAGATATACACAAATGAAAGCCTATAAACTCTAAAGTTGACCTTCATTATTCAATTTTTTCTAAACTCTTTTTATCATCAACAAAAGCATACGTAAAGTACATCCACCTTTAATTATCCAGAAAAACATCCATAACTAAAACAAAAAAGACATGGGCTTAAAGTCGATCCCTAATGTAATCCAACTAAAATAGGAAAATACTTGCTCAATCAACCTTCTATTCGAACATCAGTAAAACCTCTAGCATTCATATCTCTAATAATGGCTTGAATAAAATTCATATCAACACAATTCTTTTCAAGAACTCTCCAAAGTACTTCTCTTGATACATTATCAACTTTTGTTCTAAATCAATAAAAATCATATCAAGATCCTCCTTAATGTCTATGTTCTTCTCCATCAAACCTCTCAATAAATGTATAGCATAGCTGACTTCTCTAGCTTAACTCCAAACTTATTTTGAGCAATCTTTGTGCCACAACATAGTCAATATCAATTAATCTCTCCTATGATTTTAGTGCATGACATCTTGACTTAATTCCTCTAAAACTTGCACTCTAATGCATCCCTATACTTAAAACAAAGACATGAATATACTCTTTCTCCGCTCATGCAACTTTTTAGTTTTCAAAAATATATTAACAATTTTAAGCGTAGAAATTCAAATCCCATTAACATTTCCACACTTCTATTGAGATATCATGAGGTCATATTGATTCTTCACACTTCATTATCTCACCCACATATGTTAAATATCCTCATCTAAGAAAAACACATTTGATTTTCTCTTTAAATTAAATCTTTATTATTTTTCTCATTATTTTGATAGTTTATTTTGTTAAAAAGATTAGTCAGATGCCATAAGAACAGCCATCCGACGAATCTCATATGCTTAAGAAATTCATTCCGCACATAGGTGGTATCTAACATGCGACCCAAGGCGGTGTTGACCTCACTTTTGTCGAGGTTTAGTTTTCCTCCTAGGATTTAGGGTTCTAGTTTTAGGAGCTTCCCCGACAGTCTTAGACCCCTAGCAGTGGGACCCACCTCGTTTTAGAATGTTTGAAGCCACTTCGTCACTCTTTTGGAGTCCCGGACGAAATTTCGTACCTCTAGCTCATAGCAGGTTGGAATTGATGTTAGGAATCCAAAGTGAGTTCCCATAGGACCACCTCGTGCACGTTTCTTGCACCACCTCGTGCACGTTTCTTGCACCACCACGCACAAATTTCTCGATTCGCGGCCTTGACGTCTTCAAGTTCTCCGTGACGGACCAGAATCAAAAGTCAGAATGTCGAGACGACCAAAAACAAATTAGAATTTCAAAAGGATCAGGATTGACGTACTTTCAGCCCGACCGATGACGAGGTTGTCCGAACGACCTCGGATCGTGAAACGGACTGCGCCGTTGAGTCCGGAACGTCGATTTCAGCTGAGAAGGACACCAATTTTGATACCGTTTCGTGTGAGGTTGATTTATGTCCGAATCGGCAAAATTTAAGTAAATATTAACTTAAAATAAAAGAAAAAAATTTAATAAAAACCTAAATCCCTAATTCCCTAACTCATGCCCCTAACTCACGCCTCACGCACCGGTCGGCCCGCCCCCTCTTCCTCCCTGTCGCGCCCAGGCGAAACCCTAGAGAGGCGAAACCGGCCGAGCCTCCCCTCCTTCGTGATTCTTCTCTCACACGCCCGAATGGAGCATCGAGCCAAACAGCTCCCCTGCTCGTCGAATGCCCTTTCCTCTTCCTCGCAAGACTTCGGTCCTCACTGTCCTCCTCTCCCCGTAGCCTGGCTAAAGGTTTCCACGCCACTGTCGCCCTCCGCGGCCCAATCTCCGTTGATCTTTTCCCGCTCACGCGACTCTTGTCGCTTCTCTTGGCTCACCTCATGGCCCGGGTAAATCGAGCTATGTTTCTCCTGCCCTTCTTGCCTATTTAAACCCCCTCTTTGGGGAGGTTAGGGTTGGCCGAAATTTTGGAGAGGGTGGAGGTGCTGCCGAAATTTCAGGGAAGCCGTTGAAATTGCATTGTTGAATCTCCCTTGCTAGGTTCACGTTGTGTGTGCTTTAGACCTTTTAAGAGTTCTGTAGATAGAGTTTGAACAAGGTAGTCTCTTCCTTTGCTTTTCTTTTTTTTTCTTCTTTCTCCCATACTTCTGGTTCTCTCTTGCGGCTTGTTGCTCGATATTCTTGCTTGTCGCTCGATAGTCCTGTTGTGGTACGACTGACCACTGCATTTCGTGGTTTAGTGGGAATCAAAGAGGCTGTGGGATTGTCTTTGTAATAAGATTTGGGCAGCAGTTGAGCAAGATTTGGCTCATACTCTAGCTGAAAGGCAAAAGAAACAAAAAAAAATGATTAGTATTTAAAATCTCAAGCAATCTTAGGTTCATTTGCTCCTCGTTTCTGCCATGGTTCCTGACTTGAGTAAGGGGTGTTTTGAGATTAAAATATGTCTGTGAGTCATCACATAGGAAAAGGGGAATGTCTCTCTTATTTTATGATATTTGCTTTAATTGGCATAACAGGTGAGTGAATTTATGCACATTAAGACCACAAAGATCTGCTTTACAACTATGATTTAATTTGGATAAGGCCTTAACGATAATTGTGCTTGAATTGACATACCTATGTTTGGCGGGTTCTTTTACGAGGGTCATTGTGAAAGTTTGAACATTTGTTGCGAGAGCTCATTGATTCAGGTTGAGTGCTACAAAAGAACTGTCCCGATGGCAATGTTTGATCTCATCTCATAGGGATAACCTTGAAGGTTGCGATTCATGCTCTATTTGCATTGTTCTTTATTTAATTAAACTGCAGCAGGGAATATTATCTTCTGTTTCATTAAAATGGAAACGTTCTACATGAGTGGAAACAGTATCGATTTCCATAGCCAGATTGCCTTTATTTAACATTCATTTTCCTGCATACACATGTGTTTTTTGATTTAAAGCAAGCCTTTTGAGTTATCTATCTATGGGAATATTTACATATAGACCACCTGATTCCTATGTATTTACAATTTAAACACCCAAACTTTGACCTTTATATACATGCCACTCAATTCCGTTTATTTACAGGAAAAGAAAAAAAAATAGGGATTCACATGCATGTTGCTTATTACCTTACATACATACCACTTAATTCATATGTTTACATTTCTAACACCCAAATTTCAGTTTATTACTTATATATATGGACAGCTTTGAGCTCAGCTTTAAAAGTCCTTTAGGGCTACAATTTGGGCCCGATTTTGGGAATTTTGTGTAGCAGTTTTTGCTCTGTTTTGGTATGTTGCTGGGCCCGACTTTTGGGCTTATGTGGCAGCGGTTTTGCTGAAATTTCTGGCGGTTTGGTTCAGCTCTGTGTCCTGGTTTGAGCAGTTTATGGGGCTGCAGTTTTGAATGATTTTGGTGGCTTGTTTTGTTACAATTTTGAAGCTTACGAAACTTCATTCTTGAGTCTTTTTAAATTTTGATTATAGGGGCCTTGCCGGCAACTTTGTTTTACGTCTTTTTTTTCCTTGCCTTACTTGAGTGCTATGGGGAGGGGTTCAGCACCACCCTAGGGGTCCAAGTCACTCCTTTCATTAGAGCAGCGACACTTTTAGGTCTTTTCCTTTAGAACGAGTGAGGATTGTCAAGAGTCCAGGGTGATTGACTTGAGTTGATTGATTTTGAGAACCAATTCACCTCGTTTTATGATTTTGTGTTAAGTGGATTGCTTTCTCATCTCTCCTTTCATTATTCCCCCGTCCATTGATTTTCTCCTTGCTTCTTGGTTTAATATCCGCACCAACAGAGGACGTGTAGGTGTGCACATATAGCCCTTTAGACTTTATGTGGGGCCATCAAGCAAGGTTGTAAGTAGGGTGATTGGGGTTAGGACGGCGACGATATTGCTTATGTGTGCTTAAAATCTCCATTGGAGTCGAGGCTTTGGACCGACGATAGTATTCGTCAATTCCTGGTGAGACTGTTGCCACAAATACTCTTAAGTTGTTAGTAGTCCTAGTTCGATTAGGGTGGTTAGCCTGTGGACTGTACAACTTTATAAAAAAAATACTTTTGAAACAAAATCCCCTTTACAACAAAATTACTTCATACTTGTAAAATTTTATATGCATGCAAACTAAAATGAATGAAAATTAGTAAATGTCCATGGTTAATTACTTGAGTCGAGGTTAGGACTGCCTTCTGTAGGGTGTTGGTCCGGTAGCTATTGTCCAAGATTGGGAAGCACACAGTCCAGCTCTGAGTCTTCCCCGTCACCATGCTTACGGTCCCTTTCAGGTGCCTCACTGCTTTCTTACGGTTCCCCGTGAGTTTAGCGAGACATCTGTGAGTTTCTTCTTTTAGTGTTTTTGTGGTTTTCACTACGACTTTTTCGCGCTTGTTCGTGATTTTCTTCTAGGTTTTACACAAAAGTTCTTTGTTTTCTTTCTCGATTTTCTTTGATTTCTTTCGTCGTTCTTTTGGGTTTTCTTTTTCGTCCTCTCGCCTTTCTTTTAGATTTAGTCCCGGGTTTCACACTTCGCATTTCCTGCACGTACGGTAGAGCACTTAGGTTTTCCTTACTACGTTCACTCTTGTTTTGTTTTGGTGCTGACGCCTTTTCTGCAGGAAACAATAAAATGAAAATAATAAACAGGTAACAATACATTGCGGGTAATCGGCACCTACGGTACACTTGTAGCACTGTTACTTCTTTTATTTACTGCGTTACATGTTCTACTTTTTTAGCATATATATCTGCTGGTATAACATGTTTTACTTTCCTTAATGACTGCTTATGTTAGTATAGCATGTTTTACTTCCTGTAGCATATACTCCTACTTAGTGTAGCATGTTTACTGCCTAGCGTAGCATGTTTTACTTTTCTTAGTACTTGCCTCCTGTTATTTACTAAAGCATGTTCCTGCTTACTTGTTTTCATGTTTTCTTTTACTACTGCTCCTGCTACTGTAGTATACACTCATGTTTACAATACAACAATAATCAAAAGGAAAATAATCATAATTAAATAAAACATCGGCATAACAATTTGCATGTCCACTTTTAATAATCTAAATTTTAAACCTCAAACTGCAACACTGCTACGACGTGAAGCACGACTTCGGGGGTAGCACGACAATCTTCAACAAAGAAAACTCGTGTCTACATCAGCAAAATCATCATGTAGTCTAAATAACAAGTCATAGGACTTCGAGGTAGTCCGCCTAGTGCGACATAAATCCTCACCCGTTCTTTTAGGCCTTTGCATAACCTTACTGTGCAGTATAAGCCCTAACTCGCTTAGGATTCTGAGGTCGTCGTCCGATACAACGTAAATCCTCCTATCTTTCAGGTCGTCTACATAATCAGGTGATTATGTGAATGTAATTCCTAAAATTAATTGGCAGAATTGAAACTTAAATAAATGCATTCCCAACATTTAAAGCCCAACATTAGGATAGTCTGGGAAGTCATCGAGGTTCTCCTCGAGATCTGTGACGTCCCCTACCTCTCTTTTCTTTGACTCTGGAAATAACTGTTCCACATTGCGCCTTTCACCTATTGGATTTCCTACTACTACACTTTTTTGAAAACCCTACCCTTAAATTCATGAAGATGGAAACCCTGATCTAAATTGAGAGTTCTCTCATGTAACTTCGGTCATTTGAGGGGTAATTGACTATAGGGGCTTGCCTCTATAGGGAGCTTTATGAACCCAGGTAATATAAAGCTTTCAGCGGGGGTTAACGCCTAAATAGGAGAATTTGTCGGTCCACATAAAGGTTCGCAGAGCAGAACGGATGTCATGAATTCTGTAGTTTATTTGATCGAGCGACATCGTCAAATAGGGTGTCTATTCTTCGGAATATATGCGTTACTTATGATATTACGCTCGTTCATTCAAACTGCTAAACGAATAAGATCTGTCCATTCTCATTCCCATATTTTAAAATATACAAAAAAAATTTATTTCCAAAACTAATATACATATTTATGAAATTAAATTTTAAGCTTTCAGCGGCCGACATGCGGTAATATATATATAGTTGTAGTATGTTTGGCCACAGCTCTTCTACTTGCTATAGCTTGCATCCTCATTTAAAGCCGGATACTGCTAAAGTTCAACAACCTGCTCATAAATCTATACATACTGAATCGGGGGTTAACGCCTTACCGCCTACCATCACTGCTGAGGAGATGCAACCTGATCATATTTCCAACGCCACCTATACATCTGCTCATTTGTCAGATGCTTCACCAGATGGAAACATTTCTGATGATCCTCCTGCTCCAATCTTGGTTGTCTCAAATAAAGAACTTCATACCACAGCTGTTGCCAGAGAACCTACTACTGATCTTACAGGTGACAATATTTATATTGCTTCTCTACCGCCTCAAGTCGAGCAAGTTAAGTCAATCCTCAGATGAGAAATGACAAGTTTACAAATACAGGAGAAAAAATAAGAATGGAGACCTACTTTCGCATAGGAATCTAATGAATGATACTTTGATCACTTCGGCTAATAGTTCACCACTCACCAATTTGTTAGCCAACTCTCGTCTGAGAACTAGAGGCAGAGGCAGAAATGCGCGTCCCTAGCTTTTTGCGCTTTTTGGTGGTTTTGGCTTTTTGATGTTATATCTACCTTTTCTTTTTGGGATTTAATGTGTTGTATCGTGTGGGTTGGGCTTACTTTTAAGGTCACTCATGCAAGTTATTTGTATCTTATGATCTTTAATATATTAGCCTTTAGGCTATTTCATATATATATATATATATATATATATATATATATATATATATATATATATATATATATATATATAGTGGTCTATATATATATATATAGACCAATCTCATGTTATAAAGAAATTCATTCCTTCGACTGGGTCTAACTTCGTGACCACAAGGAGCAGTGTGCACACGCACGTATTATATATCGCTTAATTTAGTATATAATCTATTATAAAGATCACTAAAAGTAGAATTCTTAATCTCATAAATTATTCTTTTAGACTCTCTACGGGTCAATTTAGATTTTCCCAAATTCTCTAAATTTCTAAATTAAAACCAATTTTTATAATAAAAAATCTTATATTTTATATTTCCTTAAAAATTATCATTCCACCACCAACTATTTTTATTTATAAAAAATTTTTTATTACAACTTTTACAACTTGCTTAATATTGCTTGTTACTTTATCCCACATTGCATTAGCTTCTTCACAAATATACCAAATCTTAAGATCCTAAAGTTTACTCATAAAAATAATTTTATTTGCATTTTGATTGCTCCCATCAAATTTTATAACAATATTTTATTGTATTTTTGACCTTCCAACTCTTTATCTTAAAATCGAAAAAATGTAGAGTAAGTTTTCACTTAAATTGGCCTAATAGTATTTACAATCTCAGCGATCTCTTTTTTTCTCCTAAAAAATAATCAATTTTTGTTTTATTTGATTAATTCGTATAAGTAATAATATATTCATCTGTTTTCTTAAATAAAATATTAGCAATGACAAAATCATAAGCTAAAACAAAATTCAATATGACCCTAATTTCTTCATTAGTCAATCTAAAACTGTAATCACCATGAATAATTTTAAAATCTTATATCACTCTACCATCATGTCCAATTACATCTCTTCCAATAAAAAAATTTCTTCAAAAGCTATTCTTTGTATTAATTCTTTTAAGTCATTCAAAAATTTTTCTTCTGAACATATATACAAATCTACTTGAGAAGCATAAGTACCTAATGCACTAAGAATTAAAGTATCAACAATAAAAAATAAAGCTATAATTTTATATCAAATTCTATTAACTTTTACAACATTGTCTTTCAAACTCTTATTTATAATTACACATACATCATTTTTAGTATGACTCCTACCTGAATATCAATGTTTAAAACATGAACTATCAATCTCCTTAACATTTTCTCCAACCCATTTAGTTTATTGAATTCATAAGATATTTATCCTTCTATGAATCATAATATTTATTAATTCCATTAATTTATTTGTGAGAGTATCTCAATTTCAAGATACTATCCTAAACAAAATGCCATATTGGTAAAAGGAAAAGCAAAAAAAGCAACATATAATGAATAGTAAGAGCAAGGAAGATGGACGAAAATGCAAAAAGCAACATATAATGAATAGTAAGAGGAAGGAAGAATGTGGTGTCAATATGCCATATTGGTAACATAAGCAAAAAAGACAAAAAAAGTGGGAAAAAGTACCCCCAAAAAAAAGAAATGCATCTAGCTGACTGTTAAAAAAAGGAAAAGATGTAAAAAAAAGGGTTCAAAGAATGAACATGAAGGGAATGGATGCCGCCAAAGTTTTGGGGTCTGAGTAGTTCCACCCATATCTAGAATCTAACATATTGAAACAAGCAAAGGGTATGCTAGCAGAAATACTTGTTCTTAAAAGTACTCTAAAAATGCCATTTATTTATCTTTAAGATAGAAAAATAAACTGAAAATGCTGTTTTAAAATATACATATAGAACAATAACCTGAGCTTTTAGCTTGATAAGCAAATTATCAATAGCCGAGTTGGTGTAAGATGTCAATAAAATGGATGCCCCTCTAATCAGTAAAGCCTTAACAGCATGAACCATTGTTGAAGTTTTCCCCGTTCCAGGCATTCCCAAAATAAGTGTGTAATCCTTGGCAGAAAGTATCTGGAATTAATAAGTCGAGTAAACATGATAAAATTAAATGGAACTACTATTTGACATAATTGCTGAAATTAGAGCAAAAAAAGTAGGGAAACAAAAAGAGACTATATGTTTTAGTAGTTGATTGTGCATAACAATAAAGAGAACCAGAATTGTTTACCTTCTTTATAGCTCTCCGTTGGTCATCATTTATACAATTTTCCAAATGTACACAAGAGACTGCCGGATCCTGGCTAAGTAACCCACCGCTATCAAATCTAGGTGCCTACTAAGAAATCAATCAAAAGAACAGGAAAACCCAACCGATATTGTACAGCATTAATGTTCAAATATGAAATTCAATAAAATAATACTAACCTCGAGGTCAACAATCATTTTTCTAAGCCGAGAAATCTGTAAATTCGAATCAAACAACTCCAGAAGGTTGAATCTTTAAAAAGAACAAGCAAGCAAAACATTAAGCAGCTGCACTAGAACAAACTACTGTAAATGAATAGAAACAAATTCGAATTGATACACAACCTCATCATTGCATATGATGTAGCAATCTCATCCTTGTCAATCCTCCACACTGCATGGATTAGATCAGCTTTTGAAGAACGATGGCTACTTGGAATCCTTAATCGCCGAGAAAGAGATATCTAAATAAAAAGCAGCTAGGCAAACTAAATTTAATAGTTAAACATAAACTGGTAGCTTGTAATATTAAAACCAGTCAGTATAGATATGAAAATGAAGTATTAATGTTTTGGTACAAATAAGAAGCAAAAATTATGTATTTTAAATGAGATCCTTACAGAGATATGAAATTCATTAATGCCGCATATGATTCCATGAGCAACAGCTGGACGTCCATTCACCATGCTGATTATCTAAACACAAAACTTAAAATTAAGCATGAAAACAAAGCCAAAGAAAGAACATCTGTGGTGCTACATGAGCAGTACCAAAGGTTATAAAACAGAAAAAAGGATAAAAACAAAACAAAATATATGTCTAACTATTATCATATACCAGTTTATCTAATTTGTCATTATTATGTAATATCCCCCCCCCCCCCCACCTCCTCTCTCTCATTCTTCGTACTCTATCACCACCAGCCCTAACACTACTTGATCCTTTGTCGACATGCCCGACCTGATAGCACATGTGCAGGCCATTTGCCAACATATCTCTTATGCTTGCTCGACCTCTCAAGCACTAAATGTCTGTAACTGTCACTAGAAGTGCCAATCACATCATGCTAGTAATGTTAATCACAGCCACATGCCCAAATCTACCACACCTCCGTTGAGCCAAAAGTTGGTAACAACCTTCTCGATCATGTGATCCTCACATGTTGCTTCGACTCATTTCCTCCCTCTTGATCCATAGAAAAAATAACTCAAGCATGTTTCCCCTCTTCTATTGTTGTATGTTGACTCGGGCATAAAGGAAGAAAATAAAAACAATCAAAGACTTGCCAAAGTGGCTGTTAATGTAAAAATATGTGATATGTGTCCCTGTGATTGTATCAAACTATATGCAAATCAGGAAATTCAATTAAAGCAATATTTAAGTTGCCTCTTCCGAAAAAAAAGGGGAGGACATCCAAATAGCTCATTGAGTTCAACTACTTAAGCACAAGCCAGAAAAATAAACTTTGAATAAGATCCAATCCGGACCAAGCATTCATCTGCTAAAAAGCCATATTCCAGTGCATTGGTTAGTGTGCCGTGGTTGTTTTCTTCTTTCAAATCTGTTTTTTAGTTCAGTTGAAAAAGATTGTTTTTAGAGATTGGTGCTTTTATAAGATTATAAGATGAAAATCAATGCTACAATAAATGAAGTATGGTAAATAGAAAGACCAGTGTCACACCACAAAGTCGCCGCATCTGAGGGAGCAGAACAGACTGTCAACTTGTGGTTCTGAAATTTGTTTGATATCCAAGTTAAACATTTCATGATTATGCTGAGATGTCCTCTGGTGTACAAAATTATATACATATCGACCATTGTGAAGAGACCCATCTTCCGAAAATCCATTTGTGACATCTAAAACTAGAGAAGATAGACAACTTGAGCTGTTTTCTCTTAGATGTTGGGCTCGAAATATTTCTTTGCCAGCTACCTGAAATCTGCATGGTCAGTTCATCTCAGAACATGGCATATTGCATGCAAGAAAAAACCATCTCAGCTGGCAAAAGAAACAGACCTGGCATGTTTTTGCTTCCAGATCAATTAAGCGGTCCCAATGTTTAAGGAATTCAATATGGACAACATTTAAATGTCCTGTTTTTTTATCATATAAATCACCAAGGCCACTCGCCTCGTAGTCACCGACATATGCCTGAAATATGTAATCAGTAAAATAGGGTTATGTAAAATAAGTAATCTATGGATGATATAAGATTTACTTGAAACTGACAACATTAATATGAAAGAAAAATTTTAAATAAAAAAAGAATCAAACTGTAATTTGTGATAAAAATTGATATAACTATAAAAAAAAAAGAATTGCCTGCTCATTATTGCAAACGGTAAAGAAACCCAGATAATGCTGAAAATTATATATATATATATATATATATATATATATATATATATATATATTGTAACATAAAATTTTCCATCTGGATGAGAGCTAGTACAACTAAAAACAAAGTGTATTAAAAATATAGAGAGCAGACAACACTGAAATTGATAATGATAGTCATTCAAGATATCAACAAAAGAAGCTCAATACTCTCTCTCTCTCTCATTATAAATTCTTATCTCCATTTTCACGGTTCTACTGGTTGGCAAATCTTGACGCACATCCCATCAAAGATTATTCGTTAAAGTTACAGTAGATCATTCTTTCAATACTTAGAAAATTTAACAAATTTTCTTATAAAATATTTATAGTTGAGAAACTTATGTGGAGCAATTTTTGAAGCATGTACCGGACAAGAGCAGAATTTTTACATGAGCAATGAACTAAAGAACTTGTATCTGAGAACCAAAAGAAGTTTGGACATGCATAATATGCACATATAATTACAGAAATATTAATTATTTAACTTATGTTTTAAATATAAAAAAAATTAAACTTTTCACCCAACTCTATAATATTATTAATATGACATAAACATATATATACATCAATATATAATAATAATTATTATTATTATTATTATTATTGTATATAATAATAATAATAGTAATAATAATTTCAGAAGCTTTTGAGTCAGAATTTTTTTATCTCAAAATAATATAGCAGCATTAACATACATGCCATACAACCCTTGTGTATTCTGAAAATTCATATTTGTATGCATAACACAAAAATCTTTAAAATCACATGAAAACGCCACTTATATTTAAACTTAAAATGAACAAATTTTTATAAAGAAATAATTTTAAAGCTAAAAATTAGAAAATATGAATAGATTTTGAATCAGTACTTAGATTACAAATTGCCTAGTGTTATCTTTATTTATATGAATTAAGTCTTAGAAATGGTAATTATACTTATGACGTTGTTTTTTTTTTTTTTTTTTTTTGAGTATTGCTTATGGAAATATTTCCAAGTTTGAATCAAAATTATAAATCTGGAAGCTCAAAATGAGTTATACAATTGCAATGGTATTGATAATTTTACATAGAATTATTTTCTTAAAGATTTTACTAACATGACTTAAGTCCGTGATTTAAGAAATTTAATTCAAAAACGGATGAAATAGGATGCTAGATTTGTAAATAACAATGATTTGGTGCTATGCATGTACTTGCCTCTAAAAAACTCCAAATATGAATTAATTAAGTTAACATAACAAGATGATTGGCAACCAATGCTCAAATCTATTGCCCAAGGTAAGATTACTCATAAAATAGCTCTAAACCAAATCTAACCTAATAAAAATAAATTATACTAGTCAACAAAGCTTAATAAAATAAAACTATTAAAGTCTCTAAGGGTAAATCAACTAATGATTAGAACTTGCTTAAAAGCTTACCAGGGAATGCTAGCATTAAAAATTTTAATTAATAAATCAATAAAATTTAAACTTAAATGACAAGTATGGATTAATGAAAAGTATACTTGAGGAATATAAGAATTTGCTACTACGAAAATCCCATAAACATTACATGTATTTTTGCTTGCTAGTTTTATTAAAAATCTAAACATCTAATATGAAGTACGTAACTTTATAATGAAAAGAAGCATAAAAAATATTAAATGTTTAGGTGTAATTATATCACGAAGTTAAATATAATTACTCGAGATAAAGTCCTGTCGGTTAGCTTTTTCTTTTGAAAGAATTTAAAATTTAGTGATTTAGTTTAATATAAAAGGTATATGATTTTTTTGAAAGTAGTTTTGAAAGTAGTGTATTTTAATTTTGAAAAATGAGACCGCCTAGATCTCATTTGTCCAATAATTTGCATAATCGTGTCTGATGTTACAAATGATACACTTTCTAGAAATATTAATGTATCCTGCGACGGTAGACCCAATCAAACGAACTAAGTGGTGTCACTTGAAAAAACTCTCGATAATTTTATCTGGGTTCCAAATTCCCTATAGAGGCAAGCCCCTATAATTAATTACATCCCAAATGACTGGTGTCACTTGAAAAAACTCTCGATAATGATCGGTGGTTTTGTCTTCAAGAATTCAAGGGTTTAGGTTTTCACGATAGGACATGGAAAAGCAAGTGGGAGTGGCTCAAATGAGAACAGTTATATTCTGGAATCCAAAGAAAAAGAAAAGGTATGGGATGTCATAGATCTGATGAGAGCCCCAGTGACTTCCCAACTATCCTATGGTGTGGCGGCGTTTTGGAGACGATGTTAATTAAATATTTAATCCTGTCAATTTTATTATTTGGGGCTTACACTTGCATAATACTCAATTATGCAAATAGCCCGCAGAGAAATGAGGGTTTACGTCATACCGTACGACAACTTCGGAACCTAAAGCATGTTAAGACTTACACTGCGCAACACGGTTGCACAGAAGCCTAAAGAGGAGAGTGAGGGTCTATGTCGCGTTGGGTGAGATACCTCGAAGTCCTATATGTTGTCATTCAAACTAAAGAAGAGTTGAGCTGTTGAAGATCCTCTTGCTGCTCGATCCAAGCTCCTCGTTGTGTTGCCCACGAAGTCAGTTTCAAGCTTTTTGCTGAAGTAGCAGTCCTAAGGTTCAAACGGTTTTACCAAATGTGTTTCAATGTCTCAGGTTGTGTTGTTGTTTTCAGTTTTGCATGCAGAATAAAATAAATTGCTGGTAAATAAAAGTGATAGAAAGTAAAGTGCAGTAAAGTAAAGAAGGGGATATGCGGTACCTAAAATGTAAATGTGTATCTGGGCATCTGCTACCGTTGCATGATTACTATTACTAGCATGGTATGACTTACAGTAGATTTAAATAAACTTGTCGGAAAAGTAAGCAGAGCGAGAAAACTAAATCACGAAAGTCAGAAAAACGAGTCAAAGAAATCACACGTAAAAATCGTAGTCACATATGAAAGATCAGAACTGGGTATAAGACACCAGTAGAGGTGGGGGCTCAGAGCTGGGTTGTGTGCTTCCCGACTTTAAATAACAGTTACCAACCCGACGACCTACGGAAGGCAGTCCTTAACCTCAATTCAAGTGACCAACCATAAACCTTTATAGATTTCATAAGAAAAATTCTTTGATTTTCATGCAAAAGTTGTTGTTTAAGTTTTTATGCAGAGTTCTTTTTAACAAGCAAAAGAGATTATTATTTTATTCTTTTAAATATTTTGTAAAGTAGTATAGTCCACAGGCTAATTAATCTAATCGTGCTAGGACTACTGACGACCTAAAATCATTGGGGGGAACGATCTCACTAAGAGTCGGCGAATAGCATCATCGATCCTTTCCTCTCCTTTATCAAAGGTCTTTGAGGTACGAGATACTATTCTAATTATCCCTCGTATCCCTCGTATAGCACACATAAGCATTATTATCATCGCCCTCGTCACCTAGACCTCAGACTTATACCAGTCTGATGATCCATATGTGGCAAAACAAACGTCTCTAATTGCCAGAAGGATCTGAGTGTAATGTTCAAACTCAAATCCCGGTGCATTGAGTTTCATTATTGGTTAAGTCATTTTAGGGAATTCCACAGTTGATTTAATTAGGGAAGTGCGAACCACGTCTCGGTGTGTCCCCGTGTCTAGTGTCTTAATCAGCTTGTGAATTAGGGTCAGGAAGCCTGCAGTGAAGATTAGGTGGGTGAACTCTCACCTAGGGTGTGCTCCTAAGGTTTAGAAAGCCTGCGGTGAAGATTAGATGGGCGAACTCTCACATAGTGTGTGCTCCTAAAATCCAGGGAGCTTATGCTGTGGGATTAGGTAAAGGGGCTTCACCTAAGGTGTGCATCTAAAATCCAGGAGCCTATGTTGTGGGGTTAGGTAAAGGGGCTTCACCTAAGGTGAGCACCTAAAGTCTAGGAAGCCTATGTTGTGAATTGTGCTTGGAGTTATTTAAGGTGTTCTAAACTCACTTAAGTGTTTTCTAACTAAACCTCAAATATCTCCTAAGTGTTTCCCAATTAAATCGGAAATTCCCTATTTTGGGATTTAACCGTTTAAAAATAAATAAAACAAAAGAAAGAGAATGCCAACCCACTCCCAAAACTGGTAAAGCCGAAAGGGGGAAAATAGTAAGTGAATCGGCCTAAAAACGTTGAATTGGTAATCAGATGAAACCCATAACAGTAAATAAGGCTCTCCAAATCCGGCCCCAAAACAATAAATATAATCATCAAATTTAACCCCAAAGCAGTAGGCAACACTCTCAAAATCAGCCCCGAAACAGTGCCAAAATTGTGCCCAAACGGTATTAAAACCATGTCAAAATTGGCCCACACAATGCCCCAAACAACACAACTATGTTCCAAATAATACCAAATAGCTCTCACAACATCCCAAAAGCTCTCCCAACACTTACAACAGTTTAATTATCACCAAACAGCAGTTTTAAGCACTAAACAATAATTTTTATCACCGAACAGTATTTATACTCTTCCAAACAGCACTTCCAAGCTTCCCCCAACTCTCCCACAGCTTCCAAATGATCCAAACAACAATTCCAAGCTCTCCCCAACTCTCCTACAGCTCCTACAGCACTAGGCAGCACTTAATTACACCAAACAGCACTTATTAACACTCCAACAGCAGCAAACAGCAGTTTAATCCTCCAACAGCAGCTTTTTAATACACCAAACAGCACCTATTAACACCCAACCAACGACAAACAGTAATCTGAGCCTCCAACAGCTTTTCTAAACTCTAGACAGCACTTCTAAGGCTCCAACAGCATCCTACAGCATTTAATGACATTTTACGGCTTCCTACAACTCTCACAGCACCAAACAGTAATTACTAAGCCTCCAAACAACAATCTTACACTCCCAAACAGCAGTTTTTAATCACCAAACAGCAGTTTTTAATCACCAAAAAGCACTTCCGAGCACTAGACAGCACTTATATACTTCCAAACAGCACTTTTCAGCACCTATTCACCTCAAACAGTTCTTATACAACAATGGACAGCACTTTCAAGCTTTCAAACAGCAATACGCAGCCATCCTATGCTTCAAACAGCTCTCCTACAACACTTAATAGCTTTCTACAGCACTTCTAAACGAAGGACAGCACATTCCCACTCACCTACACCAGTTTCCAAACACTGGACAGCAACTTCTAAGGCTCAAACTACCTCTTACAGCACTTCTAATGTTTCAAACAGCAAGCATATAGAGTAGAAAAATAGCTTTTCCAACTTGCAAACAAAAACCATCAAAGAGCCATTTAATTCCTGAAACAAACGATCATTTGGAGCATCGTATTGATTGTATTTGGATGTTCAAAGTACAAAACCAGCAAAGAGAAATTTATCTTGAAGTGGACGCTCATTTGGAGCTTTAGTGTGAGTTATGAAACATGTGAATGCACCACAATTAAGAAAAGTTGTATTTATACAATTAGGAGTTCAGGATCGTGGATGTGAACACAAGAGGATGAAGAAGCATGTACACTTGCAATTGAGACTCAAGAGTCAAGTGTGCCAATATTTATGAATTAGAGAATCCGTATACTCAATTTTTTAAAAGAAGAGCACCGACACTGATCAAAAAAAAATAAAAGCTCGCAGGTTTTCTTCAAAAGAAAAGCACCAAAATATTCAGATTTTTTTACAAATCCAAAGAAGTGAAATTCAAATTTTCTCAAGAAAAAATGAGTAAGCATAGCGTCTCTTTGTTTCCCATAAATCCTTGCAAGACAATAAATATATGCAAAGTCAAGACAATATTTGGATCCCGAGACCACAAAAGGCAAACCAATGATCGATACTATCCACTATAATGCATTGTTGAAACATTTAGAGATGCCTTGAAAATACTCAAGTGAACCATTAACAATTAGAAGGGATTGAACATTTTCCAAGCAATATATCCAAGCAATTTAATTCCTATGCATGCAACTAATAGCCAGAATATAAAAGAAATGAAAGAAAATGTTACCAAAAACCCGCATCGATATGTGGCCACTTTCAAATTTTTTTGCCATGCTTTCTTCTAAAAGGAATTTCAGATCATGATGATTTGCCGCGTTATATAGTATTTATACCAAAGATTAAAACAAACAACGGATTGGGATCAATACCTCAAAACCTTACCTATAGCACAGACACTAGTAAGCAGAGTCGAGAGTTCCGGTGTGAGGAGCGGAGAAGGTGAGCCGAGTTTGTCGAGAGAGGAAGAAGCAAGCTAGGTGAAGCTTTTCTGGGTGAGCGGCTTAGATTCGCAGAGGGGAGGCGCGACAAGCAAGTGGGTTCAAGTGGCGTTGCGCGCAAGGATGAACGTTTTCAGGTCGTATGCAGAGTAGGAACGGGAGCAGGCTTGAGCGGAGCTTCTGGTCGCGTATGAGAGGGAAGCATGCGTGGGTGAGACGAGGCAGGCGACAGAGGTGGAGCAGGGCTTGTCGAGCAGAATGAGGGTGACGGGATCGAGCAGGAGAGGCGAGGCGGGTGAACGCGGTGCTTCTTTGTGAAGAAGGATCCGGAGAGGGGAGGAGTCGAGCGGGTGAGCGGGCACAAGTGATCTCGGCGCGGAGAGAGGAGGGGCTGGAAGGGGTCTGTCGCGAGGATTAGAGGAGGTGAATGAGTCGAAGGAGGTGGAGTTTGGTGCGGTTTCTATCGCGGAGAGGAGCAGGTGTCTAGAGCCTTTGTTCACAAAGAGGAGAGCAGGCGGGGCTCTCGACGTGCGTGAGAAGGAAGGATCGAGCAGGATCCAGCGGAGGAGGAGGCTAATGTCCAATCCCCCCAGGAAGGAGCTAGGTTGGATTTCTATCCCGCAAATTCACAGAGATCCGTTACGCTGGTTTGGCGGGGAAGATAAATGCATTCCATCCTGGGACAGCTTTATTAAGTAAATAATAACTCCTAATTACACCCTATTAAAGTGAAATTAGGCGATTAAATTTGAATTTTAAAAGTTTGAAATTTAAAATAGCCTGGCTCGTGTTCAGCCCAGGTCGTGCTCGAATTGAACCCGGGCAGAGTCTGAACCCGTGCCCCCGATAATTTAAAAAAATGCATCGATTTTTGTGTCGTTCGCACGCTTGTGGAACCATAGCAATATGGGTTTCATTTCTAGCTAAAGTCGACATTCCGGACGCATCGGTGTGGTCTGTTTCGTCATCTGGGGTCGTCCGGACAAGTTCGGCGACGGTCAGACAAAAAATATGTCAAATTATGGTGTGCGCGAGTTCGAGTTCTGAAGGGTTCACCTAATGTTGTCTAATCATATGGGAACACATTTTCGGGCCCTCTACATGTTAGTACTTAGCCCTTGCAACAAATAGTCGAGTGCTTGGGACTACTCATGCGAGGTCTCACAAAAATGGGTCAAGAAGTGGCTCGAAGTTCTATGGGAGGTGGGCTCCATTACTAGTCCGCTAGGATGGTCAGTAAGGAACTCCTAAAGCTAGATCCTAAGGTCTAAGAGGAAGAAGTCAAGACCTCACTAAAAATGAGGTCAACAAGTCCCATCAAGTTGAGTCACATAGAAACTTACTATTGATCTTGTTAGAAATTTTGATAAAATGTTTGGAGCATGTAATTTAAGCAACACCATAATTATTAAGTACTTAGAAATGTACTTATTAAATTACTAAGAGTTTTAACATAACACCAGAATCATGTATCATTAAAGTTAAGAAACAGCATCATATATAAAACGTGAGTGCATGATGGTGGTTTTAGCAAGAATTTTAGCATTAAATTTGAAGTGCATGATTTTGTAATTTTTTAAAAAAAAAATTCTAAATATGAAAAACTTAGGTATGTACTTATTGATTTATCATGAATTTTTTTATGTACTTAATGATTTATCATGAACTTTTTTTGGATCAATAAAAATGAATTAATTTTCATTTAAAGCATAATTCAGTATTTCAATACCAAATACAAAGGTAAGTATGAGACAATAATTTAGCAAAACACTCACTTGTGTCTCACGGTGTAGAAAACATCGTGCTTTGCTCGCCAGCTTAGCCTTTTCTCCCCCGCTCTCACTCGCTATCTCGCACACTTCACTGAAGAAAGTGTCGTTCAATCACTCTCCCTTCGGTACTCTCTCTCTCTCTCTCTCTCTCTCTCTCTCTCTCTCTCTCTCTCTCTCTCTCTCTTTTGTTCTCGACATTCTGTCTTGCGTGACCGAAGTAATGAAGACATTGAACCCTAGTTTAAATCTCACAGCGGCAACGGGTTCATTTGAACAACACCTACTTCCCAGGTGTTGTGAGTAGATAAATAGAAAAAAAAAAATTTAAGTAATCTGAATTCATTTAAAATTGCTATATCTTTAAAAATTATTTATCCTTTAATTATTAATTTACCTAATTATTTTTATTAACTAATTTAATACAACAACAACAAAGCCTTAATCCCACTAAGTGGGGTCGCCTACATGAATCTTTTTTCTCCACCGTCCTATTTAATGTCAAATTTTCGTTTAATTCTAATAAATTAATATCATTTTTTATGCAAAAAGCCCAAGTTTTCCTAGGTCTACCTCTGCCTTTCTTAACAAAAGTTGTATCTAAAACATCTACTCTCCTAATCGGATCATCAGGAGGTCGACGTTTAATGTGACCAAACCATCTAAGGCGACTCTCCCTAATTTTATCTGTCACTGGTGCAACACCAACCCTATTACGGGTATATTCATTTCGCATTTTGTCTCTAAGTGTAAAGCCACTCATCCACCTAATCATTCTCATCTCAGCAACACTTAAAATTATGCTTCTCTTTTAAAGGCCAACATTCAGCAACATAGAGCATTGCGGGTCTCACCACCATCTTATAAAATTTTCCTTTCAGTCTAAGCGGTACTTTTCTATCACACAATAAAGTCGGAAGCATTCCTCCACTTCAACCAACCAACCTGAATTCTACTATTAACATCCTCATCTATATCACCATCGCTTCGAACAAAGGACCCGAGATATCTAAATCGTTCACACCTTTTAATAATTTGATCACCCAAAGTTACACTTCTGTCACTAGACCTACTATTACTAAAATTACATTCCATGTATTCAATTTTAGTTCTACTCAAACGAAGACCTTTAGATTCCAATGTAGACCTCCATAATTCAAGTTTTTCCTAGGCTTTTTCTCTTGTCTTGTCTACAAGGAGGATATCATCAGCAAAAAGCATACACCAAGGCACATCCTCTTGTAAATGCCCAGTAAGACCATCTATAAATAAAGCAAAAAGATATGGGCTTAAAGCCGATCCTTGATGTAAACCAACAGAAATAGTAAAATATATGGTCAATCTTCCTTCAGTTCGAACACATTTAACAGCTCTAGCATACATATCTTTGATGACTTGAATATAAGTCATGTCAACGCCTTTCTTCTCAAGGACTCTCCAAAGAACATCTCTAGGAACCTTATCGTAAGCTTTTTCTAAATCAATAAAAATCAAATGTAGATCCTCCTTATTATCTCTGTACTTCTCCATCAAACCTCCCAATAAATGTATAGCTTCCATAGTAGACCTGCCCGGCATAAATCCAAATTGATTATGAGAAACCTTCGTAATACGTCTTAGTCTATGTTCAATTATCCTCTCACATAATTTTAAAGTATGACACATCAATTTAATTCCCCTATAATTTGCACACTCTTGTGCATCTCCTTTATTCTTAAAAATGGGGACCAAAATGCTCTTTCTTCACTCCTCAGGCATCTTTTTAGTTTTTAAAATAATATTAAAAAGTTTAGTAAGCCAAGAAACTCCCAAATCACCTAAACATTTCCACACTTCAATTGGGATATCATCAGGTCCTACAGACTTTCCACCCTTGGTTTTCTTTAAAGCCTCATAAACTTCTTTTTTACTAATGCGACGGTGAAAATGAAAAGTTTTATTATTATTAACGATATTAAGATAACTAAGGTCGATCGTATTTTCAGCATCTTCATTAAAAAATTTATCAAAATAACTCACTCACCTATGTTGAATATCTTTTTCTAAGAAAAACACTTTTTGATTTTCATCTTTAATACACTTTACTTGAGTTAAATCTTTACTTTTCTTTTCTCTTTGTTTGGTTAGTTTATATATATATTTTTCACCGTCCTTAGTATCTATCATGTTATAAAGATCACTAAAAGCAGAATTTTTAGCGTCACAGATTATTCCTTTAGACTCCTTGCGGGCCATTTAATATTTTTCCCAGTTCTCTACGCTTTTACATTTAAACCAATTTTTATAACATAACTTCTTATATTTTATCTTTTCCTGCACATTATTATTCAACCACCAACTAATTTTATTAATAGAAACTTTTTATTTTAATTCTCCAAGTACATCTTTAGTCATTTGTTTAATAGTATTAGTTAATTTTTCCCACATAGCATTTGCGTCTTCATGGACATACCAAATATTTAAATCTTGAATTTTACTCATAAAAATAATTCATGTCATGATTTATTTCGACAAGTTTTACGCTGGTTATCGACTACATAACGCAACCCTCCACTTTTCACATCCGGACTTGGGACCAGCAACGGCAGTGTTAATAAACTAATTTAATGAATTAAATTAAAAAAATTTACATAATTAATAAATAAAAGATTATTACTACAAGTAATCATAATTAATTGTTTTTGTCTGACTGACATTACTTGTTATTTTTGTAAGAAAAATCATCACTCCGGATTAGCTAGTCATGTCTAAGCTGGCACCGACATGTTTCAATTCTGGCCAATTGAAAATGAACGTGTGCCTTCATCAAATGTTAATGTCATTGTTTTGTACAAGAATTCCATCACTTAATAAACTCTTGTACTTAGTGCGAGCAAATAAAAAATGTAATCACGACTATGGTAGTCTAGTGGGCCAATTTTAGACATTCAGCTTAATTGCAAAACAGTGTGCAATATGCTGGTAAAGCTCATCCATATAATTCAGTTTACTTTCTCAATTTATTGTTACATAGAACATCAGTATCTCAAAGTTCCATGTAACGTATGGTATAATTAAGTATCTACAAACGATGACAACCAATGCGTAAGGTCAACTATGAGAGCTCAGTGCAAACTTTTCTGAGCTATTGAAAAGTTTATCCAATATATCCATAGATCATCCCAAGAGCTGATAGGTTCAACATGTTCAAGCAATCCAATTAGGAACCGTTACCAAGTTTTTTTGCACTTGGATTCAAAACCAAAGGAGAGAATAAAGTTATTTATTTGCATCAATTAATATTCTCATATGCATATCCTTGTAATAATTGAAAAGGGTTTCCCCTCAAAGATAATCAATGCTATCTAGCGGCCCACACAATATATTTGCACCGAAGCTCGCATTAGGAATTTAATCGTTAGTAAAGGAGATAAGTGCATTAGCCATAATTATAGCATTATATTAAATATGTGTCAAAAACATTTCATATTTGGTAACTCCAGCCAAAACCAATACAGTTTCAGCTATTAGCTTCACCTCCGCAATGTTCTTATATACAGTAATACCCCATTAGCTTTTAGTTCAATGGATCAGAAGTAGTTTATGCTAAGTAAATGAGAACAATAACCGACATTACATTATGGATCAGAACCCCTTTATCAATGGGAAAACTTGATTTTATCAGCATAAAAAGAATATGTAAATAAATCCACTAAAAATGATGACAAAGATAACAAATTACATTACCTTATGGTAAATAGAACATGAATTCAGATGACGGCAGTTTTTACACACGGTAGGATTCTGTTAATATAAATGGAAAAAACATGTTGGTGGTCCTTAATTAAGTGAAAATATAAGTGTACAAAAAATTACCTTTAGCATCGGAGGCAGAACTTGAGTGGTCGATGCCTTCAAAATATCGGATGCAAGCTCATTACGACGCATAATTAACCCAACCAAGTCAGATCGTTGAACTTTAATACCCTAAATACACTTGGTCAGCACCTTAGCAACAGCAAAATGCAAATAAGAATGCTTACCCTTGTCTCATCTGTATGAAGATAATAAAGAAGACCAGAGTCCACATCCTTATGAAGATATCTGTAAAGAAAAATTTCTTAGAGGATAACCAGTAACATAGTTGTAAATCATATCTCAATTTAGTACACAGCATTATCTTCAATTCCAAAGAGAATCATTAAAAAAGAGCATAAAGTAATGCTAACAACAACGTAAAAATTACCTCTCAGACATCAGTAGTGTGTACAGTATCACTTGAGCGCAATGTTCCACAGCAGTCTACACCAACAGAAACACAAGCAGCTAAGGCAACAATATGAAAGGTGAAGTCTATAAATAAGGGAAAATTTAATGATGGAAGAAGATATCTAGTGATCAAATAAAACTAAGTTGCAACTCAATCAGAAAGAGAAACATGCACACTATATAAGATTTTATGTTGGACACAATTAAGGATCCCTCCATAAGAGGTAAACAAAGCAAATTGCAACTCTGTTATAATTACAACCACGTAGTACGCCTGTAAGCATGCATGAATATACCCAGGATTAGATTCAAGAAACATTGTGCAAGCCAAGTCTACATTTGAGGTTCAAATAGATAACATGAAACGAAAAATGAAACAGCTGATTGGCAACAACTATTGTTATTCATGGAGATCTGCCTTGAATTTGTAATAAGAAGTTGCAATTCACTCGAAACAAGAAACAAGATTTTAGGCATGCATGTAATAAATTATTTGTGTATTTCTTAACGATTTTAGAGAAGCTATTCAGTTACAGGGGCATTACAAAATAAATAAAAAAAGAAAAAAATCAACATAAAACATGGACAACTGGAGAGTCCATTGAATTTCCTGCACTTCCAAATAAAATCACACAACCCTACGCGCCCAACCCACTAATGTGGATGCAGATGCATGTGCAAATTCATATTATATATTATTAAATTTATATTTTTACAATTTATTAATTGGTTAAAAGATAAATAGAATTATTCTATCATTTTCAGTGCATTATTTATTTTTTCAGTCGTTCAAAATCAACATTACTAATGCACTTTTTGTTCATTCTAGCACCCATTTTATCCATTTTCGTAACAGTCACATTGTTATACATTTGTTGTAGATTCAAACCACCTCTATGATTCTGTATAAACTTTAATAGATGACGCTTCCATATCTCTTCTAATATAATCATCCTTAATACACCATTCCAAAGTTTTCCACACGGTCATCTTAACAACCTCATTATTTCAAGCTCGGCTTAAAAGAAACAATAACATTCATTATAAAAAAATCAAAATCCATTCAGCATAACAAGCTAATCAGAAATTTAATGAGGGAGCAGTCTTCCACACATTACCGCGATCCTACGGTATCGGAGAGCCGATCACGGGAGTTCCAAATTGATGGGATCCTAGTCTATTTCACTTTTATTTTTTTCCTTTTTTTTTAACATTCCTTCTTTTGATTATTCATTTTTAGATCTTGCATATTTATCTAGTTTCTAATTAGTTAGACAAATATATGTTGTATTAGGAATTGATTTTCAACTTTTATTGTGTTTTGTCTGAGGACAACCGTCGGCGTCTCTTTTCCATTTACGGGGTGTATCCTACGGTTCCAAGTAATTATTTGTTGTAACTTGATCTTTTGGTGGTGTTTATCATTCCTATACCCTTCCTCATCCTTTCCCACATCTATTCCTTTCACCCTCACCACGTTCCCCTTACTGTCACCACCCAGAAAACAACAAACTTATTGTTTTTCCCTTATTTTCCTTGTTGCCACCACCCTTAACAGCGCTACCAAACTTGTTCTTCCTGCTCGCCACCTCCCCTTCGCTGTCCCCACAATCCCTCATCTTTGCCTCCCCCTTTCAAGCCCGCAAGCCGACCCAGTTGACCTCATTTTTGGGTGAAGACTTTACTTCTATCCTTAGAGCCTAAGGTTTTCCTTGTTTGACCCTCCAAGAGGACTAGTACGGGACCCACATACCATTTTGAAAATTCGAGCCACCTCATTACACTTTCGAGAGGTGCCAAATCCTCAACATTTTGTTGAGCTGGTTAGGACAGACATATAAAACTCGAGCTGAGTTTCTACATGAATAGGGGCAGCCCCTAGAAAAACCTCTTGCGACTCAAATTCTCACTAACGCCGCATTTTGCGCACGCATCGCACCATGCAGGATTTTGACTAAAATTTACCTGCTCAACGATGAACTCGTCCCGATGACGTCGGATGACGAAACGGACGATACGGATGCATCCAGGACGTTGACTTTAGCTATGAAGAACACCAATAAAGATATGGTTCCGCGCGCAAGCAATCAGCACGAAAATTGATGCAAGTTTTTTTAATTAGCGGTCGCAGTTTCAGGGATAGCCCGAGTTCATTCGAGCTGAACACGAGCTGAACACGAGCTAGGTTATTTCAAATTTCAAATTTTGAATCAGACATTCAATTTCACATTAATTAAATTTAATTAGAGAATATTATTTTCCAAAGAAAACTCCTCCATGCATAGCAACTATTCAATTCCTTGCCCAATGCCAGCGTAACGGATATTTTGAATTCGCGGGATACAAATCTCGCTTGGCTCGTCACCCTCAGTCGGCCCCCATCTTCACCTCCCGATCCCTCTTTTACACCGAGAGCCTCGCACGATGCCTCGCCCAACAAATTTGGCCTGCTCTCCTCTCAACAAGCCAAAGCCCTCCACCCCCCCCGCGCGAAACCCTCGTTGTGTCCCTCTTGCACTCGACCAAAGACTCCCGCTCACCTCTGCTCCGCACCAAAGCCATGGCACTCTCTCGGTCGCCACCTCCCTCTACAACGAACCCGCCTACCTGCTTCTCCTCTTCAGTCCAGCGCAAGAGGGACACATGCGACGGTTTCGCGAGGGGGGGGGGGGGGAACGGAAACAGGACTTTGGCTCGCTGAGAGGAGAGCAGGTCGAATCTATCGGGCGAGGCAACATGAGAGGTTCTAGGTGCAAAAACAGGATCGGTAGGAGAAGATGGGGGTCGAATGAGGGTGATGAGCCAAGTGGGATTTGTATCCCGTGAATTTCAAATATCTGTTATGCTGGCGTTGGGCGGGGAATTGAATAGTTGATGTGCATGGAGGAGCTTTCTTTGGAAAATAATATTCTCTAATTAAATTTAATTAATGTAAAATTGAATCGTTGATTTGGAATTCAAATTTTGAAATTTGAAATAACCTAGCTCGTGTTCAGCCCGTATCCAGTTCGAATTGAACCCAGGCTGAGCCTGACCTGCGCCCCTCTAATTAGAAAAAAGTGCATTGATTTTCGTGTCGATTGCTTACGCGTAGAACCATAGCAATATTGTTGTCCTTCCTAGCTAAGGTAGACGTCTCAGACGCATCCGTGTGGTCCGTTTCGTCATCAGACGTCGTCCGGACGTGTTCGTCGATGGGCAGGTCAATTTAAGTCAAAATCATGCATGGTTTGATGCGTGTGCAAAATGCGGCGTTAGTGAGAATTCGAGCCGCAAGAGGATTTCCTAGGGGGTTGTCCCTCTTTATATAAGAACTCAACTCGAGTTTCATATGTCGGTCCTAACCAGCTCAGCAAAATGTCAAGTATTTGTGACCGCCCATACAAGACTCGAAAGTTTGACGAGGTGGCTCGAATTTTCTAAATGGTGTGGGTCCCATACTAGTCTTGACAAACAAGAAAGACCTAAAGATAGACGCTAGGCTCTAAAGAGAGAAGTAAAGACCTCACCCAACATCTCATCTAGATCAAAAGCCTCAACTTTGTACATCATTTTCAAAGCTAATTTTATCTCATTTGTTATATCCATCTACTATGTACTACTTTAAACTATTTATTAAGGCCCTTCAAAATAAATTTCCAAATAGCAATTCTATTTTAAAAAGTGAGCAAAGTAATAATAAAAATAATGATCAAGGATAAAACCTTGAGCCAAAGAGTGCGGACATCATCATAAAGTGTTAGTGGTTTTAAAGTAGGAAACACCTGATTTACCAAATATTAATGTTGATCACTAAAGGACAATCAAATGGTGCAAAATTTTAGAAAAGAAAACAAAAAAGCTGTTTATTGGCTAATTAAGAGCAAATATCTGAAATCAAAACCAGTACTCTTAAAGTTAGCAAATCTCAAGGCATGGCCGTCAAAAAAATCTCAAGAAATAAAAATGTGGAATAAAAGATGTATAAAAGCAGGATTAGTAAAACAAACTGAGACAAAATGTAAGAAGTGCCCATACAGATCGTATAGTCAATTCTTACTAAAAGAATTTTAAAGAAATTTTTAAATCACGTGCAGATAAAAGATAATAAAAAACAAAAGTTAGATACTCTATTAATACCTGGCCAGTCGTTCCCTTCCCAGTTTTAAACTCTAATGGAATAATTGTTTCCGTTGAATCACCATTACCTGCACCCTTTTCTACACGTAAAGAAGCGTCAATAATCCCTTTCAAGCCATATTTTGGAGCCCATGCCATCTCTTCTATATCCATGACCTACATAATTCAAAATATATATAGAGAGAGAGAGAAGAGTTTCAAAATTATCAAGTTTTAAAAAAAGGAGGAAAATACATTTTTGAAAAATAGTGAACATTTCTCAAATTAATCGTGACATAAATAAGGATGCACGGGAATGGAGAATGCTTGGCATGGTGATGGGTCTCTTCCTGCTATCACATTATACAGCTTCGCTTAATCAAAAACAAGCTTATTTATTTGGCTTTCCATAATCAAAATACCAGAACGTTCCGGAAAAAATCAACTCATTAACCAGCAATCAATGTCACATAAGGAATGACACCTAACCTATAAATTCACTTAAAAATATCAATTTCAGAGTGAAAAAGATGGACGGTTGATAAGGGAAGCAGAACAACTATATGCTTTAAAGTCTACCGTCGGACATAGATGTCAATGCTTACAAATCCTATCCAAACTTCTTTTAGTTAGCTTGCTAGCAAACGTCTATGGAACTAGTCGGAGAAATGTGGCAGCAAGAATATTCAGATGATTTAGTTCATGTTAGGTTGTGTTGTTCAAAATACATTATTGTCACACTCAAACAGACATGAAAGTTATTCAACAAGTGTGTTATCCTTGGTCATAAAGCAAAGAGTGGTGCAAGCATGGGTTTGGCATTTTCTTTGTACATTTCCCACACACCAAAATTATGGCATGCGTGCTCGGTGAAAGGAAACATAAAAACAATAAATTAACAGAAGAATAGCATTATTACATTAAAAAAGACTAACAAGATCCCAATTAGTGGTGCTACACTTAAAATGTAGCCCTAACTTCCCGCAGTGTTAAAAACCCCGAAAAGTATGTACTTCCGATCTTAAAACAACATGCAGGGCTTGATATTTGATTGGAATTGAGGCGCAAAGTAGACAACAATGGACTGATAGGTGGCATGCTGTTTGTACCGCCACTAATAGGATGGAAATTTAAGAAGAAAATAAATTCACCAAGAGCAGTTTAATATTTGTAGCATTTGAATGAAATTGAAAAAATAAATAAATAAATAAATGATGCTGGATAAATTTGAGGAAACCTAAGGGGGAATAAGGCTAACCTAAAATCTTTAAAGCAACAGAGATGGAAAAAAGGGCGGTTACTCTGAAAGAATACAGGTAGTAAGAATAGCTTCTGTTTTTTTCAGCTTTATGATATGGGAGCAGCATTCAAAAAATTTTTGGGGCATAGTCATTGCTTTGTACTTCTCTTGAGTGACTAAAGTCGGTGATTTAGTCAAAACCGAAAAACAACAAACCGAACCAATTGTATAGTTAATTTGGTTCAATTTTGAAATAAGGATTTGAACTTTTTTTTTTTTTTGAAAATTTTACTATTAGTTTTAAAATTTTTTATTAATGTTGATCTTTATTAAACCAGGAAAATCGAAAAACTAAAAAAAATTAAGTTTGAAAACTTAATTCGCTGAACTCGATAGACTATTATCAGATCCATGCGACATGTCCCTGCCATTTCACTAATTATGCAATATATTAGGGCCACAAAAAGATGATGAGGAAAATCTCTTCAAAAAGAATGTAGATTTTAAATAACTTTAGGCACAATAATAAATTTCAGTTTGCTAAAAACCGAATTGATTAAAAGGAATTAAATTTCAATTCAGTTTAGATCGGTTTTGGCAAAAGTTCAGTTGTTTCAATTTTTGGATTTTAAATTTTGACTTAATTCGGTTTGTCCGATTTGAATTGATCCATCAAAATAAACCAATGGCAGGCCCCTGGATGAAAATAATTAATACATACGCAAGTCTGAGAAGCATAACAAAACTACAATGCAATCCTCAACATTTCTTATTGGTGAAATAAAAAATAAAGTAAAAAAGGTAAGGAGAATAGTGAAGTGAAATAAACATAGGGTGAATATAGCATTTATTTCATCCTACCATTAAAACTGAGGTACAGTTCGTATATATTGATGAAAGAGTTATACCAGAGAATATATTTGTTACAGTGAATAAAGCAACTTTAGCTAGGTTGGGATGTATTTATCTACAACATATGAGGCTTGATCAAATAAACGATTCTTGCTCCAATGGAGAAGTGAAGTGGTTGCTGCTATTACCACCCATTATGTTGGTTCTTGGTGGACTATAAGAGAATCTAGGTCTACTCCTAATATTAACCATCCCACAAATAAACGCTCATTGGATATCATGCATAAAAAAGCTCACTCAATCATATGAAGCATTTGGGAGTAATCAACTCCTTAGCCATACTACAAAATTATGGTAGGGCCAAGATTCTCGAGAGCCATAAATTACACAAGCAACTTGATTCCATCCAGGAAAATAAATAAGAAGTCATCAATACAGTCATCCATGTACGACCAGAAACTATCAAATATATAATCTAAAAGTGTCGCTTGATTCGATTTTAGACCACACAGATTTTTCAGAATGACCTCTATGGGTTCATCGTGTTGGGACCACATATCGGCTCAATCTAACAAACCCCTCATGGTTCCTTATCTAAAATAATTTGGCCTATCATATTGACATCTAAAAGCAAGTAGAGAATACAGGAGATTGATTAATGCAAGAAACATAAACCCCGCATTGCAAAAAAAATAATTATTGTATGTCTTGAAAGTTCTAAAGCTCAAATAAGCAAACTAACCATCAGTAATTATTTTAGAAGAGTAGGTCAATCAAACTAAGCAATACTGGTCCAGTAGATGATAGAGTTGTTAGTATATACCAACATGGCAACTCAAAACAAAAATAAATAAATTTATTGATGCATGTTTCAGCATGTAGCTACTAGCAAATGTTTACTGCCAAAATCTTCACCAGCAATACTATAGTGACTTTTAAAAGCGTTTATGTCCATAATTTCTCACACACGAGAAAAAGCATAATTAGGTAGGTTGTTTTGAAGATAGAAACTGAAAAGAATTTGCAGTAAACAAATTTATGCCTAAAGTAGAGAGAAAAGAGGTGAGGGGTAGAGAGGGGGAGAAGAGAGAGAGCAAGAGAGAGCAACAAAGACAAATATTCATCTTTCAATAAATTTATTTTTAACATGTCATTCTCTGAGAAGAAATTTATACAAAAATGTTACTAAATTTGATCGTCTTTAGAAAAAAAAAAAAGTACGTAAAATTACCACAAATGATAAGCTACTCAAGAAAACAAATTTCAGGTAATTGAATGAATAGTAAATGTCTTTCATACAATAAATCAAGTCCTGTATTTACAAGCTTTTCTCTTGGAATTCATCAGATGCTGCAAAACTGGACACGCTGGTGAAGAATCACATCAGTTTACAACATGAAATTAATTAGAGACTATTTATCATTCATTTTAGTTTAGGTTGTTCAGGGTGATCTATTTTCTGAAAAGAAAAATCAATGAATCCTCATGAAAAGGATGAGAAACTATCATTTAACCACATAAGTTGATGGTAAGAACCTACCTCAATTATTGAAATTTCCTTGCGTCCTTCATTTTGCCCAAAATCAACAACAGCCTTATCTCCTTCCTAAAGTCAATGGAAAGAACATCATCAGCTGAGCGCATGTGCAACATGAAGATGCAAAAGGAATGACGGTTCAAAGATCAGAGAGACAGCAGAGTTTATTCAACAAATGACTACTGAGCAACAAGATTAAAAAAGGGCTCATGCAGTTACAAGGTTCTAAAACATCTTTTTTTTAATTTTCACTTTGATAAATAGTTTTGTTCATGCCAAATTGGAAAATCATGGTAAAAGAATATTCCTTTTTTTTCTGAAAATTTAAATTAATTAAATAGCATTATCTTCAAATTTTGAATGACTGTAAAAAGTTAAGAGTCATGTTAAAGTGGAAGAAAAAATTAGGAATGATGCACAGAGTAATATGCAGTGCAACCAATCTGCAACTATTTCTCTTGAGTTACAAGAAAGGAAATAAAACACATGTCCAGCAAATGTAAAGTGAATAATCAATATATTGAAGAACAAATAAGAGCAATGACGAAAGAACTAAGTTACTAACAATGGCAACCTGAAAACTATTTATTTATAAAAAATGCTGAAGGTTTATTATGAGTTGCTAATAATATACAGTGACGTAGCTAGAAATTTTTAAAGCAGATGCACAAAATAATTTTTTACAAAAATTCTCATAACCTCTTTCATCAGGGCTCAATAATACTTCATGAAAATATTAAACAAATTTTTGGGAGTCTTCAGAAAAATGATATCCAGCACCTAAAATGATTCCCCATAGTAAATATACAAATTACATTGTCAAAACTAACTTCAAAACAGAAAAAATTATTTAAATAAATGAAGATATATGAACCTTTTTTCATAGACGATCAAGCAGTTCTTCCCAACTTATGTCATTCACACCCAGCACCTAAATTCAATTTGCCCATGCCTTTCTCTTAATAAAATTAAATTGATAATTCACCAATAAAACTAAAATCAACAAAGCTTTCAGCAAAAACTTTTAAAAAATTATTTTTTAAGGATGAAAGTTTGATCATTATTATTCAAGCTTTATTATTATTGAAATTACATTCGTGTGATGTCCATTTCTGTTTTTTTTTATTAAATTTTTTTATAATTAATGTTAAAAGTTATATTAAGAAATAATTTATACCAGTTAAAAGTTATAAGGATTAATTTATTTCCTTGAATTGGAGTTATTTCATTTCCTATTTTATGTTTTACGTTACTTCCTTTATCTCTAAATAATTATTATGAATTGATAAATTAAAGACAGTATGTGTTATATCATTCATTTCTTATTGGTTCATTTTTCAAGTCTCATATTCTAGGATTATGTTTATAACCTCTTTTGATATTAATAATAATATTCCACATTATTCTCAATATCAAAATGATATTGGCACCAAATTCCTTGCCCTAGCTGTCGAACCTCTTTCCAGAGTTGTCGAACTCCCTTCTTGCGGTCCACCCTACGGAAAGGGGGGGATGCTCTTCTCTTGCCTCAGCTACCGCGAATGAGACAACAGCTTCAAACGGCGACTTATGCTTCTTCTCTAGCAGCCATCAACACCAGATCCCTTCCCAAATTGCCCCAAGCATGTTTGGAGTCTTCAGCAAGCATGCCAAAACCGCAGAAACTAGCTGCTGGAGTCGACCACTGTGGATGGCAATCCTGCTCTATTCTGCTTTCACGCGAAAATGAATCTCCCATGAAAGCATCACTCGGGAACTTCCTGTAAGTCCGTAAAAGCATATCTCAGGAACTTCTCGTCAGCACGTGAATCTCCCAGCATATGCAGTGTGGCTTCCCACAACCTCATGAGAATACTAGGACGAAAATTCCTGCAGCAGGCCCACCCATTCCAGTAGCCTACTAAATCTCCTTTCAGCCAACTTTTTCCCAACAGCTCTTTCTCCCAAATAGATCTTTCGCATGGAGATCTTCCCAGCAACGCTTTCGCCTTTGGAGATCATCCCAACAGTTTCCTTCCCAACTAGTTGACTTCTCCTCTGGAAAACTATTGCAGGTTTTCTCCTGTGAAGAAATATTGCATGTTTCTGAAGGCAATCAGCCACTTATCCCTCCAGCAGGTGTTTCAGCATCGGACCTCCCTCTAGCGGGCCCGATCTCCCTCTAGGACAGCTTGAGCACCTTCCTGCAGCCAGATCAATCCCCTGCAAGACCTCCTACGACATGCCCTCCCTTCTACATCATTTCCTGCCAGCGGAACAACATGTTCGGACTGTTCAAGTCGCTAAAACCTTCACCTACGGCCAGGGAAAAATTCTTCATGCAGTCTTCCTTAATGGACATGCATCTTCCTCCAACCTTTCCGCTGCATACGAATCTCCTTCCTGCAAGCGTTGAAAATTCCTGTAAGCAACCGGAACTTCTACCGACAGTTCCCATTCTCTGCAGGCCCTCCTCAGCCACTCATCATGCTTGAACCAACATCAAGCCTTGATGCAAGAGCAGCTGCCATTTTCATGGGAACGATGAGAAACAAGATCAAAATGGGCAGAGCTGTTGTTTGTACCATCCACCAACTAAGAACTGAGATTTTTGAATCCTTGGATCAATTACTTCTACTGAAAAAAGGGGGTGAACGAGAATTCTAAGAAGCTAATAGAATACTTTGAGAAAATTTCTGAAGTTCAGAAAATTGACGATAGAGACAACTGAGCAGCATGGATGCAAGAAACAAGTTATGTTGCAGCAGAAGCAAAACTAAAAAATTGATTTTGTAGAGATATACAAATCTTCTCCATTGCACAAGCGAAAGGAGGCATTGGTTGGGGAGCTTAGCAAGCCATTACCTGGCGCATCTGATCTTTACTTCTCTATTCAATATGCACAAACCAGTTATGGCCAACTCAAAATCTGCGTATGGAAGTATTGGTCAATATATAGAAGGGAATCGGGGTACAATCTAGCAAGACTAAGTTTGTCTTCGTCACTGCTCTAGTGCTAGGCTCAATTTTTGGAAAATTGGCCGACGCAGAGATTGTTTTAAGGAGCTCAAGTCTACCACCAGAGCACTGTTCTTTGACATAGAATTTACGAGCTATGTCAGTTGCTCTACAGCACAACCACATTCTACTGATTCCTCCAGACATTTTTCTGTAGCAGCCCTCCTCCAAAATCTTTCCTGTAGCAGAACTTCATCTGGAGCTTTTCCTGCAAAAAGCCACCTCGAAAACTGATTCTTTCATCACGCCCAACCCCGATTTTTTTCCAACAAGGGTCCTCCACCAAAATTCTTCTTGCAACGGCCCTCCATCAGAGCATTCTATTGTATCAGGCCTAACTCTGGAACTTTTTCTTGAGTCAGGCTCTCCTCCGGAGTTCTTCATGCAAAAGATTCTCCATCAAAACTGTACCTGTAGCAGGCCCTCCTCAAGAGCTTTTCCCTACATCAAGCACTCTTCCAGAACTATTTCTTGTATCAGGCCCTCCTCTGAGGCTTTTCAGCACCAGATCCTCCACCGGAATTCTTCCTAAAACAAATCCATCCCTGGAGCATTTACCTGCAACAAGGCCTACCTCAAAAACATTTCATTTTTTCTATAGGTCATAAGCTGTTGTTTTTCCAGTTAGTTGTTTGCTTCTCTGTAGCATTACCTAGAGAAGTCTACTGCCACTACGAACAGTGCAAAAATGGCAGTCAAAGACAACCACAGTTAATGACATCAATTCGAGTCTGCGGGTCGATTCGGGATCGACCCGAATATAACTTAATCCAAATCGAGTAAACATGGATCCGACCTGAATAAAAAAAGGATTGAATTTTATGACCAGATTGCGACTCAAAATATATTCGGATCAACCAAAACTCAATTTTTTCGAGTCGAGTTCGAGTTATGTTGGGGAATCGGGTCAATTTTTGACAACTAGAGATGTTAATTTGGGTCGGCGTGTTGAGTTCAGGTCCACCCCGAAAATGACCTAATTTGAAATAGTTCAACCTGAACCCAACCAGAATAATAAATGAGTAAATTCTCTGACCCAAACCCGACTTTAAAAAGATTTGGATAAACCTGAACCTAAATTTCTTAAGCCAACTACCAGTCGTGTTGGGCGAGTCGGGTTAATTTTTTACACCCCTAATAGCAGTCAATTAAATACTCTTGGGGTTGATTACCAAGCACTGAATGAAGACTTCAAGCTCTACCTCACAAAAAATATTCATCGTCCATTGTTTGTCTTCAAAACCAAGTTGAACAAAATTCATATTTCAACTTGAGGGAAGTGTTAAAAGTTATATTAGGAAAAATTTTATTCATGTTAGCAATTATGAGGATTAAAATTATTTTCTTAGATTAAAGTTATTTCCTTTCCTAATTTATATTTTATGTTGTTTCATTTATCTCCAAATGATTAATAAGAATTAATTAATAGGGGAGAGATAATAGGCGTTATATCTATCCTTTCTTGTTATTTACCTTTTCATGTCTTTTTCATTTTAGGATTCATGTAAGGGTTATTTACAATCTCTTTTCATCTAAATAATATTATTCTACATTATTCTGAATTTCAACAATTAATAAATCTAGAAAAGCAAATTGAAGCCGGCACAATAGCTTGAATTATAAAATAATTATAAAGTTAATTATGTTATATAAATTTAAAAATTTTATTATAAGTAAGTGAATTGGAGATAAAATAAAAACAACAAATTAAAATTGACGGAGTTGAGTTTTGATCTTAGAAAAAGTTTTTTTTTTTTTTCATAGAAACTCTCCTATAAGTACGCCGCTGAAAAGTTGATTAGTAGATCGAGGCGGGGGTAATGGACTCCATGGTAAGACTTAAGCTGTGTAAGTGGAATGAAGCAAATATGGAAAAAAGAAAATGCTTTGTTGACCTCACTTTCGATGAGGTCTCTTACTCTTCTTAGAGATTGGGATCTAGTCTTAGGATTTCTTACTGACCATCCCAGAGGACTAGTGGCGGAACCCATCATTTTAAGAAACTCAAACCACCTCCGACTCTTTCTGCGATTCCTCATATGAGTGGTCCCAAGAGCCCAATTCGTAGTTGCAAGAGCTAAGGACCAGCATAAAGAGGCTCAAAGAGAGTTTCCCTAGGATTTAAAAGTCTTAGGGCACCTATTATGACTTTTGCACATTCGCATTCACAAATGTCACAATTCACACATTCGCGAACACAAATATCATAATTCGCGCCACCTGCACCTCTAAAGGTTTCACAATTAATTTAAACATAAATCAATTTTAGAAATGGTCATTTACACAATAAAATTTGAAGAAAATCGAATTTGACAAATTTTTTACCCGATCGTCGATGAAGTGGTCCGGACGAACTCAAATAACGAAATAAAATGTGCCGGTGTATGTGGAACATCGATTTTATCTAAGAAGAACGCCCGTATTGTTATAATTCCGCACAAGAACAAATTGCACGCAAATCGATGAATTTATTCAAACAACCCCGGATGATAAAACGAACTGCGCCGACGTGTCAGAAACGTTGATTTTACCTAGAGGAGAAGTCTATTTCACTATGATTTCATGCACAAGTGAAAAGTGCGCGAATCTGGAGCTTTCAATATTAACTATTATAAAATTAATAAAAAAAGCATTTCATTTTTCGTCTTAAATCCCTAATCTAACTCACGCACCCGATCATGCCCCTCTCTCGTTCGCAAGACCCTCGCCTCCCCCACCGATCTTCTTCCTTTCCCACAATCGACCGTACTCGAACGTGCTCTATCTCGCGAGTCCCCAGCCCGACTCCTCTTCTGCACAAGCCTCCGGACCGAGCAGCTTCCCCAATAGTAAAGTTTTGCATGGTCGGTCCATCATCTTCTCGATGCCACCTCTCTCCCTCCCTAAATGCGCTAGTTGCCTTACTCGACCTCCTTAGGGCTGGTAGATGAAGCTGCCTTTCTTGCTTGCTTATAAAAACCCTATTTAGGGTGAGAATTGGGTGGTTGGAATTTTGACAAGAGGGGAAGTGTTGTCGAAATCACTTCTGAATTAGTGTGTTTGCTGCTTTTGGGTTTCTATTACTCTTTTTCATCTATCTTTAAACTAGGCAAGGTATGGGTGGCTTACCTTCCTCTTCAAGTTAATGATTTCTCTTTTCTTCTTGCAGTTGTAGTTTTTTTTTTTTCCTTAGCTACCAGTTACTGATATTTACTGGTTGGATTTGTTCTAGCCCTAATGCTTCTCATGGCTAAGTAAAAAAAAAAAAGAAAAAAAATAAAGGGAAGAACCGAAAGGAGTGTTGGGTGGAATGTATGCTTGCATAATCTTACATATAGAATGATGTTTTTGGATTTCCTTTGTGCCTTATTTGCCCCTTATATCATTGATTTAGTTGGAATATATTTAAATGTGACAGAAATTCTATGTTGACATGTTTAGAATGATGTTTTATGGTTTCCTTTGCCCATTGCCCCTTATATCATTGATTTTGCTGGAATATATTTAAATGTGGTAGAAATTCTATCTTGGCATGTTTAGAATGATATTTTGGGGTTTCTTCCATTATATCATTGATTTTGCTGGAATATATTTAAATGTGACATCAACTCTATGTTGGCATGTTTAGAATGATGCTTTAGGGTTTCATTTGCCCCTTGCTTGCCCCTTATATCAATGATTTTGCTGGAATATATTTAAATGTGGTAGATGTTTTATGTTGGCACGTTTAGAATAATATTTTGGATTTCTTTTGCCCCTTATATCATTAATTTTGTTGGAGTATACGTAAATGTGGCAGAAATTCTTTGTTGACATGCTTAAAATGATGTTTTGAGATTTCCTTTGCCCTTACTTACACCTTATATCACTGGTATTGTTGGGATATATTTAAATGTGGCATCAACTCTATGTTGGCATATTTAGAATGATGTTTTGAGGTTGTCTTTGCCCCTTACATGCCCCTTTACTTCGTTGTTCTTGTTGGAACATCTTTAAGTATAGCTAAAGTTCCCTATTGACATGTTTAAGGTGATGTTTTGGGGCCACTTTTGCTTCTTACATGCCCTTTATTTCACTGTTTATTAATATACATGGTTGAATGTAGGGGAAGCTCTGTAGTAGCATACATAGTGCAGTATTTTGAATCCTTTTCAAATGCATCTCTTAGTGTTATTTATGGCATGTTGTGGTTGTTTCCTTACCTTACACGTGGCTATAATTGTCTCTTATTGTTGGGATTGTGCCTCTCTTCCCCCTCAATCTGTTACCTCAAGTTGAGAATAGTTGGTAACTTCCTTTGGTCATTTAGGAGACATTCCTAATGTTGTCCTCATTTGGTACTTCCTGTTGACTTTGGGAAGAGGCTTGAGTGTTAATTTTTTCTTCTTTCTTCTTGAAATGTGGATATGCTAGAGGTTTGAAACAAGCTTTTGGAAATGAATTTATATACAGTTTTGAGAGCCGATCCACCCTTTATTTCCTAGCCCTTTCAGATGGATTGGTTCCTCCTCTCTCTCAACCCATTTATTTTTCTTTTCTTTCTAGCTCGATGGTCCAATTAGTATTGTTTTTACTTAGGTATAAGTGTGCATAGTATGTAAGTATAGGTGACATCGGGCAAGCTGTAAGTTGGACAAATTTTTGGGGTTTAAAAACAACGATGAAAAATGCATTTAGGTTTGTGTGATAAGTTTTAGCACAATTCTGACTCAGTAACTTTGAGAGAATGAAGGATTGACATTACCGCCTCTCTAATATTTAGTAAAAAGTTATCCTTTGCTTTTACAGACAGTAGAAAGTTTCACCCAGACAATTTGACTGACTTTTTGACTTTGAAGGTATGAAAATTTTTTGAAATAAATATATATGCACATTATTAAAAAAAAATCTTTTAAGTGCACGACAAATCAAAATCTCTTTTTGAAAAGTGGAATCATTCCTAAATATTTTCTAAAAAAATTCACGTCTCAGTCATATGAGCCAAGTTAGGAATTACCATTTTCTGTGACTGTTAGGTCGTTAACATTTTACTTAGTGTTAGATCATACATAAAGTGTGCTAATTGTTTTATTAGGGATAGAGGGACCTAATTCTGAGTCTACCCTGACCTAAATGCTGACGGTTTTACTTGATTTTTTGTATGTTTCGAGCAATTTTCTCCAAATTTTTATGAGTCACTTGCAGATTTCATTTGAGTTTTCCGTGAAATGCTTTGCCACTTATTCATTTACACACAAATGCATGTTTTCCTTACCTACTAAACTCTCTACTATATTTGTTTAATTGTACTTGCGGCACAGATCCCATTTGCAAGAGTAGCAAACCTGTTATGTATATAGTTTTATTTTATATTTACAGCATTCTACCATCTCTGTTGCATATTGTACTGTTCTTTTGTACTGTACATTTTATTTCTTTTTTTTTGTTGTTTTATTTATAGCAGATTACACTGCTTTCATTTACTGCACTTCCTTATAGCATGATTTGTTTATGTATATTTTAAATTAACTACAAGACCTTTAAGATAAAGAATAATAATAAGTTTACATAAGGTGGATCACTATTGAACACTAAACCTGAAACCACTAGTACCATGCGACATGGAGCAAAACTTCGTGAGCAACACGACCGTGACATAGACGGAGGATGACGATCTACAACAGCAAAATAAGTCTACATCAGTTAAATCTTTCTGTAGAATAAATAACATAACCCATAGGACTTCGAGTTGATCTGCTACTGCAACATAAATCATCACTCTATCTTTTAGGCTTTTACACAACCCTATTGTGTAATATAAGTATTAACACTTTTATGATTTTGAGTTCGTCGTGCGGTACGGCGTAAAACTTCCTTTCCTCTTAGGCTATTTGTAAGATCGGGTATCGTGCAAGTGTCAACCCTAAATAATAAAATCGACGGGATTAAACAATAAAAATCTTCACTTATAAGATATAAAGCCAAATAATATGATAGATGTGAAGTCCCCGAGATTCTCCTCGTATCTGTGATATCTAGGGTTGTCACAAAAGCTCTTTGTTCACGAACAATTCTTGTTGGGCTCGCTAGAGAATTCGTGTTTGATTCGTTCGATAAGCAAACGAGACAAACACGAGCAATTTTCTTTTGTTCAATTTATAAACGAACCAACCACGAACAGTTATGTGTTCCATTGTGTTTAAATCGTTATTATTCGAAATATAAAATAAATTAAAATAATTATACATAAAAAATTATCATATTTTAAAAATAATTATATACTCTAAAAATTTATCATATTTTAAAAAATTAAAACTTATAAAGCTTATCTAAAAAATCTATTATCATTTTAACAATTCAAACAATTCAAACAAATTTAAAAGATTTCAAACAATTCAAATAATTTGAGTAATTCAAACAATTCGAACATTTCAAACAAATCAAAACAAACCCGAACAATTTCAACGAGTCTATTTCAAACACAATTAATTTCAAACGAACTGAACACGAACACGACCTTTGTTCGTTCATGATCAGTTTGTTTACACCCTAAGTGATATCCCCTACATTTCTCTCATTTAGCCTCCTGAAAATAATTGTTCCTATTTTGAGTCATTCTCTTTTGATTTTACTATGACCAAGCTTGAATGCTTGAAATTTAAAATCTTGAATACAAAACCACTGATTTTAATCGAGAGTTTTTTTTTTAAATGGCCCTGGTCATTTAAGAGGTAAATAACTATAGAGGCTTGTCTTTATAGGGAACTAAAAACGCAAGTAAAATAAACTCTACATAATTTTTATATTAGGTAGGGAAACTTGTCGGCCTCACATAAAAGATTTCGCAGGCCAAACGGATGTCACAAAAATATTTAGTTTGTGTGGTTGAGCCTACTACGAGTAATAAGTTTATCCTTTGGAATAGTATATTACTTATGATATCGTGTTCAGCTATTTAAACTATCAAATATGTGAGACCTGTTTAGTCTCTTCTATTTTCAAAATTAAAATATTATTTTCAAAATCAAAATCACATATATAAATTAAAACTACTTTCAATCTCAAGCATTTTCAAATTTTGTGACCAGCCCGCACAAGTTATTATAAAAAAAAAATTGTAAACATCTTATAATATATTAAAAAAAATTACATTATATGAATTTTTGTGGTGGTCCGAAAGATGGAAAAAAGATAAGCGGGAGCAATGGCAAGAGAGAATTTCACAAAAAAAAAAAAATTTACTCTTATAACATATTAAGAAAATTATTAAAAAAAGTCTTTAGGAGACCCATACAGCTTTAGGTCCCCTAAACTGCTACTAAAAATGCAAATTAACATTTGAGGCATGGTACGGGTAAATTACAGAGATAACAAGTCCTCTTAAATCTGATCGACTCAATTCTAATTATATTTATGTGATACCATGTTAATTTGCAAAACAAAAAATGTATTGATATTGAATAAGTTAATATTCAACGAGTTTGCCCTCTTATGAAAACTTTAAGATCTTATTTGAGATTTCTCACAAGAGCACACAAATATAATTATTTACCACTCTAAATCACAAGAGATCGCACTTAATTAAGGTTAGCATATATGTTTTATAATATTTTGCTTTAGTATTAAAAAATTGGATTAAAGGAAATAATATCCTATAATTAAATCAAAGTGGAAGGGAGAAATGATGAAAGAACCTATCAATACTCCATGATTTTGTCATCTTAGAATTTCATGGATCTTAGTCTAGTTATAAAATAAACTAAACCGCCACACCCACCCAAACCAAACCGGCTAACTCCAATCTTATCATGCAAAAATCCTAATCCCAACTACTATTACGTGAGTCACTCCTAGATAAGTTCACACTCCAAACAGACTAACTCCAATCTGATCATGCAAAAATCCTAACCCCAACTTCTATTACGTGAGTCACTCCTAGATAAGTTCACACTCGTAGCGCAATCATCGCCCGCCGCTATCATTTTTCTCATTAAAAAATTAACATCTAATTGGTTCATCGCGTGCCCTTTTACTTATCACAATCAACATTCCTCTTTTAGAAATTTTCTTTCTCCCGAACAGCACTCTTTTGCCTAAAAGACGTCAACTCAACAAAATCTATGTTTACTTCATTTTGTTCTCGAATAATAGTGAGTCATCACCTTCTTCTTCCTCTATCTAGCAAACAAAAATAATGAGTCATCTTCTCTTGACATTTTTTTCTTGTCATTTTTTTTATACAAATGATTATGAACAGTCACATACAAATAGCCATCATAAAATATATTATATTTCTTTACCCTAAGCTAAAGAGATTTTATAAACTTGGAGTGAATGCTTACCAATGAAGCTAATTTTAAAGTAACAATGTAAACAAAAGATTTAATGCCCTATCAATTGTGCATTATGATTCAAAATTCATAAGCTTTAAAATCTCGAAACATGTGAGCTTAGATTTTAAATTAAATGTAGTACCTTCATTAAGATCAAGCTGAGCACGAGCTTAGCATCACAAGTCACAACCTTGCTAGCATAAGATTCTTAAGTGCAATTATATGGATATACTTGTACAATATTAATATTTTGTGAGCTATGATCAGCTTTAAATTTATCGTCTTGGGCAAACTTGTGCAAAAAGGAGATGTGTGGCTGCACAAAATACAAAAAGGTCAAATATAGCTCAATTTTGTATAAATTTTTGTTTTCCTTTTTTTGAGTTACGTTATGTTTTCATTTTGATTACACATATCATTAAGAAACGAGCTTAGACTGTATCTATCTTCTTTGAAATTGGAGAAGCCATCTTTTAGAGAAAATCTCCTTTAATTATGATTGGTGTTAAGTCTCAGCTAAACCCATCAACAGGGACGGTATCAAAGGCTCCTTGCCCTAACAGTTGGGGACAAAATTGTAACGTGGACCCTTTCAAATATGATTATCTAATAATTGAAACTTTCATCTAGAATATACGCCTTAAAGGACACCTAGATTCCCTAATTTCAAATATTTTTATCTTGGCAACATATGCTAGTCATAACATTTGCAAGCAAACTGAGGCAAAGAAAAGCTGTTCTTGTTTTAAATGGAGGTTATTACAAGATGAGCATTGTCAACTCCAAGATTTACCCGAGAATCGAGCTCAAAATAGTACTTACAACCTAGAGGTTTAAAGAAGGAAATTTTTCAAAACCCAGAGTTTTAAAGGAGGAAAATTTTCAAAAATGTGAAGACACTGTAAGGAAGGGTCTATTAGACTATTTATCTACTTGCAGAAAATCAAATCCATAATACATTGAAACTTATAACACTATTCTACAAAATAAGCTATCTTATAGTTTCTTATTGAATAAAATTTCATTATTACAGAGCTTGAAAACATATGCAAATGCATATTAAACATTTATACAACAGTTAGCAAAAAAGTTGATCCAAATTCAGAATGAAAAGGATTAATCTGAATATGACTAAATTTTATTATTCAAATAATTATGGGAAATTTCGTCAGCTCTATCACTTGTTTGCAAAGAATCGGATATGAGATTGAGACTTAACAACCCCATTATATACATGAAGTATTTTGATTTCACTTTAAAAAAAAAAAAATTAGTAGAAGATAGCCTTAAAAGCCTAGAGCAAATGCAATATAAAATAGACTGACAAGACTTCTGGTTGAATTACCACATCCCTTGTTCCTTTGTAGAGAAGGCATATTTGATTTGATAAGATGCTCCAGATTTATGGTCATTCTTTAATCAGACAAGTATTCAGACAGGCCTTAGTTGACTCTGGTCCTACTACGTGCAATATTGAGCCATAGAGCAAACTTCTACATTTTCTCAATATTCATAGCCTTTTTTAATAGATTTCAAGAAATTTTATAGATTATTCATATTTCTTTCTTAAATGTTTCTGAAAGTTTACCTTTCTGCACACTTTTTTAGGGCTTTTCTTGATTTTGTTTGTGTTTTATTTTTTTATTCAAAAAATCACAATACATCAAAAACATTCCTCATCCTCTTAGCTCACCCAGGCATACAAGCATGCAATGTAATGAAGCATTTGGGCCAACCAGAGCAAATTTGCCCCTGCAATGTATGTTCGCCATTTTAAGTTATGCGGGTTCAATTTTTTCTATGTTCTCAGCAGCCTTACAATTATCAAAATGTATGCATGGTTTCAAATTCTTCAACAATCAATCTTAGGGTTCTTGGATGAGTAAACTGCTAGCACTTTTCATTTCTGTATTTAATTTTCATATGCTGGTATAAAATAAGATTTTGAGAATTTGAAATACCCAAAACCATTATTTTTAATTCATTTGGAAATCACCCAAACTGAACAATTTATACATCCTACATTGAGCCCATCCGCTAGAAACAACCATTTGTTCTTGTATAAATATTGTATAAAAAGCCCAAAAAATATTTCAATGTACTTGCTTTGCATACAACCAAATAAATCATGTATTTATAAAATGCATGCATTAAAGTTACTTTACATCTTTTAAATGAAGATATGTTGAAATCATTTAACCAAACAATAACTTATGTCATCGGCAAATTTTTTTTGCCATCCTCTGACTACGTAGAATAATGTGTGGTAGTCAAGGTTGCATATGGACTAGAAATCCTCATAGATTGGCTACATTACACACAAAAAAAAAAAAAAACAGATAAAACACTTATCCAAATTTGCATTATTCTCATATATAAAACTCTATAGAACACTATCCACTTACAAGAAGAAATATAACAAGTCTTCAATGATAGCAAGAAAAATAACTTGACAATTTACAAGCTAAATATACACATCAAAACTGTATGACCAAAAGAGAACTGCAATACTAGTGCACGTTCAAACCATGAACTATGAGAAATGCCTTTGCATCAGGTAGAACTATAAAAGATGTGTCTCAGACCAATGTGAAACTAGCAGATTGAAAGAATATTAGGTCTTAGCCTCAGGTAAACAAGCCTAAACCTAGCAGTATACATCAAAGTTTTGAAACACTGCAATGCACCAACCGACCTAGGAATTTCTATGGTAAAAGTATTATCTATTGAAGGGTTAAAAGGAACAAATGATGAATGCAGGTGCTAAAAAGTTCAAAGGTACCATGCCTATAGTTTTCAATTTACGTGCTTCAAGGTAGCGTAGGGCATTCTCCCCTTGAACCAACATTGAAACTTTGAAACCCTAGGAAACAATGATTTCTCAGTTGTGCCTTACAAGAATCCTCTACTACTAGAACGGTTGACACTTGCAATTAGTGAAAATGTGAAACTAGATTCTATTTGGTCATCGTCGATTCCAACAACCCAGGGATAAAAAGATAAATGTCAATTTTATGATTTCAACTAGTTTATTGAGATGAAAATGGATCCAATAACCATAACAAAGCAATTCGTAAACTGAAACCAATAACTAATAACTACTTTATAAATCAAACCAAAGAACTTCTAAAAATAAAGTTTTGTTTGATTTTTCAAATTTAACAAAATAATGCACGCCTTTAACTGTGTTGCAGCTTAAAACATTGGGAATTATTTAAAAACAGGTTATCTTGGCCATGTTTTGTTCACGCCAACACCAAGCCTTGCATGTCCCTTTCTCATCTCATTGAATTAGTGTCCAAGGAAAGAGCAAAAAATTTTTAAACACTTAGCCACAAGCAATCGATCTCATGTATGTCCTTTTGGATTTCGTGTTCTTTTAGGTAATGTGTACAAAAATTTTAGTGTTTTTATTATCTCAACCTTACGCTTTTAGATCATTGCATTTAAACTTTTGTTTTGGTATGTGTTGACCTCAATTTTAGTGAGGTCTTAGGCTATTTCTTTTAGACCGTATGATCTAGCTCTAGGAGTTCTGTATTGACCATCCTAGCAGACTAGTAATTGAGCCCACCTCACATAGAGCTTCGAACCACTTCTAGACCCATTTTTGTAAGACCTCGCATGAGTAGTTCCAAGCACTCGACTCTTTGTTAGAAGGGCTAAGGACTAACATGTAGAGGGCTCGAAAATGAGTTCCTATAGAGGCAGACGGCTTTAGGTAAACCCTTAATGACGTTCGAATTCGCGCGCACCATAATTTGATACTTTTTAGCCCGATCGTCGGCGAAATTGTCCGGGTGACCCCGGATGACAAAACGGACCGCACGGAGGCGTCCGGGACGTCAACTTTAGCTAGGAAGGACACCCATATTGTCATAATTCCCTGCGCGCGCGAACGGCACGAAAATCTATACATTTTTCTTAATTTTCCCGGACACGGGTCCGAGCTTGACTCAGGTTTAATTCGGGTCCGAACTGGCCGCACACCCCGACCATTTGTTTTTTTTTTTTTAAATTCAAATTTTAAATTTCAAATAAACTAATTAATTTAAAATTAATCAGGGTATATTTGAAATTAATCTTTTCCAATTAATTAATTGTGGCGCCCACTGACGGACGAACGCGGCAATAAAAACGGGCGGGATGGCTCCTACTCCTCATTCGATATCAGCCCTCCTCCCCCTGTCCGAGTACCCTGCACCGAGACCTGTTAACCCTTCCTCTTCCTCCTCAGCTCTCCCGCCCTTACCTCCTTCCCCGCTCGACCTCGCACAGAAGCATCGCTCGTCTCCCGCTCGACACTTTCCCGTCTCCCTGTTCGAGCACCCTGCACTGAGACCCGCTGAATTCTGCCTCCCTCTTCCTAACGCAGGAGAAGCGCTGCTCGATCTCGCGACCCAAGCCGCACGCGACCGTAACCCTCTAGGCACCGCAAACCAGACGCTCGCCTCCTCTCTCCCTCGCGCGGAAAACCCTAGCTCCCTGTGTTCGGTCCCCCCTTCTCTGCTGCGCTACCTAGTTCTTTCTCCGCTCGACGCCAGAAAGAACTGCCGCTCGTCTCCCGCTCGGCTCGATCCAGTCTTCCGCGCAGAAACACACGCTCGACTCCCGCATTCGCTTGCTCGAGCCCACCGTAACCCTCGCCTGCCCCTTTCTTAGGTTGCTCACACAGCAAGGAATATCACTCCGTTCCTGTATGGTGCTTGGAAGCAGTTTTTGATCTTTTTCTTTTTTTTTTTTATTAGTTCTAATGGCTTATTTGATATATTCTTGACGGCCTAGGTAATCTCAAATTTTCTAAAAGATTCTTTTCTTTCTGCTTAAGCTCTCAAGAACATTTTAATCTCAACCGCACTCTTGCTTAGCTCTCAAGAACATCTTAAACTCAGCCGTACCGTTTCACCAAGATCACCAAAACTCTATTTCTCTCTTTGCCTAGCTAATAAAAATAAAAAGAAAAAAGAAAAGAAAAGAAAGAAAAAAGAAAAAAAAAAAGAATCAAAGATTTGTGTTCTTATTTGATCCTTCTAAAACATCGATGATAGAATACTAACAAGCTTAGTGCAGGTTGGAGACAATGCTCATTTCTTTGATTATGATGCACTTTTACTTCTAGTCTTCCTATGGATCCCATATGGATGAAGTGTTTTAATTCATAATTCCTTATGTTTCCTGTTGATAGAGTGTTGTTGTTTGTTTGTTGAAACGTTTACATACTTACCACTCAATTGCCTCATGTTTATGTACCTAACACCTAAACTTTATTTTATATTTTATGTCCATACTACTCAATATTCCAACTGTTTTTTAAGCGATTTGGGGCTGTATTGGCTCTATATTTTCACTGCTTTGGGACATTTTAAATCACAGCTTTTGGACATTTTAAATTACTGTTCTTGGACATTTCATATCACAGCTTTTGGATATTTCATATCATTGTTTTTGGACATTTTAAATTATTGCGTTTGGACATTTCATATCACAGCTTTTGGATATTTCATATCATTGTTTTTGTACGTTTTAAATCGCTGCTCTTGGACATTTGTATCATCGTTTTTGAGGCGATTTGAAAGCTGTAAGGGAGCTGTTAGGAGCTTAGAAAGTGATGTCCACCGCTGTAGGAAAGCGTGTAGGTGCTGTCTAAGACGTTTAAGTGCTGACTAGTGCTATAGGTGGTTGTTTGGAGTGAATTAACTGATGTTTAGCTGTTTGGAGCTGCTGACTATAGCTGTAAGTGCTGTGTGGGTCCTGTGAGGGCTGTTGTTTGCTGCAGAAAGCTGTGGGAAAGCAGTTGCTTGCTGTGAGAAGCTGTTATTTGCTGTAGAAAGTGTTGTTAAGCCTGGAATTTGCTGTAGAAAGTGTTGTTAGGCCTGGAATTTGCCGTAGAAAGTGTTTTTAGACTTGGAATTGCTGTAGAAGTGTTGTTTGGTATTTGGGTAGCTATTAAGCTGCTGTTTTGAGGTTTAAAATAACTGTTAAGTGCTGAAGGGAAGGATAGAATTGTTGTTGGAAGTCTAGAAAAGCATAAGAGTGTTGTTCGGAAGTTAAGAACTGTTGTTTGGAGTTGCAAATCACTGTAGGATGTTGTAGGAAGTATCGGAGTCGTTGCTCGGATTCGTAGGAGCTTGTAGAGTTGTCGCATAGGCTTGCTAGTTGCTGCCCCGAGCCGTTGGAAGCCTTAAAATTGTGATTTAGGCCCGGTTCACCTGCATTTTCTTCCCATTTGGCTTTTGCTGGTTTTGGAAGTGAGCCGGCCTTCTCCGTTTTCTTCGTTTTTTTTTTTAATTTTATTGTTGTTTAAAATGGTTAAGTCAAAAAAAAAAGGAATTTCTGATTTAACTTGAGGAAGAGTAAAACACCTTAAATCACTTCAAACACGAGTCACAGTATAGGCTTCTTAGATCTTAGGTGCACACCTTAGATGAAGCCCCTTCTACCTAATTCACAGCATATGCTTCCTAGACCTTAGGAGCACACCCTTAGGTGAGTCACCCACCTAACCTTAACTGCAGACTTCCTAAACCTTAGGTGCACACCTTAGTGAAACCTCCTTTACCTAATTCACAAAGATATGCTTCCCTGACTCAGAGCACACCCTAGTGTGAGTCACCCACCTAACCTTAACTGCGCATTTCCTAAACCTAGGTGCACACCTTAGGTGAAACCTCCTTTACATAATTCACAAAGCATATGCTTCCTAAACCTTACAGTGCACACCTTATGTGAAACCTCTTTTACCTAATTCACGACATATGCTCCCTAGCACTCCAAGCACACCTCAGTGAGTCACCCACCTAATCTTCACTGCAGACTTCATATACCTTAGGAGCACACCATAGGCGAGAGCCTGTCCACCTAAGTTTTCAACGCACAGACGAAACTAGAGCACTCGACCCTAATTCACAAGCCTAATCGAGACACCGTATTGTAGAATGCACCGAGGCTTGGTTCACCCTTCCTTAATTAAATCAACTGTGAAATTCCCTAAAACGACTTAACCAATAACGAAACCCAACGCACCGGGATCCGAGCTCGAGCATTACACTCGCATCCTTCCGCGACGTGGACGTTTGTTTTGTCACATACGGATCATCTGACCGGTGTAAGTCCGAGGTCTAGTGGCGAGGGCGATGATAATAATGCCGATGTGTGCTATACGAGAGATACGATGGATACGAGGATAATTAGAATAAGATCTCCTACATCGATGACCCTCTATAAGTGGAGAGGAAAGGACCGATGATACTATTCGCCGACTCTTGGTTAGATTGTTTTCCCCGACGATCTTAGGTCATCAGTAGTCCTAGCACGATTAGAGTGACTAACCTGTGGACTATACTAATTTACAAAATATTTACAAAAATAAAACAAAAAAAAGAATCTCATTTGTTTATTAAAAAGAACTCTGCATAAAAAAAAACTTAAAACAAACTTTTGCATGAAAATCAAAGAATTTTTCTTATAAAATATATAAAGATCCATAGTTAATCACTGGATCGTAGCTAGGACTACCCTCCTAGATCGTCGGCCGATGACTCTTATCCAAGGTCGGGAAGACACGACCCGGCTCCGAGCCCCCACCTCTATCGATGTCTTATACCCAGTTCCGATCTTTCATATGTGAATACGAGTTTTGTTTACAATTTCTACGACTTGTTTTCTTTATTTTCTGACTTTCGTGTCGGGTTTTCTCGCTCTGCTTACTTCGTCTGCAAGTTTATTTAAGTCCATTGCAAGTCATATTATGCTTGCAATACAAATTATACAACGGTAGCAGATGCCCAGGTACACTTTTACAATTTATTTACTGCAATCCACTTTACTGCGCTTTACTTTCTAGCAATTTTACTTGCAATTTACTTTAACCTGCATGCAAAACTAAAACAACAACACAACCTGAAACATTGAAACACATTTGACAAATCATTTGAACCTTAGACCTTATGACTATTACTTCAGCAAGGAGCATGGAGTAAACCACAAGCGAAGGTGGTCGATATTCTACAACAACATGTCGTGAAGCTTGGATCGAGCGACAAGAGGATCTTCTTCAGCAAAACTCATTCCTAGTTTAAATAAAAACCTATAGGACTTAGAGGTAGCTCGCCCAGCGCGACATAAACCCTCACTCTCCTCTTTAGGCTTCTGTGCAACCATGTTGCGCAGCGTAAGTCCTAACACGCTTTAGGTTCCGAGGTCAGTCGTACGGTACGGCGTAAACCCTCATATCGTCATGCGGCTATTCGCATAATCGGACATTATGCAAATGTAAGTCCCAAATAATAAAATCGTCAGTGATCAAACACTTAATTAATATCGTCTCAAAACGCAACGCACACCATAGAGAGATCGGAAGTCGCTGTGCTCGCTCGGATCCGTGACATCCCCTACCTTTTCTTTCCTTTCGACTCCTCGAAAATAATTGTTCCCATTCGAGTCACTCTCACTTATTTTTCCACGTCCTACCGCGAAAACCTAAACCTCGATTTCTCGAAGACGAACCACCAATCATTATCGAGAGTTTTCTCAAGCGACACCGACTATTTGGAATGTAATTAAACCATAGGGGCATGCCTCTATAGGAACTCGAACCTGATAAAATAAACTCTACCTAGTCTTTCTATTGAGTAGAGGAACTTGTCTGGCCATACATAAAGCGTTCGCGTACAAACGGATGTCACGAGTCCTTTAGTTCGTATGATTGGGTCTACCGTCGCATGATACATTAATCTTTCGAGAGAGTGTATCGTTTGTGACACCAGACAGGATTATGCAAATTACTGGACAAATGAGATCCAGTCGGTCTCATTTTTAAAAATAAAAATACACTACTTTCAAAACTATTTTCAAAAATCATATACTTTTTTATATTAAACTAAATCATAAATTTTATACTCTTTCAAAATCAAAGCAAAAAAAAAAAATGCCGGACGACAAATTCTGGCGACTCCGCTGGGGACTAGTTCTTCTCTCCATTTTGATCAGGGGGTTTTGTCTTCATACATCGGCGGTGTGTCCATGTCCCTGATGGCCGATCGTTGTTCTTCTATCGACATATCGTGTCCATTTCTTCCTCGGCCAAGCATAACCAACTCTTCGGATTCCGAGAACCGCTCGTTTAACCATCCTTAAGCGTGAGGTTCGGGAATCCTTGTGGTTTAGGAGGCGGACCCCCGATAGGTGTGGTAGGTTAGAGGTATGAGTACGTTCGGTGTGGAGTGAGTCCTTTCTAATATCGGACCGGGTCCTTTACCTCGTGGTCGCTTCATCTCTTACCCAAGTTTGACTCGTTCTTTTTGCAAATCACATCAAATTATCTCCCTGAAAGTTTCCTCGGTAATATCAAACTTCATGACTTCATACCAGAACGAAACATTCACAGTAAAAGCAACAATGAAAACAAGTTTAATTGAAATTCATTAGGATAAGTTTCGAAAGAAACGCCCAGTTTGACAATTTCGTCAACTTTTGTACTTGCAATAAAGTAAATTTTACCCAGAGATTGAGTGTTGGATTCCTCTAACGCCCAACAATCCTTTTTTCAACCGACAGAAAGAAAGATGTCGTCCCCAACTTCGACATTCTCGTGCGACTTGCTTACCGACAGGATGCCCGCCGTGTGGGGTCCAAGATTGAGTCTGGATCCGGCTCGACGAATCTCAAGGGACACTCGTAAAGGTCTTGTTCTTTGCGAAGAAAGTCGCCGGCCAGACGTCCGTAGAGCGCCCCGCCGAATTCAACTCGAATCGTGACCGAGACTTCCTTCCCTCAAGAAGGCGACGGTCATCGCCGCACCCATGAAGTCCGCTCGCTCCGTTACTCGCTAAAACTTCATCTACTCCCTTGGACTTACTGCTACCACGCTTGCCGCTCCGCCGATGTCGAAAGGAAAGGGAATCTTATATGAGAACAAGTCAGCTCATGCCCTTACCCCGTTACCATCTGTGTTTGAGATTGGATCTAGCTTGAAGTCCGACAAGCTTACCCGAACGCAACGAAGGAATAGAAATCGCAAGATCTTAAAGGCCAAATGGGCAAACACCTTGAAAACTGTTCCGGCCGCAGAGATTCCTCAACAAGAAGAAATTGGATGGGCCGAGACCGCACCTCTCCTTAGAGGAAGCAAGCCTTTCACCCATCGTCTGTCGCTCTTGGAGAAGAGGGTGCTCACAAGGTTGCTGCTAAATTACCGCCCTCGCGTCGTCGTCAGGTTGAAAAGAGAAAGAGGCCTGAGCCCCTTCCTCACGTTCGTTGGGTGTTTGAAAAATTGGCTCGAGAGGAGCGTTGCTCCGTTGCTGAGATAATAAGAAGGATGGGGTGTGCTGTGTCGCCCCGAGTCCGAGCAGAAATTTTGAAAAAGGATGAAACCGCTAGCCAATTTCATGGATCTACCCAGGAGGGAAGAGCACCACGGTCTTGTATTCCCGTTAAGCTTCTCCTAGGATAACGTGTAGATACTGGTGCTACCCATACACCTACTGCTGTCGCCTCTCAGAAACCTGCAGAGCGCCGACCGATTCAGTCTCGACTGGGTCCGAGAACACAACTTGCCACCACGAGGGGAGATCCCCACAAAGGATCACTAGTTACTGCATCCGGACCACGCATTAGGGACCGCGATTTATCCAGGAGAGCCGAGGCCCCTAAAGAGACGTCTAGTCTCCGGGCCTTGGTTCCGAAGGAGAAGTTGCGGAGTCCTAAGGTTGCTGGACTGGTGCCTCAATAGATCAAAACGACGTCTCCCCGCAAAGGATTCTAAGTTTGATGCTCCAATCATTAGTGTTCCGGCCACGCCGAAATCAGTGTTGATGGAAGGTGTACAACAACAGTCCTCAGTCGATCTCAAGATCATTAAAGGGAAGTCAATTGAGGAAAGATTAGAGAAACTCAGGGCAGACATCGTTGTACTGTCAAAAGAACAGATTGGAAACGTCAATGATGAAGAGCAAGATTTGTCATATCATATGGATGAAGGTTTCGCAGAGATCCTTATGGTTGAGACTAGAGCCTCTGCGTCATTGCGCGATGCTCCTTTTGTCTACCGAGGAGAACGCCGAGGATGAGTCATAAAGGGCCATCCGACATAGGGATGAGCTTATCATCCGCAAGGTCTAAGGAGCATATGCTGTGAATTAGGTAAAAGAGGTTTCAGCTAAGGTGTACACCTAAAGTTTAGGAAGCATATGCTGTGAATTAGGTAAAGCAGGTTTCACCTAACGTGTGCACCTAAGGTTTAGGAAGATACGCCGTGAATTGTGAAGAAGGTTTCACCTAAGGCGTGCACCTAAGGTTTAGGAAATCGCGGATAAGATTAGGTGGGTGACTCACCTAGGGGCGTGCTCCCAAGGTCCAGTGAAGATATGTCATGAATCGTGAAAGGAGGCTTCACCTGCAAGGCTTAGGAAGTCTGCAGCTAAGGTTAGCAGGCGACTCACCCAAGTGCGCGCTCCTAAGGTCTAGGAAGCATATGTTGTGAATTAGGTAAAAGGGGCTTCATCTAAAGTGTGCACCTAAGATCTAAGAAGCCTATAGTGTGACTCGTGTTTGAAGTGATTTAAGGTGTTTTACTCTTCCTCAAGTTAAATCAGAAATTCCTTTTTTTTTACTTAACCGTTTTAAGTAACAATAAAATAAAATAATAAAAAAATAAAAAAACGAAGAAAAAGGAGAAAGTTGGCTCACTTCCAAAACCAGCAAAAGCCAAAAGGGAAGAAAATGCAGGTGAACCGGGCCTAAATCACAATTTTAAGGCTTCCAACGGCTCGGGGCAGCAACTAGCAAGCCTATGCGACAACTCTACAAGCTCCTACAACTCCGAGCAACGACTCTGATACTTCCTACAACATCCTACAATGATTTGCAACTCCAAACAACAGTTCTGAACTTCCGAACAAAGAATCTTATGCTTTTCTAGACTTCCAACAGCAATTCCAAACTTAAGAGCACTTTCTATGCTTTTCTAGACTTCCAAAAGCAATTCTATCCTTCCCTTCAAAGACTTAACAAGCTATTTTAAACCTCAAAACGAAGAAACTTAACAACCTACCCAAACACCAAACAAGCACCTCTACAAAGAATTCCAAGCCTAACAAGCACTTTCTACGGCAAATTCCGCGCCCAATAAAGACTTTCTACAAGAAATAACAGCATTCTCACAAAGAAGTTAACCGAAGCTCCCACAGCTTTCACAAAGCAAACAACAAACCCTCACAAGCACCCACACAAAGCACTTACAAACTTCTCACACAAAGCACTTGCAGCTTCTCACAGCAAGCATCCACTTTCTACAAAGACCTACAAAGACTAAACAGCCTATAGCCAGCAGACTCCAAACAGCCTAAACAAAGCAAGTTAATTCAATCCAAACAGCCACCTATAGCACTAGACAGCACTTAAACGTCTTGGACAGCACCTACACGCTTTCCTACAGCGATGGACAGCACTTTCTAAGCTCCTAACAGCTCCCTTACAGCCCTCAAATCGCCTCAAAAACGATGATACAATTGTCCAAGAGCAGTGATTTAAAACGTACAAAAGCAATGATATGAAATATTCAAAAGTTGTGATATGAAATATCCAAACGCAGTAATTTAAAATGTCCAAGAACAGTAATTTAAAATGTCCAAAAGCTGTGATTTAAAATGTCCCAAAGCAGTGAAAGTATAGAGCCAATACAGCCCCCAAATCGCTTCAAAAACAGTTGGAATATTGAATAGTATCGACATAAAATATAAAATAAAGTTTAGGTGTTAGGTACATAAACATGAGGTAATTGAGTGGTAAGTATGTAAACGTTTCAACAAACAAATAACAACACTCTATCAACAGGAAACATAAGGAATTATGAATTAAAAGACTTCATCCATATGGGATCCATAGGAAGACTAGAAGTAAAAGAGCATCATAATCAAAGAAATGAGCATTGTCTCCAACCTGCACTAAGCTTGTTAGTATTTTATCATCAATGTTTTAGAAGGATCAAATAAGAACGCAAATCTTTGATTCTTTTTTTTTTCTTTTTTTTTTCTTTTCTTTTTTCTTTTTTTTTATTAGCCACGCAAAGAGAGAAATAGAGTTTTGGTGATCTTGGTGAAACGGTGCAGCTGAGATTAAGATGTTCTTGAGAGCTAAGCAAGGGTGCGGCTGAGACTAAGATGTTCTTCAGAGCTTAAGCAGAAAGAAAAGAATCTTTTAGAAAATTTGAGATTACTTTGTTGTGTGAGCAACCCTAGAAAGGGGCAGGCGAGGGTTACGGTAGGCTCGAGCAAGCGAATGCGGGAGTCGAGCGTGTGTTTCTGGGCGGAAGACTGGATCGAGCCGAGCGGGAGACAAGCGGCGGTTCTTTCTGGCGTCGAGCGGAGAAGGAACTAGGTAGCGTAGCAGAGAAGGAGGGATCGAACACTGGGAGCGAGGGTTTTCCGCGCGATGGAGAGAGGAGGAGAGCGTCTGGTTTGCGGTGCCTAGAGGGTTACGGTCGCGTGCGGCTTGGGTCGCGAGATCGAGCAGCGCTTCTCCTGCATGAGGAAGAGGGAGGCGGAATTCAGCGGGTCTCAGTCCAGGGTGCTCGAACAGGGAGACGGGAAAGTGTCGAGCGGGAGACGAGCGATGTTTCTGCGCGAGGTCGAGCGGGGAAGGAGGTAAGGGCGGGAGAGCTGAGGAGGAAGAGGAAGGGTTAACAGGTCTCGGTGCAGGGTGCTCGAACAGGGGGAGGAGGGCTGATATCGAATGAGGAGAAGGAGCCATCCCGCCCGTTTTTATTGTCGCGTTCGTCCGTCGCATGGGCGCCACAATTAATTAATTGGAAAAGATTAATTTCAAATATACCCTAATTAATGTTAAATTAATTAGTTTATTTGAAATTTAAATTTTGAATTTTAAAAAAAAAACAAATGGGTTTGGATGTGCAGCCCAGTTCGGACCCGAATTAAACCTGAGTCAAGCTCGGACCCGTGTCCCGCAAAATTAAAAAAAATGCATCGATTTTCGTGTCGCTCGCGCGCAGGGAATTATGGCAATATAGGTGTCCTTCCTAGCTAAAGTTGACGTCCCGGACGCATCTGTGTGGTCTGTTTCGTCATCCGGGGTCGCCCAGACAAGTTCACCGACGATCGGGCTAAAAATTATCAAATTATGGTGCGCGCGAATTCGAACGTCATTAAGGGTTTACCTAAAGTCGTCCGCTCTTCATAGAACTCATTTTCGAGCTCTCTACGTTAGGCCCCAACTTTCGCAACAAAGAAGTCGAGTGTTCGGGACTACTCATGCGAGTGCCTTACAAAATGAGTCTGCAAGTGGTTCGAAACTCTATGTGAGGTGGACTCCATTACTAGTCCGCTAGGATGGTCAATACGTGAACTCCTGAGAGCTGCATCCTAGTGGTCTAAAAGGAATAAGCTTAAGACCTCACTAAAATCGAGGTCAACAAAAGGACCCCCATCAGGTGTGGTGTGCAACATGCACACCGCGCGTATTGGTGTTGACCGAAGCGACCAACACGACTAGAAGATTGTGTAAGCATGTCACACTCAGAACAAATTGACTCAGAGTCAGAGTAAATTTGAGTTAAGGCTTTCCACTGGGGACTCCCAACCCAAAGACAAGAGCAATTGAAGATCCTTGAAAGTTGTTGTTGGGGATGATGAAAGGATTGCAAAATGATGTGTTGTTTGGTTGTTTCGTCGTAAGTTTTGTTTGAGTCATGTAAATTTGATTAAATGAGGAAATCAATTTGGGCAGGAATGTACAAGGCCACTAACACGAGATTTATGCCGAAAACAGTCACCAAGAAGAGGTTTACGCTAAAAGAAGGCCACCAACTAGAGAATTTATGCCAAAAGAGACCACCACCTAGGGTTTTATGTCAAAAGAGACAGCCACCAACTAGGAAATTTACCCCAAGAGAGACCACCACCTAGGGATTTACGTCAAAAAGAAAGCCACCAACTATGAAATTTACGCCAAAAGAGACCACCGCCTAGGGATTTACGTCAAAAGAGATAGCCACCAACTAGGGAATTTACGCTAAAAGAAGGCCACCAACTAGGGAATTTACGCCAAAAGAGACCACCATCTAGGGATTTACGTCAAAAGAGATAGAAAACTGAGAAGAGTGCAGTTCTATGCAAGTAAAACCAGCTAATCACTGCCCTAGTTTCAGTGGCACTTCCATAGCACCCTCAAAAAAGACACCATCAAATCTATTAAGCCTTCCCGCAACAAGCTAGAAATGTATGATGGGCCGAGTACCACATCAAAAATCTAGCCCCCTGCCATATCAAGAAATATATATATGGGAGATAAGTGCAGGCACCTAGACAAGACATTAATGTCCACCATGAAAGAAATGCATGCAAGGGGATTAAAGCGATTTTCTTCAACAGATAATATACAAGATAGCATAACAAAATATTCACATTGGAGTAAAACTAATAAAAAAAAGGCATGTATAGAAGCATGCAAGGCAGCTGGATTGTTTTATATACATTATGCAAGGATGCAGAGACGGTGGCGTGCTCGCAAGAGGAATTGAAAGAAATCAAGAGAAAAAAATAGCCAATGAGAAAGGGAGAGATAATAATGATTACAAGCTCGAGCAGCTGGAATGTAGGAAGGGGAAGGAAAAAAGTAGAGAGGAGATGTGGCAGACTTTCTATAAAGAGGGGTGCAAACCAATGCCCCCAATTTTAGGAAACAAAGGGCAAGAAACAACCCACACTTCAATTTTTCCTTGAAGCAAAATATATTTTCTAAATTTCTTCTCATCAATTATATTATATTATATTACATATATATATATATATATATATATATATATATATATATATATATATATATATATATATATATATATATATATATATATACATACATACATACATACATACATACATACATACATACATGCATATATATAGAGAGATAGATATATATATATACCCTTCCTGGATTACTTAGGAATTCTACAAAAATTTTGATGGCCTCTTTAGCCGCATTGGTAATAGAATTAAAGGCAATGTTGAGCTCGTCATCTGAAACAATGTCAATTTATCTTTGTTGGTGTTGCACTCAAACGAGTCAACCTTGGATTCTATATGGTCAGTACTGACATGTAAGCTCGGCTGATATAAACAGACACAACAACGAGACTGCCTCAAATAGCTTACCACTCAAAACAGGGAAAAAACAGGATAAATGCTTTTACATGGAGACGGCTATATTATTTCATCTTAATTAGTTAAGAACTATTTCATGATATGCTTCAGTACCTCTGAATTTCTAAAGCATTTTAACCAGTTTATTATTCTGGGAATTGCTTCTACAAGTTCCGCAAGTGTTGCATTTTGATCAGCTGCATACAAAAGCACAATTCTGCAATTAATAAAAAATTGATTGAACAAAGTGATTAAATTTTCATAACAATAAGATGAGCAGACTTCACATCAGAACATTTTATGAAGCTTGGCACAATCAAATATATGACCTCGCATAAGATTATTATATTTAAGAAATTCGATCATAGGTTAAAAATAGTTTACTTCCCAATCTTACCACCACAAGCATACAAGTTCTCAATGTTTTTTTGCAGTATGATGGAAGCGCACTCCTCCAAAAAATTCCTGGTTGGTGAATCCTTGAGAAGCCCAGCCTAAGAGGATATAAAAATATTTGAGCACGTAAAACTAAGTTCTCACAGTGAAAATCACTGACCACCTATTTCTATTCATCAAGTTATGCAAAATTTTATAGAAGTGAACCTGAAAGGTCTGATGAAGCATGGTACCAACTAAAGCCGGCAAAGAATGTTCACTGGCTCTTAGCCTCTCGTCAAGAACAGCACGTCGTGGACAACTGAAACTAGAGGCAACCTATATGCTAACAGGTCAACAACCATAGAAAATGAAGAATGTGTTCCTTCTCCAAACATGAAACTATGCTTCCAAAATTTGAAACAATAAACGAAGATGAAAAGAAAAACAATAAAAAGCGACGCCCAAATGTCATCAGCGTCAAAATAAAAATTAAAATGAACCATGGTGGTCATATGAAATGCTTGCTAACATGAAGACGCTTACCCGAGTCCCAGACATGAGAATATCAGGAAAAACTATAATGAGATTTTTACTGTGGTTGACAATGCATTTTCCTTCCTCGTCAAATTTCCCCACAACACTCACAGTATCCCCGGGTCCAATTATGCTGTAAAACCTGAGAAGAGATGGGGTATGTTAAGTACAGCAGTTATGTACCAACAAAAAATAAATAAAAAAGGACAGCTCATCCCAATCAAATTGATAAAATCATAATGATACTAAAACAAAAAAAAAAAACATTAAGGGAATGCAAGCACAGGCTGCACTATTTTTAATGCCTGAAATGATGCCAATTATCATGCATTTAAAAGTCTAATAATAGAACCAAATAGAACAATATATTTAACTAACAATTATTACAAATCAAATGCGCTTGGAATCAAATACCATGATCAACCTAAAATTTAACAAAAATTTGAATCATGATGATGCATTCCTTAATCACTCAAGCAAAACAAGCTTTATAGAAAAATAAATGAATTAATTAAATTCAATATATGAAAAGAATCAACGTTATCAATCATATGAAATGAATATGGGATCAAAGAATAACAGAAGCTTGCCTGGTGTTTACCAAAGCTATTTTGAAATCAACACACATTTTAGTAACAAAAGTTCAAAATAAGCCAGGAAAATAAGGGGCCTTGTTCCAACAGTAAGTGGTTTGAAAAAAAAAGTTATGGTGTCGGGAGTGAAATGGACAAGGCCACCAAAGAGATGATAGCAATAGGCATTGCATAATTATCGGCGTGAGAAGTGGACATGACCGGAGTAAATTGAGAGATAAAAACAATATTTGCTCTATTTTATGGAATATAACACGCTTCATTTGGCAATATTAGCCGAAATGGAACTCATACCAACCATTCATCATATAAATATAACGCCCTCTCTTCACCAGTAAGTTCATGAAGCAAACGAAGAACCTGAAAGCCAGAAACAACAAATATCCCACAAATCAGTTAAGCCTTGCAAGTTTCAGAAAAAAGGTTGCATGAGCTTTCCAAGTGACACCTTGTAAGGATTAAGAACATGTGAAGAATCGGCACTGCACTTTTCAGAAACCTAAGGCATTTCATGTTGCCGGTAAGATGACAAACAGCAGAGAGCAACATGAGCTTTCTTCGTTATGGGGAAAGTAATCAAACCTCCAAAACAAGAAATACATCATCGTTTATAGAGCCGTCAATCTTTTGTGCTGCAGTAACTGCGGCTTTTTTTCCTTTCAACTTACAATTGTTTTCATTCCGGCTACTGGGATCACCAGAGTTCTGGTTTTGCATTATGTTGGTCGATACTGATTTATCAATAACCACATCTCCGACTTGATCTAAAAGTTCAAGAAATGTCTGGAAATGCAAAAAAGGAATAAACCAGTAAAAATATATTTCACACCCATCCAAACAGTGATAGGCCATGAAAGATGTAGAATGGCATGCACCAACCTTGTGGTGTAGCCCAAAACCCAGCTCATGTGAGTCGTCCTTACTGACCACACCAACAAGAGCCTGTAACCATATAAACACGTGCACATACTAGATCATGTTGAATATAAACAGCAGCATCGCCATGATTCATAGGTCATGGTCAATTTATAGGAACTGCTAAATTTTACATACAGATTGCCAAAAAAAAAGTATGAATTGTACCTTGCTGTCATTGCAAGAAGAAGAGGGAGGAGTCTGAAATGCTTCACTTGATGACTTCATACAAGCACTCTCATTACCAACGCACGGCTCAGTATCTTGCTCAGCTGATAACATCCTAGAGGAAGATAAAGAATCACCGGTATCCTTTGCAGTTGGGGAAGAGAGCCACTTCTGGAATCTTTCAGCAGAAGTACAAGAATAATTCTATAGTTTGACAAATGAATCATGTTGAATTATTTATGTAAGTTTTCTAAAAAGATAGAAGCAACAGTAATAAGAACCTCACCTGCTGCTGCAAGCAAGGATGGATAAATGAGGCAATCGGCCTAGGTTGATCTGCAAGAATGCTCATTGTCCTCGGTAACTTATTCGCATTAAATGGCCTAAATCGTTGATTTAAAGGAGAGATTTTCCATGAGATCTCGTCTCCACCGTCGTCTTGGCTCTGCTTTATCAACTGTGCATCAAAGAAATACGACTTTTTAGGTCAGATTCCAGAGGATCGAAACATCAGATATTCAAATAATACATAAGAAGCTAATAGCATCACCATTACCGGTGAAAACTTGAAACGCTTAAGAGGGGCATTCTTGACGAACTCCGGAGAAATTGGTGACGACTTCTTTTCGCTGTTGAACTCGGTGTCCTGTTGCGGTAGAACTGCGGGCAATGGATTTCCCTCAGTAGGACAGGGATCAGCATTGGGGCTAGGGTTTGGACTGGTTTTACGGTTAGAGTTAAGGTCGGGTTCGGGCAGTTCGGGGGGACAGGAAGAAGTAGAAACCAACTGCGTTTGTGAGTGCCGCTCGAAGAAATGCTGGATTCCATACTTGGAAGACGGGGGTTGCTGGCGGCTTAAGTTCGATTTTCTCGTAGAGGAAGAAGGCTTCTTCCTCGGGGCCATGGGTTTAGGGTTTCATCTCACATGTGAGGCTCGGAAGCGGCGAGATAATAATGAATACTGGGAATAGAGAAAAGAGTTTCCCGCCTGTTGGAACGCGCGACACTTTTGACTCGTGAGAGGGTCAAGTGAGCCTCTTGGTTGGACTGACCCTCGTGTTTGGCGGCAAGCCGTTAACAGACTAACTCTTTTAAATTAATCATTCATTCGTATTTATTGAATCAAAAAAAATATTTAACGACGACCTGAATTTTTTTTTTTTTTTTTTTTTTTTGGCTGTTTTTAATTTTATGGTGTGTTTAGGGTGGCTATAGCTTCTCAAATTTTCAGATGCAATTGTGTTGCTCTAGGAAGTTGTTGCAGGAAAACTACTACGGGAAAATTGATTGTCTATTTGTTGCAGCTGTTTGAAAGTAATTGTGAGTCAGATGTTTGTGAAAAAATTACGATCATGATTCTGCTTAATAAAGTTGTTTAAAACATAATTGTGATTACCACATATTTTATACTTTATAAGCAGAAATTCATTATAAGACAGAACAAAATTTCAGATACATAACTCACTTAATAGTAAGTACTGAAAGTGCTAGAAAAAAGAAAAAATAATAAATTTACAAGTAAAATAATGATGATATGAACATTCAAGTTAAGCAATCAAAACGCACTAGCAATTGAGTCGTTAATGAAAATCGAGCACTAACTAACCACAAATCCAACACTAGCCAACCACAGATCCAATATTGGCCAACGCAAATCCAACACCACATCACAGGAATCCACACCAACAAACCAACAACAACCCAACTGAGATCAACACACCAACACACTAGACAAGCACAAAACCCAACAAAAACCATCACAAACATAATGGACAACAACGACCTAACAAACAAATCCTCATGCCATAGCCAACCCACTCAACATCCACGACCACATGCCACAACCACAAACCCCGTGTCATAGCCACCCAGGCTACATCCACAAACCCTATGCCACAACCACTAAAACTACACCACAACCCCATGCCGCGGCCACAAACCTAACATGCTTCTCCCAGGCTTCGAGCAACAGACCTAGACAAATGAACTTACAGATAACTATAAACACTTCAAACCCAACATATATTTGCATAAAGTCGAGGACAAAGGAACTTACGAAGCACTGAAATCACTTGGGAAAATTGGTGGAGTGAGTGACGATGGAAGGAGGAAACAACGTCCAAGGAGGCTTCGACAGCACAAGGGACTTCCCGAGATGCTCGAGACCAGCAACCGGAGCGGCTTTCGCGGGACCTGCACACTTGCAGGTGAGAAGTTGGCGTAAATGTATAATTCATAAAAATATACGCATACATACATATTTCATAATTTCAAATAAAGTGGTCCAAACACTTATATTTGAACACGGACGGAACTAAGATGGCCCAGACTGAGTTATTCGATCACGTTAACCTGCGCACTTGCGGGTGAGATGTTGGCTCTATTTTTGGGCATCCTCTCCCGTACTAAACGGTCGCTCAAACCTAACTGGCACTGAACAAATGTAAGTAAATAAATGTTAACACACGCACCCATTCGTGCTTTTTATTTGTATGATTTAGAATTAATATGTTTATAAATTTAGTTTGATCTTATTTTGGTCTAAATAAAGCTCGAATCTGTCCTTTTAAAATTAGTATACTTTTTTTCCTACTTAGCTGCTGTGTATTTTCGAAGTTATTTTATAAATAAATTAACACGCACCGGTATATACATATATATGATACGTCATAAACAAATTCTCATCGACCGATATGAATCTAGAAGTATATCACGGATCTCAATGCAATATTTTGAGCAAAAATATGTGAATAGTGATAAAAAGTCATTTAGAGCATCAATTTCATGAAAGTTATAGTCAAACTGACCGGCTCGACAATAAATACCAAAAGATATCAAAATTGGTCAAATTCAAGTTTTTTAGACGTATTTTGAATGTTGAAGATGCTGAATATCGTAATCCTAAAATCGAATCGTGTGCCTAGACAATACGAATCCAACAAGCCCGAGATTGCTCAATTCATATATCATTAATGCACTCAAATGTCCAACAAAAGTCGTGTGATTGAGGGAAGCTTTCTGGACTGTCCGATCAAAATGTCTCATATTCCTGCATTTATTGCCCAAATAACTCTACAAATAAAGCTCTACCCCTCTCATAAGATTGTGAGTTTGAGGTTTTAGAGAGAAATTGAAGCTTTAGAATGAGTTGAAATCCAGCATCGTCCCTATCATCGTTGATCACCACGGCCCGACCGTACCATCGCCCATCACCAGAGAACGTCGCCGACCACCGTCAACTGCCGTTGACCACCGTCGACCGTTATAGACACCTGCCGACAGCCGATGATCACTGCCGACCGCCATTGACATCCATCGATCGTCGTCAAGCACTACCGTCGTCTTCTACCAATGTTGACCGTCGTCGACCACTGCTAGCTAACCATCATCGAACAACACCCATCACCTTCAACCACCACTTATCAGACGTCGTCGGTCGACATTATAATTTGAAAATTATAATAAAATTTACCGTCTCAAGGAAAATGGCCAACCAATAGTGAATTTTAATAATTGGACTAGAAACCGAAGTTTTTTTCCCTTTACAAATTTTTCACGTAAAAACTTCTAGTGTTATTACTTGTTGTTTTTCTTTTACCAGAGAATGTGTTGAATTACAGTGCTACGCTAAGATGATAGTCCATTACTCTACTGCTGTGAATTTTCTAGCACGCGTCAATATATACATATATATACATTCGATTGTTCGATTGGTGGTGAGTCGTTGTAGTCCTCCGATGAGGTTTGATCGCCGTTAGTAGGTGCGTGGAGGTCGAATCACAGGCACATAGCGCGGGTTTCTCATCATAGGCCCTAAGCGCGTGGAAAATTCATATTTGAGTCTCTGCCAAATATCGATTTCTTAAAAAAAATAAAAATAAAAAGATAACAATTTCTATTATGGTTACTAGTTTAATTGACAAATAGGTAGATTTATTTCATTACCAAGGGCTTCTACAAGTTGCATGATCAACTTCAGATTAAAGCACTGTACAACAACTTAAAATCGATTGCTAGTTAATCGATGATTAGTATAGATAATCAATTGAAAAATATCATTATTTTAATGATTAAAGCGATCCTAAAATTAATTTGCAGTTTTCTAGACATAAAAACAAGATGCAGTTTTAACTATTGAACTAATTTCGAACATACTAATTATAAACTAATTCAATTTATATTTAGTATTCAATGCATTAATTATTGAATTTAGTAATTTTAATTTAACATATACTTAAAAAAACATGGCAAGTTGTTGAGATCTAATAATTTTGAGATCTAATAATGAGTAGAACAATTATTTTTAGAGACTTGAAATTGAAAGAAGTGTAGATTGAGTGGCTAAGACAGAACATCATGGCTTTGGGGTATCTAAGAGATTTATGAGTAAAGTATATTGTTGAAATTAGCATAATGTTAAATAGAACTCCAAGTCAATGGAGATAAGCAAAAGCTTGATATTCAAAAGAACATTATTTATACAATTACAATGGAAAAGATTTCACAATAACAAGTACTTCAGAGTATTCCCAATAATGTAAAGGAAAATTAGTTCCATCTTATATGTACTGAGGGACAAAACACGCACACATAAATAGAGAGAGAGAGAGATCATGAGTTAAAAAGAAAAGAAAGGGAAGGCCAATGCCTTGAATTTCCATTATTCAATCAATGATGGATTGATATTTTTTTTTTTTCCCTTACAAGGATGATAATTTGTACCAACGCTAAAGAATTAGGCAAATTTGCATCGATCAAATCGGACGTAAATCGAAGGCAAATCCGACGATATTTTAGGTTTATCATCGGATTTGCAACAATTTACGTACGATTTTTTATGTGGATAAATCGGGGTAGTAATATTAATTCTGTCAATTTTGTATCGAAATATTCCAACGCAAATAAATTGTGTCGGTATTTGCGTCGAATTTATTTAGTCTACACGTGCATTGATCTTTGCGTCTGAAAAAATTAGACAATAAAAAATCTTATCATATTGTCGTCAAATTTGCGGTGGATAATATTAATAAACGAAAGAATTTGATGGTCAATTTAGCGTTAGATTGTTCGACAAAAACCTTATTACAGGACAAAAAAAATCATAAGATCAATTACATTTCCACAACATGAACACAACATATAATACACATCACATATCAAATTCTATCTAGTCATACAACAAATCAAATTTCTAAAAAATAACTTTAATTAAAAAGAAGATAATGTCACAAATCATCCCACATAAGAATAGTAAAATTAACAAAAAAATTTTACAATAAAAGTTCAAAATAATACTTAAAAATAAAATAAAAAACATAAACAAACAACAAATCATCTTCCTCCTCCTCCCCCTCCCCCTCCCCCTCCCCCTCCCCATCCTCCAATGTCAATGGCTGCTTACGCCGGTGATCTGCAAGTCTCGGTCATACACGCCATAGAGTCCTGGACACAATGTTGGTATTATAACATATGCTCGTGCAACTAGTAGATCTTTTCATTCATTACAGCCACATTTTTGGCAAGAGCCTTTAGGTTTGGCTATGTGGAGCTCGGGGAACTAAATACGCGGTCAGGTGAGAGCTCAAACTTGAAGGCTATGCCTTTCACTCCAAGGCCTCCCCTTCTTCTTCAACAGCCACCTAGATCCAAAGCTTGTAATAAAACTGCGAGTGGTAGACTAACTACCACTACTACAAGCAGAAGTCTGGGCTTCAGTGACTAAGTGCCTCTTCCGGAGTTGCTCAAACTCCTCCTCAATAACTATAACTAGTACAGTTATAGTAAAAAAAAAACTATTAGTTTAAAGTTTTTAACTCACAACAATCTGTCGGGAATGCTCTAAGACCCACTGCATAGTCCCCGGGCGCCAATGAGCGCAAAACATCACGACTTCTGGGCATGCGTAGCATATGTTTTTATTCTTCTTTTCTCTTTTATTTTTGAATGAAACGTCAGCTTGTCTATTATTGTGTGATTCCCTTTTCAGAGTAAATCTCTCTTTCGGGTCATATAGATGATATGGAGAAGGGAGGAAACGAAAGGTGTGAACAACCAATAATGAGTATAAATGAGAGAAAGAACGTGGAGAACTTTTGTAAAGTGAACTTCCCATGATAGCTCAAAAGTGCATATTAGAAATGAGATTCGATCGAAGATGCATTAGAACATGTCCACGAAGAAGAACATACGAATGCTACCCACAACTAGAGTGTCAAGTGCATATACTTGCTATAGGGTCAAGGCCAACTTCTAATTAATTACATCTTGTTGAGTGCCCAAGAATACTCCCAATTAGTGTATTGCTGCTTACATTTAGGTGATGACTAGTAGAGGGTGTCACAAAGGATGTTATTCCACTGTACTATCTCGACACTACGAAAGCTCTCGCTAAGCCACAGGGCAAAGAGCAAGTCTCTCACATCCCAAGTGTGTAGTCGCTCACCAACAACCGAGGTCTGTGAAATAACTGGGTCATTTTGTAGAGTCCACACTATGCTTCCAAGGCCAGACAAGGCCAGGAGAGCAGAGTGTGAATCATTGTTATCCCAAATGGACAACAACCTAACCACAATTGAGGACTACGAGATGACATCGACGAAGCATCAAAGGAGCTACAGGCCTCGAAGGGGGTCGTCAAAGGAAGGGAGGAGTTATATCTAAGATGTAGAGGTAGTCAGGTTAGAGGTACCACGGACCTGTCATCCCAAATTATTATGACCCTAAGTCTACCCGGTCTTGAAGGTACTCAACCAACAAGTCTGGAGATCCCTAATCAGCAATCTGTGAATTGTGTCGCCCACAGGGACCTCATAAGCCCCAAGGTCAAAAGAATAAAACTTTATCATATGACTAATAGGTGCAACTCTGAAGGTGAGACTTATACCAATCAAAGTGGCGTGGATGCCGCTTGAAAGGAAAATAAATGGAGGTTCATCTATGAAACCAGAAACACTCCCAAAAGTAGGGCTTACTCCCAATCTGGTCAGGAAAACATCTAATACCCTGAGCGCTCTAGACAACCACCAAAGTAGAAATCTATATTGGGTCATTCGGCTTAGAGAAGCACAGATAATTATGTTCGGGACATGTCTGTGATGCAGTTAACTGTTTAAGTCCTAATGTGGAGGACCTATTATTATGACTTGGTTGAAGGTCGTACTATGCAACCTATTTTAAAACCAGCCTGAAAGCCATGCTGAAAGTAGAAAGAGGTTTTAGAAAGTCATGAATCTTTTAATCCATAATTTTAATTTACCTTGAAAATTTGTTAGGATTTTGTGAGAAATTTTATAAACTTAGGTTCTCGAGAGCCTAAGTGATATACTGCATTCACAGACAAAAGCATGTTCCAAAAAAGGAGAAGCCATTCTAAGCATATAAGCGTGCAAGAAATGCAATAAAATAAGTCAAATATAAAATAATAAGAGGTTAGTACCTCTAAGTCGGCGACATATCGCAGAAACACCAAAATGGCAGTCAGACACCGCATAAGTGTATAACTAATATTGATTCTATACATAAATATGATTTAAAATTATGGTACACGCGCAAGCAGCTCTTGGCCCCGTCATGTGGTTATGCCCGTCTGGCACCTCGAAAGTCGTGTAATACCTTATGTCTAATATAAGACTCTCTTAAGGACACTAAAAAGTACATAGAAAAAAGGATTTAACCTGCATGAAAACAACATTAGCGAGAAAACTAACAAAGATGCAACGCATATGAGCCATTTTTGTCATGAGGAGCTAAGCATCGCTTGCAGAAAAGAGTTAATCATAACCATTATGTTGCTCCTCCCTATTACACATGAGGTGTGTATTTTAGGTATGACTCCCTTCAAGAAGACCAACCTAATATATTGTCATGCTTATCAAATTAGTAAGCATACAAGCATGTCAAAAGCACAAAAGGTGATGCCTAGCTTGGGTAACCAAACCAATTGATAACTATAGTCGAGAAATCAAAATGACTACCTCGCATCTTAGTACTTAGCCTAGTGCACCATCTAACGTAGTGTCCAAACCAATATCTAAGTAAGTGCAGGGTTATGTCAACAAGTTGACGTATGTTTTGACAGAGTCATTGTCACTGGCCTCGTCCTAAGGATCCAAGGATTCTAATAGGTGCTACTAGTTGCAAAATAGGAAAAGCTTTTAAAAAATTGACCTCATGTACGATCTAAAAAGATTGCACAAATGATCGAGACATTAAATTTAAGAGACATGATTAGAACCGATCATCTGAAAGATCAACAAACTGATGAAGGACATCCACATTCGTAAACGATGTATCTGGTCGGCGGGCTTATTTGTGGTCCGAACTGCCGAAGCTCCCTAAAAGCCGACCATACTCAATTAGCTGACCGACCACTCATATCTCGGTAGAAACAACCACCACGATGCTCGTCACTTCAGTCGACCGAACCAAAACACGTCGACCGGCTGATTGCCATCATATCCGAATTCAATTTGTAAAATAAATTTTGTATTAAATCAACACATTGATTGCATTAAGGGTGGTTTCTATAATCATCTCCTTCTTTCTGTAATTGTACAAGAACGCTTCTATAAATAGGAGGCAAAATGACAACTAAAGAGAATCTGATCTATTTACTTTTTCCAGATTCCTAATGTTCTCTCTTCTCTCTCCTCCTCCTCCTCCTCCCGCGGCCCACATACTAATTTCCACATGTAACAAATAATAAAAAATCACATGAAATTTTTTTATATCTAATTTAATCATTTCAATTAATGCGATTAACATAATACTTTCTCCCATAAGCCCATTGTATTTTCGGTGCTTGTTGGACACGATAGTGACTACTCATGAAATGGTCAGTACACGTGATAAAGTGATTGACATGCGTTCTAATAAGACAAATAGTGTTCTTTGGAAAATAAATCAATTCTACTTCCAATAATTTCTCTTCCATCACTTCCATCTCTGTATACATATATTGAGTAATTTATGCTTCTCCTTAAAAACATAGACAAAGTTGAACGCATCATTCAAGTGACTGTCGCTTTACTCACTATTGGATGCCTCTAACTTCTACCATTTTACTGACTCAGTAATAAATAATATTTTTATTTTTTCTAAGTTATTTATAAAATATTTAGCTTTTTATTGAGGTCGTATATGTAATGATTTGCTCATTTGCTTGAACGCACATGTGGAAATAAATGTGGGGTAGAGCTGTCACATAATTTTTATTAAAAAGTTTATTTAAAAATTTGATAATTATATTTTTTTATTAAAAAAAATTGTTATTTGTTAATAAAGTATCTAATTTTTTACTATATAATATATGATAGAAAATAAATTATTAGGATTATATGTATTGATACGACTCCAATAATTTTTTTTTTATTTGGCATAAATCACGATGCAAGATATGAATTTCGAGATAAATTTTTAAGTAAGAGATATTAAAATCTCGATAAAAAGTTTGAGAAGAAACAAATGTTATCAAAATTGATCTAATTTGAACTAAATCAAGCCTAGACAACTCATTAAACCGCTTTTCAAAGTTTTCTGGACATATTTAAAGCTCAAACGAATGTTGATTCTGATGTGTAGGATTCCTAAATCACTCAAAATGCACTCAAGTGTTAATCAAACATTATCTGATTAAGAGAAGCCTTCTAAGACTTCTAATTTAAATTATTCATATTAGAGTCTCATTCCTCTTTATGAGAGATAAGTGAACTTGAAGTTGGAGGAGAGTTTGAAGCGTGAAAAGAGAGCTTCATGCTTTAAGAAAGAGTTGAAGTCCAATATCATTTATGTCGTCGTCGACCACCGCCAACCGCCAACCGTCATCTACTGACAGACGTTAATCACCGCCAACCGCCGCCGAGCGCTTCTTCCGCTGTCGACCACAGCAGACCATCGTTGAGCACCGTCTGTCACTGTCCAGCATTGTCGATCGCCGTCGACAACTGCTGATTGTCGTTAACCACTACCGACAGTCATCGACCACCACCTACCGACCGCCACCGAATACTATCTGTCGCCGCTCGCTCCTTGCAAAAAAATCATCCGCACATCAATGTTGTAACATGGCAGATCTTCTAACGCTTTCCCGCCTATGAGATATGTAGTTATAATTGTGCTCATCATTCATAATTGAACTCTTCAACTAGATTGGATCTTGTGATTTTTTTTTCTTTACAAGTTTCCCGCATAAATACTTCTGTAATTATTAATGAAGACATAAATTTATAAATAGATGAGATAAGGCTAACAGCTAAGATGATGTAATTATGAAGTTTACATTTTGATGATGGCAACAAAAGAGAGAATGGTCCAAACAGAATTTTCTTCTCCATTCAAGGGAGGGATATCTTAAGATGAAGGGAAGCATGCGACAAAATAATTAGCTCAGCACAAAATATGGACAATCGCAAACCCTATTTTTCAAAGATGTTGGCATTTCATTAATGAAATGGAAAAAGAAAAAAAAAGTTTTCAAACAGGTTGTGAGATCAATAAATGAGCCGTTTCCGACCAGTCAGGAATAACTTCAATGAAAATTTGTTTGTATATATGCATATGATATGCCCCGAAAAATAATATTGATTGGCACGACTTTGAATGTATATTTGGACAAGAAGCATTTAAATTCAATTTGAAATGAAAACGGTGCAATTTTTGATTAAGTAAAGTTTCGAGTTAAACAAATCAAAACGACATAAAAAATGATCTGAGCATAAGTGAGCGCAGATCATGCATTTGAAGCATAAATATGAGATTTGAAACATAGTTTGAGAGACCAAATGATCTCTAAATTTGAAAAGATTCATAGTTAAATTGTGCATCCTGACATGAGGAATATAACAAGCGTAATATGACTTAATTTCGACATCATTAAGGCAATCAATTCTTCATAAAATTTAATTATATCAAGGGAATTACATTGCACCATTTGGCGGAGTAATCGAGATAGTTGCAGTATTTACAAAGAATGTATAAACTGACCTTTATAACTCCTCTCAGAGTTTATCAATCTTTTACAAATACTGACTGTTTCCTCGTGCATCTCCTCTAGGTTTGCTTGCAAGTCCAAACATGTCGGGGCATATTTACCTCTAATTCCTCCAAACGACTTTCTAAGTTCCTAGGTCACAACCAATATATCTCGTAGGTTTCACCCCGAACCTCATTAGTTTTAGACGGGCGACTTGCCATATCTTTTTCACTATCGGTTGGTACCTTGGGACTCGGCTCTGTCCATAGGATCGAGTCACTACCACCATCGTCGCCAGGCAATTGTCCGACAGGAGGATCTACGTCTATGAAATGAAAAGTTGTTAGTAAGCACCATGTTATTCAAAAAAGAAAAAGGAGAATAATTTTCCTAGGATACGATTCACATCAAAACCAAATTATCCCACCCATATCACATGACAGAAAATGATCAACCAACCCCTTCTCGCTCGGATAGTCATCTCCGTCGACTCGTGGAGTATCGGGCAGAAGGAAAATATTCATGATATTCTGCTGGGTCTGCAACTCAAAGGAAGTTTTCACGGGAGGGTCTGTCATTGAAGCATAATGCTCTTTGCCAAACTTAGGTAAATTATTTCTTAGAATACCGCAAACTGTATCACACAACTCATCCACCCTCACTCCTTCAATCGATTTTGGTCTATTGGCCAATTTCTTCATTGATAGCTCGCCCTCAGGTCGGCTCGATTTGATCTTGAAAGCGACTAGTATCCTAACATTATCAATGGGTTTTAGAGCGGAATTAGATCATTTCTCCATAATCAAACAACAAGCAACGAACAACAACTCAGAAGAGGAACATATTCTAGATGATGAGGTTGGCCCTATGGCGCCCTATGTATAATGGTCGCTGACACATAAATCTATGGAATTTTATTTATGGTATTAAATAAAGATTATTATATGATTCATTTTATTTCAAAATTTTCCTATTGTTGTAGCTGTCATTATAATGGAGCAAGAAAATTGAGGAACTTATTATGTATATCAAAAAATGACATGCAAAGATCACAAGTAACCTGTACCAAATCTAAAACTAAAATGTTTGATCAGAGATCGAGTAGCCTAAGGATGACCAACGAGGACTATCTCTACCAATTGATAGTGGACAAACATATATAATAGAAAATCTTAAGATCTATGATTATTCAACCAATTAGCTGGAGCTCAACCTCCCAATCAACTGTCATCTGTGGTCGAACATCCGTAAAGACCAACCAGACCCGACACTCGCAACATCCGCACTCATCACCGCGAAAAGCACATGTGGCACTGAATCCAGATAGAATGATCGATTGAAGACATCTCAGTCGAGCGAAGAGAAGTCTCTCAGGCGGAGAATCCATAACCATCAAATGATGCTAGAAGCGGCACCAAGTATGAAATGACTCAAAATATCCTCAGCCTCGTCATTAAAGCAAAGGCGGATTGTTCTATAAATAAAGGGTCCAACACTTGTAAAAGGGGTTTTATTGGCTCTCACTTTTTAATTTATAAAATTGGTCATCGAGCACGGGGATACCCCTATTCCCCCTGATAAGGCAAGTATGTATGTGATATCTCTATCTCTCATTTCTGGTCCCACATTCCCGATCCTTGGGTATGACATACATGACAGATCTCAATCAAACATTATGTAAATACCCCAATTAGTATAATTGACTTCGAGCTAAGCATAATAAAAATATTAATTATTTATTTATATTTTATATTTATCTAAAAACTAAATATAATATTATTAAAACTTATTGCCAGCATGTTTTAATCATTATATTCCCACTCATTATGATTGTCTATTAAAGAAATATGCTTGCTGGCATATTCTCCACCGTTAGAACCATACTGTATGCGTAAACTCAAGAGACCAACTGGGAAGCATTATTGTAATCTAACGACAATTCGTTAGCTTAAATTAGTTAAGAGCTTTATGATTTTTAAGACCTACGAGCTGTCCTCACAACCAATATTTAGGGTGGACATAATACATATTTTTTACATTTAAGTGACTCACAATATCAAAATTATCAAAATTAAGCATTGCAAGACTCGTTGAATTTATACTATTGTTAGTTTGCATATTATTGTAGGTTCTAAAAAAGTGGCAACCGGCAAAAAGGGAAGTTGGATTTTGCTTTGGGATTGGGAATACAAGTTCTTATCAACTTTTCCAACCAACAATGAATAAGTAGTGAGTCTATGTTTACGTGATTAATGTGAAGGACGCCTTTTCACATTTTAAGCATGAAGGACACCGTTTTATGTATAGGTTTAAGTTGATTTGGGTTGACTCAAGTTAGGTTCAGTTGACCTTGTGATTTAGGTTGATTTGAGTTAATCTGGGTAAGGTTTGGTTGAGCCGAATGGTTTAAGTTTAATTGGGTTAATCAGAGTTAGGTTGGGCTGACCTAGTTGGTTTTCAGTTGTTTTGTGTTAACCCGAGTTAGGTCAGGTTGACCCGATGATTTACAATGATTTGGATTGACCCAATTTAGGTCGGGTTGACCTGGTGGTTTGGGTTGATTTGGGTTAACACGAGTTAGTTTAGGTTGACCTGAATGGTTTAAGCTAATTTGGGTTAACCCGAGTTAGGTAGAGTTGACAACTAGGGTTAACCCGATGGTTGAAGTTGATTTAGGTTAATCCGAGTTAAGTCGGGTTGATCAGGTGATTTAAGTTGATTTGGGTCAACTCGAGTCAGGTTGGATTAGCCCGAATGAAAAATTAATCTTGATCTCATTCTCCTCTCTGCATTGAAATATTCGTCTTGATCTCATGAATAACACCAAATTCAAGCCATTTTGTAAGTCTTGTTCATTTGATTTTGTAAATAGTAGAATTTCGGGTGATATGTATGTAACTATCCCTTAATTTAAATAGGTCATAATCAAACCTTCTTAGTGTATAGTACAGACAAACCAGATGCTTTGAGTGTTATCCACTTGGATCACTTGACACCATTCGATTAAAATAATGGTGATGATAATACAATCTACACAACCACAAAGAATTAGTCTACTAAAAGATTGACAATATGTTGGCGATCTTATTGATAAAATTAAGGATTCATAGAAATATTTAACTATATTGACCAATAAATTAAGTTTAAGAAAATGATGAGGAATGTTAGAATATAGCAGATACAAAAATAATTTATTAAATAAAGAGAGAAACACGATGTAATAATTTCTTTCCCCTTGAATTTTTTTAATAATATTCAACACGAAGGTCGATACAAAAATATGATCTTTTGTCATATATATATATATATATATATATATATATATATATAATAATAATAATAATAACTTAATTTGATAGTATGATTGGATTTTTGAGTTATCTTATAAGTATGATTGTATTTTTGAGGTACCTTATAAGTTGAGTCATCATCAAGAATGCCCTAATATGAAATATGAGGTAAAACATTAAGATAGTGGAAAAAGTATGGTCTTTCATGGAAACCTTTAAAGTTTTATAGTCTAAACCCAATTTGTTGAGGCAACCAAATTTTTGAGATATCGTACAAGTGAATTCATCATTATGCAATGAGTTGATCATTGACATGTGGTAAGCATTTAAAATACATAAATATTAGGTGTATTTTTACATAAATTTCATGTTATTTTATGCTTTTATGTAGTTTATTTTGTGTTTTTATACTTAAATTGATAGAACATTAACTTGGAGAGAACATATTGTAGCAATTATTATAATAATGTCACAACACTATGCCCCACGTTGTTGTGTCGTCTAGAAAATTTTTCAAAAGATTTCTTAACAGCAAGGCACCACACTTGACTTTGAGCACTGCAGTACTATTGACAATAGAGCATAGAGCCAAAAGACATGGAGCTTGGCATCAACACACCATGCTTGAAGTGTTGAACTGTTGTACTTAGAGCACTGCAACACGATGACCGACAAAACAATCATGCATCCCAAATTTCAAATGTTTTTGCGGAAAGGATGATTTGGAGTTCATGAATTACTTAAGGGGAAGGGGAGTCACTAGAGAATCTTAAGGGAGGTGGAACCATCATTAGAGAGATTATAGAGTGCGAAGAGTGTGAGTACAATGTGTTTGATCGAGTGAATCCATTGTTAGCGTGTAAGTGAAAAGTTTACTTGGCTTAGCAAAACAAGGAGAAGAAATATAAGCAACTCAAAGATTATTACAATTCTCATTACTTTCGTTTTTTATCTTTCTTTTTTTTGTTTAACTCTTATAAACCTCAAATTATGCGGTGAAATAGATTTACTTTTATATATGTTTTGTGACTAGGATTCGAACCCTCGACCTCAGGAGACTTACAACTGACTCGCAGATGTCAACATATCGATTTCTCACGCGCATTCTAGCTCTATGATGAGAGCGACGCCACGTGCCTATAATTCGAGACCCCCGCACCACGGTGAGATCGAACCCCTAAACTGAGGAGACTTATAGTGAATTGAGTGCGTATATATATATATATGTGTGTGTGTGTATATATATATATATATATATACATACATACATATATATATATACATTCATTTTAAGTTTATGGTAATTTAGTTTACACTAGAAATTTTAATTATTGACAACTTAATAAATCTGTTATATAGCTGTCAATATTAGACGAACTGTTAAGCTCTAGCCTTATTATTTGGTTGACTCTTGGTCAAAGTGTAGACGCAATGGACCCCACTCATTTATTTATCGACGTGGCAAACCGTACGCCGCGCACACAGGATGCAAGTACGTCAAAATGGACGAGGCTCTCCCCCACCAATATTTTTAAATATATCGCGGTAATTTTTAAATAAAACAATTTTTTTTGTCAATATGTCTGCGTGTACTGACAACGGACATTGAGAAATAATTGAGTCCGAACTAAAGTTGATTCCTTTACCCCCTTATAATTCATGGAATCGTTAATTAAAATATTGGAGGGGGTGAGTACCCCCCCATCTTCATCTGCAAATTTCACATGTATATGTTGTTGAATTTAAATTTATATGCGGATCATATCTAATCTATAAACTATAATTAAGGAGAGAATATTAAGTGTAGTAAGGCTAGAGTGGATCGAGTTGAATGAAACTGATGGGGCCTAATGGAGCCGACGATCCAGCCGAATGCAGGTTCATGGTCAGGTTGACTAGAGTTGGTTGCCGGGGTCGAGTGGAATTGGTTGGGTTGAATGGAGTTGGTCAGGCAAAATGAAGGATGTGGCTGAATGGATTTGCCTGGAGCGATTGAAGCTGGGCGGGCATAATAGAGTTGGCGTAACAAAATGGAGCTACATGAGCTAAACAGTGTTGACCGAAGCCGTTGGCCAGGCTGAATGGAGACAGTGTTGGTGTTGACTGGAACTGATGGTCAGGCTGAATGGAGCTGGTGATCGGGTGATCGGGTCAAATGGAATTGGTCAGGTCGAATGGAGTTGGTCGGGTCGAATGGAGCTAATCGGGTCACTTGGAGTTACTTGGGCTGAGAGAGTTGGTGGCTGAGCCTGCTGGAGGTGACTGGGCCAACTAGATGAGTTCAACTATTCTCCCAGGCAAGTTCTTTAAGGCTCAGTTCATTCCCTTATGTTGCACGTCTTCTTGTATGTGACATGATTTAAGCTCACCACACTTTTTAGCATCTTGAATCCAAATTCTTCCTTGAATCAAACCTCGGAATATAGTATAATTATGGGGGATGAGAGAGAAAGAGAGATATAGAGAGATGAATAATGATGAATAGTCATCTCTACTAGATTTTTTCTGTGTTTTGGATTTTTCCTTTTCCCAGAATTACAAATAGTCCTCAAATTATATGTTGGAGTGGGCTAGAGATGACTGTCTGAAGCCTATCGTGTCGATTAGAGCTGCAGGTTTGGGTCAAGTGGAGCTGTCTGGCGACTAGAGCTTATTTGGTAGGCTAGAGCTGGTTGGATTGAATGGTGTTGGTTTGGCCGTCTGGAGGTTGTTGAAATGACTAGAGCTAGCCGAATCAAATGGAAGTAATTTAGCTGAGCCGAATAGACATAAATCATATATTGAGTAGAGGTTTCTAGGCAAAATAGAGTTAGTAGTCAAGCCGAATAGAGGTTACCTAGTCGGGTCAACTAGAGCTATCCTGGTCGGGTCGAATAGAGTTGACACAGTCCAACAGAGCCGACATACCAACTAGAGGTTCTGATTAGACCGATTGGAGCTAGCCAGGTTGGCTTGTCCTGGTGTTCAAGTTGAATAGAGCTAGTGCTTGGGCCTAAAAGACTTGGCCTGGCCGGGTCAACTAGAGAGGGCCGAGTTTAGGGCTGTAAATAAGCCATGCCTTCTTGTGAGCCAGTTCAAGCTCGACTCATGAACAAGCCATCGACTGAGCTTAACGGGCCATTAACTCGAGTTCACGCTCAAACGAAGCTGGTTTATTAAACAAGCTCGTGCTCGAGCTTGTCCTGGTTCTACTCATTGACTCGTGAGCCGGCTGATTAGTCCATCCTTAGTAATTTTCATACATTTTTCGTCTGAGTTTCCGCTGCACCCTTTTCCTCCTTTGCCTCCAATACATTTTTAGGTCATCTATCATAAAAATTATATTTTTAGTTCCAGCTCGTGAGTCGCTACTGCCTCTATGGCTCGAGCTCACAATTTGGTAAACAAGCCGAGCTCAATAAGAGCATGGCTCGAGCTCAACTCAACTTGTTTACATCCCAAATCGAGTTTAATATATTCTTTGGACAACATCAAAATTTTACTATACTGATTGTAAAATAAATATAGTAAATTTAAAATTGTTTTAATAATAATAATAATAATAATAAAATTGCTGAAGATCGGATTTGCTTTCCAATCATACCTACCAAGAGGGCAGCCTTTTCACAATCCCAAAGCTCATTAAAGCCAATAAAGCTCCAACGCCTTTCATAACTTCTTAAGCAATATCATTACCGGCGAAAAAGACGCGCATGTGGGCCCCAACGGCAACGGCGTCTCCCACATCAACCCTCCGCTGTCCCCCCGTCCTCCTCCAGACCGTCTCTAACTCGGTCCATGAAACCCCGGCGTCTACGGAACGGCAGACGCTGCGGCGGTGGCACGGCTCCCCCTCGGCCGCGCGGCCTTCGAACGGCGCGTTTCTAACCATAAGATTGTGAGAACTGCATCGTAAAAAGCCAGTCCTACTTTCTTCGTGGACAGTGCCAGCTTATTCTGGGTTAGGTGTAGCTATGTCCATTGGGAAATGATTAAAGAATGATCTATATGATCTATATGATTAAAGAATGATCTATATGATCAATGCGATAAACAGAGATTGTCATATGTTTGCCATCATTTACGATAGCAATAATCATAATCATGGAAGGAGACAAGTTGAATTTCTAGATAAGAGCAATAGTTATAAAATCAGCTACAATCCAAATGATAGTGGAAACTGCACATATCATATAGTTTGTATTATTTTGAAAGATGACTGTACTTGTTAGAGCAACATTGACGATGATGACGAGCCCTGAATAGAGCTTGAATTGACACTATCTCTAGACATTCCACAAATATGTTTTCTTACATGAAGCTTCTTCAAACCAGGGACTAAACCACAGGCTGATCGACTTACCATTGACAATAGAGCAAGAGACTCCAGCAGTGATAATTGGAATAGCTTTGAAAAGAGTTTTCCATGCAGGAGAACCCTTGACGGATGCCACGGGTCGGCCTAAATTTGCTTAAGTAACACAAGCAATGACCAGCTTTGCTTTACCCAATGTGAGGAGGCAAACAAGCGCCAAAAAAGACCAGTTAAGGCGCCTTTTCGATTATTAGCTTAATAAAATCTAGTCTTGATCTGAAATGAATCGCCCCGGAACAGAACAAATGCAGACTGGTTTGTGGAGAGATTCCTTTTTGGCATGAAACCCCCTGAATTTAGACGGGGTGATTGGTGATGATTTTTATCTCGTATAGGCTACATAGCTGCCGGAATTTTTTTGAATCTCTTTAATATGTTAAGGGAATGAGCACTAGATGGGTCACATTGCAATAGCCAAGTGGTCACTTCCACTATAACGCTCGCCTACCTGAGAGATAGCGTTATTCGGTTTTATGTAGTGATCGCTGTCACCATACTCGCCTAGCTAATCCGATATTGGCATCTAGGAGTCGTGCTGCCATAAGATAGTGCTGCAAAGACGCTCTTTCTCACGGAAGACCTCCTCATTCATTTGACACGATCATCATAAGGAAGAGGCCCACGAGCCCCACCGTATCAAGGCGTACATCCGTGTGATCGAGACTCTACGAAAGAAAATTCGATGATACCGAAGAAACCTTAATTAGCACAATTCCTTGCTTCACCATCAGACTAGACGAAGAACAGACTCCCTAAAGTGAACTAAGGATAACACCCCGAAAAGACTAGCTGCTTTTGTGGAAAGATAAATCTTCGCGACTTTGTTCACTGACGTAAGGAGAGCACCTTTAGTACGCCATTTTTCTAGTAGGCTAAGGTAGTGTATCGAGGTTGATCGCTTAGATCAAGGAGACACATCTTTCTTTATGGCATAACTTGACAAGTGTCTGAACGACATTCTCCTAGGTAATTCCCTGCTCAGGTCCGATTTAGACTGACTTTCTACTTCGGCTACAGAGCCTTCTAAAAGAAATGCCATGAAGCTTAGACGAACTACTTGGCTTTGGCTCGGCTCAAACAAAGAAAGAAATGGGTAACTTAGCGAAAGACCTTTTGAGCTCACTGCATCGGATATTCTCACTCGAGCGGAAACAATGGAATTCACCGAAGTTCACTACTTTTTTTTGAAAGGCTCCCAGAGCTCTTCAAAGAGAACGAACGCTCTTGTAGCGTATTCTCACTAAATAACAGAGCTGCTGAAGGCAGAGGACTCTTGGCCCTATCACACAATAGCTATAGAGTTTTTTTTTTAAGTGAGCTTTGAAAGAAGGTTAGACAATGAATCTAGGGCAGCAGATTACACTGCAAAACAAAAGAAAGAAGTATCAGCATCGGCTTAAGCAAAGGATAGCTTGCTAGATTTGAAAAGAGGCCCGGGTAGGTAAGGAATCCGCTGACAACGAGCTCCGCGCTCAAAGACGAATCTATGCGAGTTCTTTCAGATTGCCGGACCTGCCTCTATCCACCCACCCTACTGAAAAATGTTTTGTTGTTTCGCAGGGTCGATCATCTTGATTCACCACGTCTTTCATCTTCTAGTCCTATATAGGTGGGGGAATGGGGGGAGCAACAGATGCACTAACGAATCTGACGGAATGAATAGGCTAAACATATTTGCGCTCCAAAAACACATTGACAAAATCATCTAATTTCTCAATTATTTCAACCATAAAGAGAGCATTAATAGATAGATCCTTATTCTGGCTCAACAAATGAGAAGATGGGAATATGTTAGTTTCCGTTCCAAGCCTTCGACCAATTTCTTCAACAATAGCTAGTTGATCCACAATGATCATTTTAATATTGGTGCATGAATTGAGAGCTCTATAGATGGTTTTAACACTGTCATATCATACAGTCAAAGAGAAGCGACAGGGCAATAAACAATCACGACCCTTCACACTTTCATGTGTATCAGCCATAACAATTCCAAAAATCTTGTTAACAACTTCTACAACAAATATTTCTTCATCATGCATAACATGTTTTATTTTGTTGCTTACAGGAACATCGTTTGCTAAGAACAAACTTAAAAAATAAGATAAAGGTTTTGCAAGTGTACTGCTTATGTAAAACATGCATGCATGTCCTTTTGGCTCGGTACTACAACAACATGAAGAGTATTTGGTGGTGAAGATTTGTCGTCAGTGTACTAAGCCCTCCCAAATACCATCCTTCAACGATGTCATCTTTCATTGCTACTCTTTGTAACAACCTAAAATTGGTTCAGTTCATATTGAATGCACATTATCTTGGTTTGGGAGGGAATGCCAACTATAACTTATGCTTTATAATGATATTAAAACATAACTGATTTTGAAGCTCCAATGCTCTTCTTGTAAGGATTGTTCAATAACCTCTAACTCAGTAATAAGTAGCATATATGAAGACATACAAATAAAGCTTTCTTGTACTAGCCTTATTATACTAATTCTCTATGTAACTTTATCAAAACTATAACCCCTTTCAAGCATTTCATGAAGCTTCACTTTAACTTTCTCAACATATCCTTTTCCCAAAGCCCTCTGAGAAGAAACTAATGTATGCCTTTATAAGGAGCCAAGCTTTCTCCTTTCAATTTAAAAGTAACAAATCTTCACATTTATCTGGAGTTTTTTTTAATTGTTTATGCTAAAATGCTACTTTTTAGTCAAGATTAGATAGAACAACATTAGATCCTTCACATTTATATTCTTCATATATAGAAGCCAATATTGTACTAAGATTCTTTTTTTTTTCCCTTCACATGTAAAATATTCTATAATCTCTTCCAGAGTTTTCTTAAGATTTAAAATTACATCAACCAATTTTGTTGTTGAATTCAACTCTCTCTTATCATTATCACCCTCAGTTACTAAAATTTTCATAGTTTGGATTTATTATGATTTAGAAGAGTGGTTCTAGAACTGGATCAACAAAAGTGTACTCTAATTGGAATGTTTTCTATTTCAATAACAAAAACATATTCAACTTCTTTGTTCATAAACTCAATGAATGAATACTCAATAACATCACATGTTTCACAACTAATTATAATTTTATATTGTCATCCACAATGCTGGATGAGGTTGGTTGCGATGAAGTTCCAATATTCAATATTTTATTATCTGATATCAAATCTTGCAATTTCTTCCTAATACCACCTCGGTAATAATCATTTTTGAGGTCATACTTTTCTCAAGTGTCAATTAATGTGAAAAATCCTCCATTACATCATCCTGCATAAGAAATTCCACTATTAATGTAAAATATATATCTTCTCCATCTGAAAAGAGAAATTGGTCATATTGCATAGTGTGGTTCGGAAGAAAAATTTCACCTCCAAAGGGACCAAAACCATAGATGGATATTGCTTGTTGATTATTATAAACTCCTACAATATGTTTTTGACTAACCAAAGGTTAAGAATGTGAAAGCCAAGTCTTTAGTGAATTGGAAGAGGTTCAATAGTTTCTAGATAAAATCATTAATCAATCGCGTGATAGGAGAAATTACCCTTATAATAATTGTTTCATCTTGAGCCAGGTTTTGACATTGTTATGACCGTTGTGGCAAGGAGCATAGTTTAAATGATTCTAGCCATATGCCCATTTAATTTGTCTGCAACAAAACTAACTTACTTCTCTTTAAGAATATATGTATAATCAAGAAGATTTTTTAATTGCTCTTGCCAAATGAGATAATCCTCGATGTTATAATTTTCATTTAAACTTGGGAAAAAGAAACATCAAAGACAGTTTCAAGATTATCTTGGCCACGATAATGAATATTCTAATGAATAGTTGAATTGTGTTAGTGGACTAAAGATGTGCAAAACACCACTAGTAGATCTTGAAAGCTGTGCCCAAGCTACTTTGTTGGATTTTTCAATACCCCACAATGATGCTACCCGTGATTGGTATGGGTGTTTGATATGCTACCGTGGTTGCCTAATAGATGGAGTCACTATTCTCTAAGTGATGGATTTCCCATCACACACCTGAAAAGATAATGGAAAACTCATATTTATGACAAGAGTTGCAAAAATATCGTCAGCTTCAATCATCATCGCAAGTTGGGTCATTGACATTCCTCTTTGATGTAATCGGCTTTGATACCACTTGTGCAACAACCGCGTCATCAACGCAGGAAGAGAAGATAAGATAACAATGAAGCTTTGATTTGATAAGCTTCAACATTACATCAAATTTTGTCTACCAACATATCCAGTGAAATATTTTTATTTCCATTACCAAGCACAACCAATAAGAAAAAAACATGATTAATAACAAGACCAGATAAGAAAACTAATGAAATCTAAAATACAATTAAGCCACATTAAAGTCTATTAATAATTTCTAAATCCTTAATATAAAATTAATGGAATCAACTGCATCAGTTGATTATATATAACACATGAGGTTTTTGTGATTGGAACCCCAAAAGTTTGATATTTTAATTGTTGCCACCGTGGTATTACTGCATTATTCATACATTTTATCATGTGACACAAATATCAAGACATTTTTTGGATAAAAAATATTATGATTCAAAATAAAGATTACCTTGAGCTCCAAATTCAAAAATCTTATGGTCAAACTGACTGCCTCAATAAAACGAGCTCAAGGATAACAATAGCGGTCAAATCCTAGTCTGGTCAAGCAAGAATCAAGCCATTTAATAGCATTTTGAGGCTTTTGATAGTTATTTGAAGGGTGAAATGAACTCCAATTTTGACGTACCAATAATTAACAAAGTGTCATGATGAGAGGAATCAAACTCGCTCATGATAACTTGATCATGAAGTCATTAAGGCCCTCAAATTATTATAAAAACCTTTATAATTAAAGAAAATCAATGTTTGTCAGCTGATGACGTGATTATGAGAATTATTTGTTGAATTATAAAAATACTCCTTATTTATAGGCAATAAATGTACCCTCTGTCTTCACTTCAAAAAGGAAGGAGAATAATGAATCAAATTCCAGTATTATTATGGACTAAAGATCGGGTGATAACTTTTTTTCCTTAGTAGCCAACCTCTGCTGACTACCACCCGTTGACCCTTGTTAACCATTGTTAGTTGCTTCCTGCCCGCTATCGTTGCCAAACTCGGTTTACTTTTGAAGTTACCAAAAATGATGTAATGAATTACCTTGAATACAATGTAACAAATATTACCACATTGAAGATATGGCGATAAGTTCCCACAACCACTGCTTGTAACCGATGTATTATGAATGAGGTAACTTTCTCCAAAATCCTGAAGTTCTCTATATATCGTGTATTGACAAATGTTGTCTCTAGCATAAAATAATAAATCCGATAGACATATCTCAACCACTAATGAGTGCAACACTGGTAATGGCCTATGTGGCAAGTTACTAGTATACTTCCCAACACGATCTACATGGTAAACTGCTATTATTGCAACCTTCCACTACAGCCTTTTGTGGTCAACTAGTGCTCTTACATTGGCCCACTACGACCTATGTGGCCAGCTACTCATGTTGCTTCTCACTATAGCCTAGGTGGTTAACTGTTGTCACTACAAAAATCCACTAAAGTATATATGACCAACTGACGCTCTTGCAGTGACCAACTACTGTTTATATGGCTAGTGATTACTACACTTTCCCACTATGCACTACAAGACTAATTTTTTCATTACAACCTTTTATTTCAGCGTTCATGGCCAACTAACACTCTTATAATAACCCACTACAGACTACGTGACCAAGTGACGCTCTTATATCGATGCACTATGGTATGCGTGACTAATTAGTACTATAGTCTTCCACTACGACCTACTTAGATAAGTACTACCATTATAGCCATCTAATATAATCTCTATGACCAAATGACACTCTTGCAACAACCCACTATGGTCTATATAGCCAACTGACGCTCTTACAATGACCCACTACAACATATTAGCCAGTTACTACTATAACTTCCCACAGAACATCCTACATGGCTAGCTATTATCATTGCAGCATTTCACTACAGCCTCTATGACCAACTAATACTCTTGGAATGACCCATTATGGCCTATGGCTAATCGTCACCTAATATTGACCCACTACGACTTAAGTAACTTCCCACCACAACCTACATGGATAACATATGCCATTACAATCTTTCACTATAATCTTTGTGCCCAACTGATGCTCTGTAGTGACCACTATGGTCTATATGCCCACTTACTATTGTAGCTTCTCACTATGATTTATGTGACTAATTATTGTCATTGCGATCATCCATTACGACCACCGTGACCAACTGCAATCATTGTAATCTTTCACTATGGCCTATATTTTAAATATTATCATTACAACATTTCATTGTGACCTACGTGGTCAACTACTGTCATTTTAACCTTCCACTTTAACTTATGTGGTCAATTGTTGTCATCGTAACCTTCCACTAGGACATCTGTTACCAACCGACATTTACATCTACTAATTACGAGAGGCTCTTTGCCCAATTAACGCTATTACAATTACCATCCGCAGTTTATTTGACCAACTACAACTTATGTAGCTAACTGTTACTGCAGCTTTTAACTATGAGCTATGTGACCAATTATAACTTATGTCGCTAACTGCTACTACAACTTCCAACTATGTCTTTGTGGCCAACTAACACTATTACAACCATAGACTCCACTATTTGTGTTAAACGACTCCCTTCTTGTGATCCGCTATTGCTATCATTGCCAAAACTATATTTATTGAAACTAAATTATGACTATTGTATATTTGTAATTATTAATATTATAATTTCATCTTCCCTAATTGAGGAGAAGAGTGAACCTATGTACTTACAAATTTATAATGAATTATTTTGACCGTGCTAGCTTCAGTTTTTTCGCTTCTCGTGAATTTTTCACATAATAAAACACGTTGTCTTATTTTGCTACTTTTCTTTTTTCAATATGTGTGTTGAATCTTCATGCAACGACAATATGCTAAATTATCAGTCCTCCCTCTCCGTCAATTTTCGGGCACGCAATATGATATAAAAAAAACATATGCAAATTTCGCTTTAAAAATTCAAAAAATAGTAATATTCTTGATGTGATGTTAATGATTTGAATGGTATTTATGTAAATATGAAAGTATAAATCTATGATTTGTGTCTCTAACTAAGGAAAAGTTATCTAGCCGAAAAAAAAAAGCCATATAACATAGGTGTACCCTTAACTTTGGACGTATATATACAAGCTACACCTACATAAGAGAGTGGACCATACTACTTCCCTGGATTCAGTACCATTTGGTATCACTGGCATTGCAACCCTCCACATTGCGATTATTTGGGAATTCCTCCTCTCTTCTCTTCCATATTGAAAACCAGTAATTACATAAACACCATGAATTGGCTCTTGGACCAGTGGTTAGAATCATAAGCTTCGGTCATTTGCTCGTAAACTACAATTAATTAGATATAATATGCGATACTTTCTTCATTACTGCCTTAAATGCGTGATATTGGTGCTTAATTTGTGACTTCAATTTTCTACATGCATACCATCTTACCATACCTGAAAACATGCATTTCACTTCATGAAAGTTAAAATGAAGTTACTTCTGATGTGGTAGAAATGTAAAGAGTGAACTTTTGATGTTAGATATGTAAATACGTAAGTATTGTTGGTATGTATGTATAAGCTATATAAATCTATACAAGGTTTCGGATTGATATATTTTACTGTAATAAGATAATCTGTGGGCCTGAAGAAAACCGACCACAAATCATATCCATATTTCATATCCAACTTATTAATCTCACCAAAATGGCTCCGTGACCTTCTTTCTTTGGTCCCTATCTAAAAAAGCAGAGAGACAGAGAGTCAGAGAGAGAGAGAGAGAGTTCAATCTATCCCAACTTGCTCAAATTTATTCTCAGTGTAGCTTTTGGCATATACCGATCAACTTTTCGTCAGACTTATCTCTCAACGTATAATGACCTCTTCTCCATTAATCATCACATTGTTAAGCTCTCTGCAGTTTTGTTCTAATTATAGCAGAGAAACCGCTTCTTTTAGAGTTGGAGAGAAGGAAAACTTATGAGGAAACTTTTCAGAGATTCAGCAATATGTTTTTTTCTTAGTTTTTGTAAGCGATTCTGTGAAGTTCAGTACTGAAATGGGAAGTTCATGCATGCCTTTGTAGTTTCGCTTGAGAGAAAGATGCAAAACCAGTTATGTCTTGCTCTGCTGATGATTTGGCTGTGTGGAAGGATTTTCCTAAAGGACTTCGGATCCTACTGTGTGATGAAGATGAAGATTCTGCAGCTGTTACTAAACTGAAACTTGAAGCCATGGATTACATGGGTAAGCAAAAAAAATTTTTTTTTTTTTTTTTTTTGTTCAGTTCAGCTCTTTTAATCTCTTATTTCTTCTTTCCGTCTCTGTTTATTTAGAAGTCAACGTAGCAAATAAGATTTTCATCAAAGATCTGTCACAATGTTTTAGCTAAGTTGGACTCTTTCTTCCAAAGTTTTTTTGCTATTGTGAAAGATGCTTCTTTTTGCTCTTCCTTTCTTCATTCATATGAAACTATATCTGAACTCTATGGTGCTATCTGGCAAAAGATGAGATTTAAGTTGTTTGAATTTAGTAAATCTCATAAATCAGAATCTGGTGAATCCATTAAACTTATTTGAGAGGTTCTGTCTACATCCACGTAAATCCCAATAGCTCTATCTCAAAAAATCCTGTAAATCCGTCTATTCGTGTGAAATCTAAATTCATCAAAGCCGCAGTTTCATTTTGTCCAAATGATCGTCTGACAAAATTTAGCCTACATCCAAATTGAATTCGGTTCTAAATCTGTCACGAGACAGCCCAATGGTATATTTTCTCTTTGACTAATGATTTTCTCATAAGAGCACAATATATCACAAAGGATTTAAATTTTCAGTCTTTTCATAAATGCTACATTTTTTTCAGGAAACATAAAAACAAAAAAAAAGCAACTCTGTCTTGCTCTGCAATTAGGAGCAGACTGATAAACTGAGAAGCCATTTGATTGAGAGTATGATTTTGCAAAAAAAATGGGATTTTTGTGCTTTCTAATAGATCTTTATGTGGGAATATTTTTATTTTAATCATGGAAATTATGTTTCATCAGATAGATAATTCAGGATTAGAGATTTAGGAATGTATTTGAGTTGGGTATTATGCTTATTAATTTTAATTACATTTAGACTAATTATATAATTAGACTGTAGATCAGCAAATAATGACGCAATCAGCATGAGGATGTTTGGTAATAACACTATTGTGCGGATTAATCATATTATAATTTAAAAGTGAAAAACATATCACGCGATTCCCAAGTATTTTTAAAGCTGACACTTTTACATTCATATCATCCAAATTTTGCAATGTTACCTTTTTAACTTTATTAAAAAAGTGAAATAATCGGTTTCATATATATAAATAAGACGATGAATAAATATAATAATAATAATAATAATAATAATAATAATAATAATAATAATAATAATAAGCGTTGTGTTCATAGATCAGTTGGTAGAGCAGCTCTGACGTAAGTCCCTCAGTATTGGGTTTAAATCCCTCTCAGACTACTGATACTATACGGGGGTAGTACTCGAGTGGATTAGCGCATGAGTCCAACTCAGACCTTACGGTCTGCGAGCGATAGGGTAGGTAGCGGTCTTGCCGTCGACCATTCCTTAAAAAAAATAATAATAAATAATAATAATAATATATATATATAGTAACTAGAGGGTAACTTGGGGAATTTGCTCTCTGAATCTCTAATATGTTAGTATTATTTTATTGAAATAAGAATATTTTGGTTATTATTAAATTCTTAAGGAGCTATTTGGTTGTCCTAAGTGGCAGTGCAAATGAAAGAGTTTTTAAGAGGCTGTTGTTTGGCAGGACAAATATGGACTGTTAGATAACATTTTGATGATTTTAAAATTTAAATTTTGGTTTAAAATTGATATATTTCCATTCATTAGATTTGGGTGATTTTCTAAGACAACAAATTTCGCTGCTTGCCGCGGACGATCGCTACTATTGTTAGTCACTGGCATTGCTGGTTCCTGCCATCGCTGGCCGAGCTTTACGTCGATCTAATTTTTCTTCAAATCAAATATAAAAATATAAACTCTTACATTTATTTTACCCTGAATCAAATCCCTCCAAAAGACTTCAACTAAACTATATTTTGTTATACTCTTTTAGTGAGACAACGACTGTTGAATTTTCAAACACCTTTATTTTTAGTAATATAAAGATAAGTGCAGTCTTTACTGTAAGATTGTAACTTTGTTCTCTCTGTCATGAGAGAAGAGTGTGCCCCAGTACTTACAAACATATAATAGATTACTTTGACTGGACTAAACACCGAGATTTTTTCCCTTTCACGATTTCTTCATTGAAAAATTCTAGCGCATTTCTTCGTTATATTTTCTTATCTGTATGTGTGATGAATTTTCATATAATGCTAAAATTAGAAATCACAACTGTATCACATTGAATTTTCGGACACGCAACAATAGTACATTTATTTTTTATATAAAATATAAATAAAATAAATCAAAAAAAGATGATAAGCAACCCTTTACCTTGTTTATTTTTTCATAATTGCTATCATGATTGTCTTTTCTTAAGGCCTATTTGGTTACATAAATTTTAAAATAAGTTCAAGAGAAATTGATAGATGTATAATTTCTTTGGATATGATAAATTGAAGATTGGTCAACTATAAATTGTCATGTGAAGATGCACAACATTGTTTTTATAATAAATTCTCAACAAAGATGAAATTATTATTGAAGGACTTTGTAAGAAATTAAATTGCTCTGTCTTAAATAACATTAGATAAGATTTGATCTATCATTAATAAAATTTTATGATCATGCACGAAACTTAATGTATTTTTACAAGAAAATTTTCAAATTTAAATTCATGATCATCCAAGCTTTGATTTCATCAAAAATATAATTAAATTTAGAGTCTCGGCAAGACTAACGAGACGGGTCTGAAACTGATTCAATCTGGGTCCAAGCAAGTTAAGAACAACCCCTTGAAGCACAATTGAAGACTTTGGATTATCAATTGAATGATCAAATGAACCCTAAATTTGACATATTTATAATCAAATCGAGTGTCTTGATCTGGTGAATCCAACAATCCTAATATTGCTCAATTTGTAGCTCATTAAAACACCAAAATCCTTAGAAAATCACCTATGATTAGTAGGGATCAACATGAATAATCCAAACAGGCGATTAAAAAAGTTATGCGTTAAAATAACAAAAATCAAACTTTAATTAATATTAAAATAAGATTACAACACGACGAGCACAGAAATAAAATCACAAAACATAAAATGATACAAAAAAATACTCCTAAATGTATCGCATTGGGTGGTGGAGGTCAGCTAGGGGGATAAGAATGATTAGGAGGGATGAAGACAATCACGGGATGCGGGTGGTAGCAAGGGGAAGCGACGAATTATAGGGACAATAAGTGGGACGGGTTGTAGGTGGTCCCTAGCAGTAGTTGGAGGAGCTTGAAAGGAGTTTGGAAGTCGGAAAAGCAGTAATAACCTAGAAAAAGAGGGAATTGTTGGGTGTCGGGGTGATGGGGGGAGAGTTCTGCTCTGAGGAGTGGGAGAAGAATGTTTGGAGAAAGTAAGGGGGATGATATAATCACAACCTTGGAGGGGATTCAACCGGAGCACCATCACTTACTCGGAGACGACCCACAAAGGTGAAAGAGACTCCACACAGGAGATATGAAACTGAACACAACAAGAACTTAACTCTTACACAGAAAATAATTATTTATAGACTCTAACACAAAAGGAGGGTAGAAGAATCCTGAAAAGTCCTTACAAGTGCGGCAGCTAACCAAACCTCCACCTAGATCGCGATGGTTCACAATTCATCTTCATGTTTCTGCCTTAGCAGGAGTTATTCCGTAGTCGCGTGAGTCTTCTCTTGAAGGGCGATTCATCTAGCTCCCGAGTCAGAACAAAATGTCCCTCCTCAAAAAACAATAAATAGATCTCTTCTCCTCGCTTGAAGGGAGAGGAAGAAATAATGAAAACTGAAATTCCAGAGTTATCATGGAGAGAAGAATCGATGAGTAACCACTGGCCTCAGTATCCGCCACCCATTGTCAACTACCGCCCACCGTTGTTGCCTACCGTTACCGACCACAGGTCGTCGACCACCATTGTTTGTAACCATTGTAACCGGACTATGATTGGTTTGGAATTTTTTAACACTTGTATTTTTCTTAACTATATAAGGATAAGTATAGTTTTCAGTGTAAGGTTGTTCTTCTTATTGTGAGAGAAGGGCGTACTCATGTAGTTAGTAACATATAGTTTTCTCTTTTCGGGGTTTTTCTACATAAAAAAACATGGTTTTTCAACTTTTTACTTTTCTTTGTGTATGTACTGTATTATCGTGCAACACTGAAACATTAAATCATCATCTTTCCACCGTGAATTTTCTGAGACGCAACAAGTTTCATGAAATAAATATCAGGCATTTATTTACTTATTTATTTATTTATTTCTTAATTTGCTTCTTGTTACACAACTTAATATATTACTTGGCAGAAATGAACAAATAAAAAAGAATTTTAAGGAGGACCCCATATAGTTGGAATAAGGCCATCTTGCTAATCATGATGGTTATATTATTTGGTGGGATGTAGTTAAAAATTAATATCAATTTGAAACTTCAGATACCCATCACAATCAACTCAGATGCAATGATTTTAGTTCACACATTAAGTGAAAGAAAAAAATATTATTATTATTTTTTTTAAATTTATGTTTTATCTGCAAGCAACAAAAATAATAATAATAATAATAATAATAATAATAATAATAATAATAATAATAATAATAAAGAAGTTTACAAAGTCCCCCGTTTCACTGTGTGGTATTTATGTGAATTTCCCTATTATTGAAACAGATTTTTAATATCAAGATTTAATAGTATCTGATATTGATATGCTTATTCTAAGGATAGAATAATGAATTGATTTATTTGCAGTACATTCATTTTGCAAAGGAGAAGAAGCACTGGAAGCTGTGTTAAGGAAGGCCGAGAACTATCATATTGCAATTGTAGAGGTGATTTCTTACAGAAGCAACTCTAATTAGCTGGGCGCATATTTGAGATTTCTTTTGTTCTTCATTTTTGCAGGTGACAACTACCAATGGTCATGCCTGCTTCAAGTTTCTTGAAATGGTCAAGGACATTCCAACTATAGGTATCACTGATAAATTCTCTTTACAAATAGTGTGAACTTTTATATTAGAAATCAAACCCCAGTTTTTATGATCTTGTTTTGTTGCAGTTATTTCGAAAGTTCATTGCTTGAACACTGTGATGAAGTGTATAGCGGTGAGTTCTGTGGATTATGCTGAATCATCAATGAGAAAATTACTTGGATATTTATTGTTATGCATGTAAAATTGAAAATTTAGATGTTAGATATGTAAATATATGAGAATAATGAAGTAAAAATTCAAAGAAGAAGAAGAATGAAAATCAAGAACACTGAACAATTTACGAGGTTCAGCAACCTACGTCCTCGAGAGCTGCGATTTCACTATTTTAGAAAAGTTCAGTACCCACCCAGAGGGTTACAAATCAAATATATAGATAAACTCACGTATAAAATTTCACTAAACATCTGTCCCTGATCTGATATATGAGTCATATCTAACAAATAATGTTCACCATGCATGTAAATACCCATTTTTTCTTTGACATTCAGAGCTCAAGTAAATAAAAAATTATGAGGTTTACCTAATTCACAAGATCCTCATGTATTTGTAATACTAACTTCCTTTTTTTTTTTCACATTTTCCTGTAATTTCAGCTGGGTGCTGCAGAATTTCTTCAGAAACCATTATCAGAAGAAAAACTAAGGAACATATGGCAACATGTAATCCATAAGGTCACCATCTCATCATTATTTAAATATTTCCCTTTTGTAATAAGATAAGAAGAAAGCCATGAGAAAGTCCTCTGAGTCCGTTAGCCCTGAACAGGCATTCAATGCAGGGAGAAATGCCACCTCAACGCCATTAAAACCCATTAAAGAGACAGTTTCATCAGCGCTTCAGATTCAGCTCAATTCCAGCGAACTAAAAATTGAGATTCCTTCACAATGTTTTGATATGGAGGAAGAACATGAAGGAATGAATATAAAGGGGAACGAAAATGATAAATTTTCGGAACCTTCAACTCCACAGTTGATTAAAGGAGTGAGAGTGAGAGAAGATGAAGTTTTTCATGATCAAACTGACTGCCTGGAGAAAGATTGTTCAGTTGAAGACAAAGAATTGTCTGAAACGCAAAAATGCAATCTTTCGGGAACAAAATTCGTCGACAATGCTTGCAACAAAATCACTGCTGCAGTGAATAGTGAAAAAGCTGCAGCTGAAGTAGAGTTGGATTCTGCTAAAGAAGTCTCTTTAAATCCTTTATCCACAGAAAATGCAGAGAATGAAGATTCTGATTTGGAGAACCCAACAAAGGAGAAGCCTTTAGTTCATACTAGTTCTTGCTTGAATAGAGTGAGAGGAAGTAGGAGAAAAATGAAGGTAAGATCTTTTATGACAGCAATTCTTTAAAAAAAAAAAAGAACTTATTTTCATTTTCTCTTCTGAAAAACTCCATTTTTTTTCAGATTAATGTATAGTTAAACTAATTTAGTTGAAAATTCAGGTAGATTGGACACCGGAGCTGCACAAAAGATTTGTTAAGGCTATTGAGCAGCTGGGTATTGATCAAGCCATTCCATCAAAGATACTCGAGCTGATGAAGGTTGAAGGTCTTACAAGACATAATGTAGCCAGCCACTTGCAGGTGAGGGTGACATATAAAAAAATCTTATCTTCAAGCAAATGTGGTCCTACTTTCCATATCTATTTCATGACATCTGAGACAAAAAGATGAATATGGCTCTGAATTTTCTTATATGCAGAAATTTAGAATGCATAAAAGGCATATATTGCCAAAGGAAGATGATAGAAGATGGCAATTACATGCAGATCCTTCACAAAAAGGTTATTTGCAGAAACCAGTCATGGCCTTTCCTCCTTACCATTCTAATTATATAATTCCACCAAGCCAACCTTATCCAATATGGCCTCATCAAACTTATCACCTCCCAAATGTTCAGATGTGGAGGCATTCTGCTTTGCCAACATGGCCTCCACCTTCTGACAATTGGACAACCAAGATTTACCCAGAGGTATTTATTACAATCTTCTTCTTTTACAAAATTTACTTCCTATTTTATTGAATAAATTGCCAAAATAATCCTAGAATTTATAGAAGTGTCAGAATAGTTCCTGCGTATTTTGAAATTACGCTCTAGTAGTACTTCATGAGACTATTTCTGTCACAATTTAAAACTCTGTGACTATTTTGACACTTCTATAAACTCCGAGATTAAAACAGTTTCGTATACAACTTTGACACTTTACTCATATTTCCAAATTATTTGAATATTTTAAAGAGTTTCATAACTGAAGAATCATGAACTGTTTCAGACTCATGCAGATGCTTGGGGCTGTCCTGTCCTACCACACTACAGTTATGGTTATGGCCAGTATTACATGCCTCCACAGGTTCATTCTATGAAAAAAAAAAAATGTTTTTGCAATTTTCATAAAAAATATAATAGTTCATATTTTATTTTATTTTATTTTTCTTAATTATGCAGGGTCCTGCTTTAAGTTACAATGGGCTTGAAAGTTATGGTGATAGACAAAGAAGGTTGGAAAGCACCTACGATCATTGCCCGGTAAATCTATAATTTCTCTCATTTCTATGAAAATGGAAAATTTACACACATACCAGACAATTCTTATATATTTACACATCTAACGCCTATACTTTCGTATTTACATCCACACCCAAAATACTATTTTCACTTAGTTTATAAATGTTATAAATGTAAATATAAAAATATATGTATGAGATGTATTTATTTCTTGTACCTGCTTTCATCATTTTATAATGTTTATTTTGTTTTCATTAGAAATAGTTGATTGGTTGGCTATATCCTGCAGAACATAAATGCCACACCCACACTTATTTTTGGCTATATCTTGCACTACTAAATTATTTGATTGGTTAACTCAAGACTTTCTCCTTCACTTTTATTTATTCTATGGCTCGGAATCAAAAGATTAACAAAAAATAAAGACTGAATAAAAAAAATCCAAATTTAGGGACATTTAAAATGAGTTATTGTTAAAAGCTCGTAGAGATTATCGAAGAGAGCGTTGATTCATCGATCTTATTTCATAGACTCATACTAGGTCTGTTGCGCAATACGGTTCGGAAAATAGAACTACATAATGTCTCACACTTCGAGTTTGGAAGAAGGTACACCCCGACATTGCAGGACATGAGAAAATAATTTGAACATGCTTTGTATTTTCAAAAAAAGATTTGCATTGCAAATAAAATGAGAATGTAAATTTTATTAGTTCTGAAAGTTTAATTGTAAAACTTGGACTGACAATAGAAATTTAGTTGAATCAAAATAAACAGCACAACATAGAAAAAATACCGAGACCCAACAAAGAAAATATATAGCTAAAACAAATACTACCGGAAAATACCAAAACTGAGAAACTAGAATTGAAAAATTTGCTCTGGTGGAGACGATCCTGCTCACGGCTGAATAGAGCCTGTGATGTAACAATATCAAGAATAAGTTTGACAAACTCAATAAGTCATAACTAATTATTAAAGCATAAACGACAAGAAGAAATCTGACATGTGGTATGAATAACAAATAGAGACGAGTACTTCATGCATACATACATCATGAATCAAAAAGAGAATAATAGATCAATATCATAAGAAAACATGCGATCAAGTTTCTTATTATTATGTTATTCATTTATATTTATATATTTTGTTTTAATAGACACCTTGAAACCAACAATGTCAACTACCAACCCAAGGAAACTAGATGATTTCCTGAAGAGTCGTCACTCGGTGGTCTCGTCGGCCCGACTAGTCCATAACCAAAAAGGTTCAACGACCTACATACCATCACACATAATCATACCCAACATTTTCCACAGGTATACAAGAATTATTCTATTTCACTGAGGCTTATGATATGACTGAAATGCAGATTCATAAAATGCTAGAAAATTAAGAACATTATATTTGCAAGATTATTAAAGTATGCAATTCGAAATTAAGACATCTAATAATTTTATCATGAACATTAAAGTAGGTATATAACAAGTGCAACACATAATTGAAGCAGTAAGGGCAGGACTGACAAACCTAAGCAATAGATATAAATCTACTACGATTAATAAGGAATAACACCAATAACTAAAAAGGGTACGTTCCTCCGCTAATAAAAAGTAATTACTTACCTCAAGACGGCTAGAAAAGATACATTTAAGCAACAAATGGTGTAACTAGCGACCCTACGCAATTAGAATTTAAAATATGAATAGTTTTTCACTTAACTCATTTATTCATCAAATTATGTGCCATATTACTATTATTATTACTCTTATTTATTAAAATATTTTAAATCCACTTTCTCCTCTATTTTGTTATGTATGTGGAGCCCAGTTTAGTGATAATTAAGACAACAATTAATTATTTATTTGCTCTGGAGAGTTACTCCTCTTCACAAATAATCACTCTCACCATCTTTAATTGCATGCAAAAAGAGTTACGGTTGATGTATGAATTAAAAAGAAAAAGGTGGCTGCTCTTTTCTTTTCTTTTTGGCGTGAAGAGTATCGCAGGTGTCAAAGGAAGTGGGAATTGCAAGTCTGGTGTTTCACTTGGCGTTCCCTTTCATCGCCGCAAAAGAGAAATTGTATTTCTTTTGTACGTGAATTAAGGTGCTTCCTCCATTTCTTTTTAATTTTCTTCTTCTTCTGTGTGGATCTCAAGGAGAAGAGAGAGAGAGAGAGATGATAAGTCGACGTGATCGACGGTGTAAATTCCTCAAGTACTAAAATCCTCTGCAACATAGGCAAAAATTGTCGAATCATGTAAATCTGTGTGTCGCTCTCTTTTCTGTGCGAATTTTATAGTTCTATTTTCCGCTCCGTTGTCGATCGTTCTATTTTATTTTATATTTACCACAACAACTTCTATAAGAGTTTTGGTTCAGATATGAGAAAAGATGACAGGAGATGAAGTGAAGTTTTTAGGGATCGAGAAATTTAATGGCATGGATTTTGGTCACTGGAAGATGCAGATAGAGGACTACCTCTATGGGAAGAAACTTCATCTTCCGTTATTGGGGAAAATAACGGAAATGATGTATGAGACTGATTGAAATTTGTTGGATCGACAAGTTATGGGGGTTATTCGATTAACTTTGTTGAGGTCCGTTGCACATAACGTCGTCAGAAAAATGACTACTGCATATCTCATGAAAGCCTTATCAGGTATGTATGAAAAACCTTCGACAAATAACCAGATATATCTGATGAAAAAGTTATTCAATTTGAAGATCACGGAATATGCGTCTATTGTACAACTCCTGAATGATTTTAATACTATCAAAAATCAATTATTGTCTGTGAAAATTGAATTGAAAGATGAGATACGAGCACTGATCTTGTTGGCTTTATTGTCAAATAGCTGGGAAGCTATGAGGATGACCGTTAGCATTTCTACATGTAAATTTAAACTGAAATATGATGATATTCGTGATTTGATTTTGGCTGAGGAGGTGCGCAGGAAAGATTTTGGCGAGACCTCTAGTTCAAGTTTGGCATTAAATGTTGATTCAAAAGTGAGATCACATGACAAAAACTCAAACGGAGGAAGATTAAAATCAAAGCAGAGAGATAGGAGCAAGTTAAGGCTTGGTAAACAAGTAAGTTGTTGGAATTGTGACAAAACTGGTCACATAAAGAGGAACTACATAAATCCTAAAAAGATAGAAAATGATGGCGCAAATGAGGTAACTGAAGAAGCACGAGATGCACTACTACTGGCAGTTTATAGTTCTGTTGATGACTGTATACTAGATTCAGGGGCTTCTTTCCATACAACATTCCAACGGGAATTGATGCGGAATTATGTTGCAGGTGACTTTGGGAAAATATATCTGGTAGATGGAGAAGCTTTAAATGTGCTAGAAATTGGAGACATTGATATTACACTTCCTAACAAGAACAAGTGGACTCTGCAAAGGTCATACACATTTCTGAACTAAAGCAGAACCTCATTTTTGTTGGGCAGCTTGATGAGTGTGGACATTTAGTAGAGTTTTCATATAACACCTGGAAGTTTACTAAAGGAGCACAGGAACCGGCTCGGGGTAATAATGCAAGCACGCTATATATGATTGTTGGTTTATTTAACAGTGTTGATACTAATGTTGTAGAGAGCACAACAAAGTTGTGACATTGGACACTTGACCACATGAGTCAGAGTGGTATGAATGAACTTCAATCCAAAGGGAAGCTACTTGAATTGAAGTCTGTTGATCTCAGCATGTGTGAGAGTTGCATTACAGGGGAACAGAGAAATGTCAGTTTCTTGAAAAGTGGCAAGACGCCAAAGGTAAGAAAGCTGGATCTAGTACATACAAATGTGTGGGGACCTTATTCAGTGATATCTCTTGGAGGCTCTCGTTACTACATCACATTCATTGATGATCACAACAGAAATGTATGAGTTTGTTTCTTGAAGCATAAATCTGATGTATTTAATGTGTTTAAGACTCAGAAGGTCGTGGTTGAGACTGAGACAGACTTAAGGCTGAAATGTCTGAGGTCTGATAATGTTGGTGAGTACATTGATGGTGGATTCTAGGAGTGTTGTGGAACTCAGGGCATCAGAATGGAGAAGACTGTTCCAGGGACACCACAACAAAATAGTATTGCAGAGCGCATTAACATGACCATTAATGAGGAGGCTGAAAGCATGAAGTTGCGTGTCAGACTACCACCTACTTTCTTGGCAGAAGCGGTCAACACTACAGTTTATTTGATCAATACAAGGTCATCCGTTCTGTTACATTGTGAATTATCTTAGGAGATTTGGAGTGGGAAAGAGGTCAAACTTACTCATCTTAAAACTTTTGGTTGTCTTTCTTATGTTCTAAGTAATCCTGATGCTCGTAGAAAGCTTGAGGCAAAGTAAAAGAAGTGTTATTTCATTAGCTATGGAGACGAGGTATTTGAATATCGTTTCTGGGATGATCACGATAAAAAAATCACAAGAAGTAGAAATGTGATTTTCAATGAAAAGATTATGTACAAAGACATGGTTAGTACGGTTTCTAAAATAGCACCGCAGGAATATGAGTTGGTAAGATTTGATGATGAACCAGGTCACAGTGCAGGGCAGAGATGCAAGTGAAGATGAGAGTGGGTCCAGTGCATCCATTCCTACTGTTCCACAGACAGTTTTAGAGCAGTCCACCAATACAACTGCAGTTCATAGGTCAGAATGGATTAGATATTCTCCACAGCGTTACTCTCCAACTTTGAATTATATTCTGCCGACAGATGGTGGAGAACCATAAAGTTATGAAGAAACCTTGCAAGATGAAAATTCGAGCAAGTGAGAGCTGGCTATGAAAGAGGAGATGAATTCTCTGTTAAAATATCAGACATTTGAGCTGATAGATCTTTCATCAGGGAAGAAGGCATTGCACAATAAGTGGATGTACCAGGTAAATACTGAACATGATGGCAGTAAGAGGTACAAGGCTAGACTTGTTGAAAAAGGCTTTCAACAAAAGTAGAATATTGTCCGTGCAGTGGGATTTGCAAACAGATACATGAGTAACTCAGGAAAGAGCTTGGAGGTACAATGTTATGTTGATGCTGATATGTCGACTGAGGGTGTTACTCTTGAGAAGTTAAGTGCTCGACTTCAGCTGATCTTCTGGCATGAAGACCGGGGCTTTGAGTTGCAGAGGTGGAGGATATCATGTTAAATAAAATGACGATGCCGCCAGTGTAGGATATCGGGTTGAGGAAGAAAACGTTGTAGCCTGTGTACCGGTCTCCAAGTGAAGAATTTGTTACGTATTTGGAGCATGGTTTAGTGATAATTAAGACAATAAATAATCATTTATTTGCTTTGGAGAGTCACAGCTCTTCACAAATAACCACTCTCACCATCTTTAAAAGCATGTAAAAAGAGTTACGGCTGATGTATGAACTAAAAAGAAAAAGGTGGCTGCTCTCCCCCCTCTTTTTGGCGTGAATCTGGTGCTTCGTTAGGCCTTTCCTTTCCTCGATGTGGCTTCGGCGGGTTCTTCCTTTGTGGCTTGCAGCAAAAGAGATATTGGATTTCTCTTGTGCGTGAATTAAGGTGTTTCCCTCATTTTTTTCTTCATCTTTTGTGGATCTCGAGGAGAAGAGAGAGAGAGAGAGGAAGAGACAAAAGTTCTTTGTAAGTCGATGTGGTCGACGGTATAAATTCATCAAGTAATAAAATACCATGCAACTCCGTGGACGTAGACAAAAATTGTCGAACTACGTAAATCTGCGTCACTGCCTTTTCTGCTTGAATTTTGTTGTTCTATTTTTCACTTCGTTGTCGATCGTTCTATTTTATTTTATATATACCACAACAGACATTTTTTCTTATTTACGAAGCCCCCTAGGGAGATGGATTCATGGGATTTGGAGTTGTGGTGCGTGGAAGGGAGGGAGGCAGACACGAAGGGTTACCTTCCTCGATGGTCTCAACTATGAGTGACAAAAGGAAGAGGAAAGTGGGATTTTAGAATTCGTTGGACTCAACAAGTTACGATCCCGTCGTTGCCTTTACTACTTGGTCCAACAATGTTGCGGGGGAGTTTGTTCACAAAAGCAATGGAGTCAAGTGAAACCAGGAGAGAGCAAAGAAGGAGATTGGGAGGAGGCCGCTCTATCAACAAAGGAAGGAGCGAGAGGGAGAGTGGTGACGGGTCGGAGGCCTACAACCCCATTAAATATTGATCAAGGCAGTGCGATCGATAATTTGAGAAGGCGGCAGGGTGAGGCTAGAAAGCAAAGGATCAAAGCAAACTTGGTAAGTTGGTAGTGATAAGGAAGGAAAGAAAGAAAAATCACGTGCATGAAAAAATAATAATATTAAGAAAAAAATACAATTCTTACATAACAAACAAACAATCAAACATAGTGTGTTTTTGGCGGTTCAACGTAAATCTACCTATGTTCCCAATGAGTGAAATAGGGTTACACTTCACATACTTAAACCAACTCTAATTCCTCCTATAAATAAGAGATTAAGACCCACTAATAAAAATAGAAAATATAATTTCTTTAATAAATCTAACAATTTAGTTATTTGATCTTCCTTGATAATTTTTATACAATATTTATATACATACCACTAAACATATATAATATTCTCTTCCAAAAATTTAGAGGGGTAGATATGTAATACATGAGAATAAGCGAAAGCCCTTCTTTTTGTGCCCTTAATGATTATAGTTGTTGGTAGCCATCAATATGGGTAAATTATAGTGTGGACAATACACGTGCAAACACTAATGGTGACATTCTACGTGTCGGTCCATTTCTAGCTTCACGTGCCATCACATGATAAGCATGCAACCCCACCTCATAATGGCATTTTATGTAATTGTTGTGAAGAGAAATCTAATAAAAAAATTACATAAAATATGAATTGTTTTGTTTGTTTGTTTCTGCAGGCTGAGGAAGTTATTGATAAGGTGGTGAAAGAGGCGATGAGGAAGCCATGGCTTCCCCTCCCTCTTGGCCTTAAATCTCCTTCCACTGAAAAAATCCTTGCAGAGCTCCATAGCAAGGGGATTCACACCATCCCTCCATTACAGCAAAGACACAGTCCACGATGATGATGGCAATGTCAATAGGGGCCACAGTGATATTTGTGCTCCTTCAATGGGGATTTGTTGTAAATAAAATGGCCAAGGATGAGCTTAGTTCAAGGGATCCTTTTATGTTATTTTCTTGATGCCCTCATCTTGCTAGTTGAGCTAGTCCTTTTATCATGCATGCATGAGAAAACATATAGAAATAAACATCACTACATCCTTAGAGGATTTCGTTTATAAAGAGGAGTGCTCTTAACTTCAGATTGTTGCTTATATGAGAGGAAATTTGGACTCGTGCCCTGTCTAAAATATCACTTTGTCATTCGTTGTCATAGTCTCCCCACCCCACGTCGGGTCTATCCCCGTCGACAAAGAAGTTGTTTCCACCTCCCTCACCAAATCAACATATAATTAATGAACCATGTGATCTTGTTAATGCATTGAATTTTGAGCTTGTTAGTAAAGATTTACTTATTTATGAAGAAAAAAATGAAGAAATGATATTGTAAAAGGACAAGATTATGGCATAAATAAGTTGTATGGGTTGAAGCTACTGAGCTTGAGTTTGACTAATTAATTAAAGTTGTGTTTGAGCATGATACCATTTTAATGACTTTAGGTAAATTTAGGAAAGATAAATGATGATTATAAATCCCAGTCATTTATGGAATGAAGCCTTTCGAGAAAGAAAAACATGATAATAAGAAATTAGAAAAGAGGGAGGTATGGAAGAAAAAAAAAACACATTTTTTGAACTTTTAATGTTGAATGATATATCTATTGAATTAAAATTAATATATATTTTGCATGTTATTTATTAACTAATGTACTATAAATGAGCTTAAAGACTAGTTTTTTAGCCGTGGCTTAAATTTGATTTATTAATTTATGGAACTCAACTTATGAGCTACTTGTGTGTGTGTGCTCCCCCCTCCCTTCTCTCTCTCTCTCTCTCTCTCTCTCTCTCTCTCTCTCTCTCTCTCTCTCTCTCATTAAATTCTAATATAATGAACTCCTAGAATGTAATTTCAAATTTCTTCCATGACAATCACAGACCTAATAGGATTAATTTGAATCAATTCTAATCTTTTTTTAGTTAACAAGATTTATCATTAGTTGATTTAAACTCCAAACATATTTTATTTTGAGTCTAGTTTAAATCATTTATGTCGACACTAATGTATTCGAACATGACTTATTGTAAGCAGTAAACCTAACTTGGACAGAGTCATGAGCCTACAAATGCACTTACACTACAATGCTTGGTGCTTCAAATATTGATTATTATTAAACCGTTCAAAATATTCAAAGTTTAGGGTCATATGAATATCACATAAATCGTCTTTATCTATTTTTCTGTGCAAGAAAATTTTAAATGACAGTAAAAAAAATCAAGTATTGGCCTAATAACGTTACCCATTACACATAATAGAAGTGATAAGATTCAAAAAAAACTTTTGCGTGTACTATTTAAAGAGGGGAAAAAACACAAAACCTAACCCAGTAAAAAAAAAAATACTACTTAATTAAAACAATTGTCATGTTTTGTGTTTAAGTTAAAAAGATTGGATTATTAAATCATGAATATTTCTTCCTTTATTGTTAAGATGGAGTTTATCTTATAATAATATGGAAAAAGTGTCCATAATTATGCAACAATTGCCTGAGTATAGTAACATTCTACAACATTCATTTTAAAATAGTTACCCTACAACTATTAGTGGTAGTTGGCCCTAACTATTGTTGGCCATTGGCTTCAATTATCTTCACGAGTTTAGAATTAGCTCTCATCACCTTGATCAAATTTCATGTCAAAAGAAAAAGGTCCTACATATATTGTTTAGGGCATGTCACTTTGATAATTTTCGTTAAAATCTTAAAACCTTTCATTAGATGGTTAATATTGATTAAGGTAATAAAAAATTATTATTATTTATTTAGATACCTTGATGAAATGAGTATTGAATGATCTTAGACTCAATAGTTTTCCCCCATTGAGCCAGTCAATTCAATTATAAGCATATCAATTGAATTATCTCTTGACTCTCTGATAAAGATATGAAGTTTTAAGTATATTTTGATATAAGTTATTGCCGATCATATTTTGATATAAGTTATATCCTAAAATTCTACTTGTCATCTTCCCTCTCTCAAGTGAGAAGAGGGGAAATATTTATAACTTTATGGAAGGAAATTTTGGTTATTTAGCGAATAACTCATTGATCATAAAGTATTGTTTTTCTTTCTTAATGATTTAAAAGCTTTAATTATCTCAAAATTTAGTGAAGTTGGATTTGTTGGATTTTTCTTGTTAAGACAATTGATTTGACTATGAGTATGTCAAATTTGAAGTTCATTTGTCCATTCAATTAACGATCTGAAGCCTTCAAATGCGCTTTAATGACTTGATCTAGACTTATTGGACTTGGAATGGACCAATTTGGTATTATCAGGTCTTTCTTGTTGAAACGATCAATTTGACTATAAAATTGCTAAAATTGAGGCTTTGAATGATCTTTAATTTGTATATATATGAAACGCCTATTTCTCAAAAAGATGCATTGACAATCATGTTATATGATAAAAAATTGTTCACGACATGTTAAATTTGATGGGTTTTTGTATCATAGCGATGTTCAATTTATCCATAAATTTATTAAAACAAGTTCATATGATTTTGTAGTTAATTTTAAATTTTTTTAATCCTCAACTACATCGATATTTGTGCCAAGATTATCTATGATGTCCCATCTTTAAAAAAATTAATAATTTTTATTCTTAATCTATATTTGAGTGCCTCACATCCAAACATATGGATTCATTAATTAAATTCAATTTTCAAGATTAAAATTGTATTTTTTTTCCTACAAGCATAAATGTCCTTCCTCCCTTATCCCACTAAGAAAGTATGAAGCCATTCAGTGCAGAAGAAAATGCCTAACAAGTGGGCCACCGTCTCATATGTATAATCGTAACGCTTCTTAAGTGCAGACGCCCCACCTATGACCACCGTTGCGATCCACTGGCGGCCTTTTTTTCTTCCGCTAAATCTCAGCCGTCATCCGCACTCTTATCTAATATCCTGCCATATAGTTGTCATTGTTTTGAGAGTGACTTCAAAGACGGAATTCAGTGCGGCAATTAGGACCATTTCAACATGTAATGTTGAGCATTAATCATTAGGACCACATTCACCACATAGAGAATTTCTCAAAACATACAATCCATTCAGACATTTTGTAAGTATTCATTTTAATGCCATTGACATTATTGTCCCTCCAGTGATTCAAATAGAAAGAAGATATTTAGAGAAAATATCTCACCTTTATCTCAGCTATTGAGTTGCTGTTTACGAGATATTTTGATCGGTTGATGAATCTAACGGTCAGAATAATGGAAGTCGTCTTCAATAATAGATGACGAAAATTTTGTTTTCAGCCATATGCAAGACACAACAACATCTTACAATCATAATAAACTTCAGCGATATTTTAAAAAGAACAATAGAGTTAGATGAATAGTAGAGATCAGTTGGTCGAGACTTGTTATCTCCAATGTTATAAGCCTGCATTCGAGCTATATCGAAAATGGCTCATCAGTCCCCCAAAAGAATGTACAATTTGCCTACATCCTCGGGAGGATGGGCGGCGGCTTTTTAATTTCACGAAAAAACAGTACATCTCCTTAGAGTTACAAATAGACCATATATATAATATAAAGTACTCATGTACCATACCGCAGGTCGTTGCCTCGACACCCTTATTCCACTTGATGAAACTCCATCAATTGGACAAATGCTTTGCTCCGCTCCGTTAGTTCGCTCCGTTCCGCTCTAGCATCTGTCTCTCATCTGATACATGAGTCATATATAACAAAAAATATATAAAATTTAATAATTTAAAGAAAAAATGAAAAAAATACAGAATCTGCTGTGCTTCTGAAACAGCCAAAAGCTCGCTACATTAAAGCTAAGCCTGTTAAAAAAAGAGAAAAAGCCAAATAGAAATACAGAGATCGACAAGTTGACTGACATGATGGGAACATTACACTGCAATGAAAAAAAAAAAGAGCTGAACAGCTAACAATTATTCAAATTGGGATTATTGGTTTCTATACGGCTCTATTTGATCTGAAGGAATTGAAAGAGAAGAAGAAGAAGATTTAGCAAAAAAAATGGAAAAGGAATATTAGGTTGAAATTTAATTGTTTGAATTGAAAAATTGTATGTCAATATTTGACAATTGACAGCAGCCGTAACTCATTGACTTTGAAAAAATATGTTAAGCTCATGATGTATCTCAAATATGATGTAATGATGTATCCTGAATATAATGTAATGACGTATCTCAAATATAATGTAACAAATAACGCCGTTTTAAAATCTCAATGATGACTCTCGGCCTCCTAGCCGCTAATGACCATCGACCGCCAAAGGCAACCCCCACTCGTCATTGTCGGCAAACTCTGCGAACTGACGATGTATCTTGAATATGTTGTAACTACGTACTCCAAATACGTTGTAATGACATATCTCAAATAAAATGTAACTAATAACATATTATTAAAGTTCCAACTATAATAACTCGTCTCAGTAACTACCAAACATCGTTGACTACCGCACACCGAACGACGCCTATTACTACTGACCGCCCGTGCTCCACGTTGTCGGCAGGCAACACTAGCTAATGTTGTATCCTGAATACAGTGTAATTACATATTACGAATACAGAGTGACAACATATTTCAAATATTGTGTTAACGAATAACATAGTATAGAGGACGTGACACTAACTCCTGGTGAAACTACTTATAACCGACATATTCAAAAAACAGTGACTTCTTCCAGACTCTTGAAGTTTTCAATATGCCGTATACTGACAAACATTATCTATAGTGTGAAATAGTAAACACGAGAAAATGATTACATTCACAAAACACTAACTACGAACTATTTGACCAGCTATAGTCTATATGGCCGACTACTACTACAGTTTCCAACTACGGTCTTTATTGTAACCACTAACTACAGTCCTTTTTTGTCAATTACTACTGTTATTGTTTCTAAACACGCCTTTGTCACCAACATTCTTATTACTGACGAAAACTACATAACTTTTAACTCAATTATAATTATTATTGTTGAATTACAATTGTAAGACTATGATTATCTGTTTTGCAGTTTCATTTTATTTAATTCAGAAGAACAGTAGACCTATGCATTTAAAATAACACAGTAGATTACTTTGATCGGGCTGGGCACTGTGGTTTTTTCCTTGTTGCTATGACTCCCAATTATTTAACTAAGGCATGACATGCTTGTAATTAGAGAAGGATGGATGCATCTAAGGCGAATCAGATCTATATAAGAAGGCTCATTATGTTATACATAATGTGGAAGCTTGTAGAGAGGTGAATGAGAGACTAAGGAAAGAAAATCAGCTTTCTTTGCGAAAAGGGTAGATAGGCTTCAAGAATTGAGAGGGTGAGGATCTTGGAGGTCTTGTGAGAAAGGGAGGTTATGACATGATGCAGACTCTTCTCTCTCAATATAAAGCTATGTAATTCTTCCTAATTGTCTTAGTGATTTGGTTGTTGAGTCCCTCATGTAGATGTAGGTCATAAGGACCGAACCACGTAATCACTTCGTGTTTCTTGTGTTCTTGTTGCATTTCGTTTTCTTCCCTACAGTTCTTTCTTGTTAAGTAGATTTTCCACAACATTCCTTTTAGAGAGTTTTTTCACATTAAAAAAAAAAATGATGTCTCATCCAACTACTTTTTAATCAGTTGTGCGTATACTAAATTTTCGTGTAATGTTAAAACATTAAATATCAATCTACCACCACCACTTTTCCAGCACGAAACAAGGTGATGGATATGTCAATACATAAAAATTGGGGCAGTATCCTTGAAAATGCCTCATAAGTCACAATGACAAGTGAATAATATTTTTTTGCATAGTTCTCACTAGCTTTAGACACAAATTTAATAATGAAAAAAAAAAAAGTAAAAATAGGGGAAAAAAACAGAAAATATTGATTTGAAAAACCCATCCAACATTGGACTTGGCCAAAATGACAAGTCTTCCAAAATTTTTCTTGCTATAAACTCATAGCAGTTTTAATGTCTAATTTTTTAAGAATTAATATTATTTTTGACCAACATTGCATAATATAAATAATTATAATTTATTTTCATAACATAATAAGTAATATTATTTGTTTCTACTTTAATCTCTGCAAACATAATTTACTATTTAATATTTTAATGCAGGAATAATGTTAAGATGCCAATTCATTATTTAAAGCACTTTTAACTAAATGGGCCTCCATTTATCTGGGCTAAAGCCTAAGAATGGAAAAAGATTAAACTCACGCTGTGGCAGCCCAATCAGCGATAAAAAGTTCCGTGCATAGAATGTTAGAATTCGCAGATAAAATATTCCTTCCGGACACCACACATCGATACGTCGAATCACCGGCCGTTAAGTCATCATACACTTTAGTGGCCGGCGATGTGGAGTTAGTGATTGATTTCTTGGACATGTAGACGTCCAGACATAATACTTTTCTTAAACAGAGACAGCGGAATCATGAAAATGTGAGAATTATTTCATAACAAATTAAGCAAGTGATTATTTTTTGAATTGTCGAACCGATCTATTTATGTATGTCACGATCAAATTATTAGAAATATAATAAAATTGAAAATATGGGTTGGGATTTTAGGAATTTTGACATTTGAGTGAAAATTTGAAAAATGGATGAAAGAAGTTGGTTGATTTGTAAATACCAAGTTTTGGGTGGCCTGTATTTACATTATTATTATAAATATTGGCGCTTCTTGAAATCAAATTGTTTTGTAGATGACTTTCGTTATTAAAGAAAAAGTTTTTTTTTAATAAAATAAAAATGAGAGAAAAATGAATCTTTTTTAGGGGTGTAAATGAGTTAAGTCAAACTCGAGCCGCACTAAACTCAAGCTCAACTACTAAGATGTATGGTTGGCTAAAGCTACATGTCATGGACAAAAAGTCCCACATCAGTTAGGCGTATGGCCGAAAAATAGTATTTAACTCATGATTTGTCCACCTCTTTTAAAAGCTCTTTTGGGAACTTGACATAAAACTCATAACCTGAGCCCCCAAACTCAACTCATGGAAGTTATGCCCCACTGGAGTTTAGCACAAAGCTCAATTTTGATTCAAATATTATAAAAAGTTACGGAATTTTAAAAAAAAACTATTTATTGTTCAAAAAAGAGGAAGATTATTTATTAAATTAATTAATTTAATTTAGCTAATTTTACATGTTCTCAATCTAAGTCAAGCTAAGCTCGAGCTCGTGACTTGATAAGCTCGACTCATAAAGTTATTAAGCAGTTGAATTCGAGTCCATTGGTCTCTTATGCCCCTGTTCTCATTTAGAATATGTTTGAGGCAGTTGCAGCTTATTGAATAATCTGTTGATAAGCTAGGTGCGGTGGCTATTAAAATTTTTTTTTTTTTTTTTTTTGAAAAATCAGACCACAACCAAAAAGCTGTCACTGCACCTAGATAGTTGCAGTGTGAATGGTGCGATGTGAAAATGTTGTTTTCAACATTTTAAAAACGCATAAGCTGCTAAAATGCTATTTACACAAACAGGTCTGGTACGTTTTCCTAACGCCACCCCACCAAATAAGCTGCCCCAAATGGGCCCCAAGTAAAGCTCAAACTCAAAGTGACCATATTTAAGATTACAAGCGGACATATAAGCAAGCCGTTGTGCTTGAAAAAGAAAGTTACATAAGAGTGCATCTAGAGCAATGGTTTGGTGTCGGTACAATGGTGCACCACACTGTATTGCGTCCGGCAAAATTCTGTTATTAGTTATTTCAATAAGTTATGGTGGAAAACTGTGTTTTGTAACTTGACCTGATAGTGTGATGACTACCACAAAACATTGATATGATATTTTGAAGAAAAAAAAAAATTATAAAAGCCATCACAATTTTTCAAACAATTGTTTTTTCTGCAGCTTTATCACAACTGCTTATTCAAACAACTGCATTTGCCACAGACGAGCTCCAAATCCACCAGCCCAGAGTCAAAACAATGACCGTTGCAATATATTTCATTTTATTATATCTTCAAATTATCTTCAGAGAGTTGCACTTTCATGCCATCCAATTATTGCTCATTATTGGTTTCACAATTAGGTTTTACTGGTTGTTCTTTTAATTAGAAGCATATAAATAATTATTGATTTGTTTTGGCTTCGATTAGCATAGAATCATACAAATATGGAGACCCCAAAGGGAAGGAGAGCCCATGATAAGATAAGATAGGATAAGATTGCTTGACCACCTAAGTTATGTTTCATTTGAATTGAGTTTATATTGACAGTTCATTTGCGGCGGCGGTGTGGTAGCTGTGCTGCACTTCACTGTAGTACAGTTTTGCCTGTTTAGGCAAACTTAGTTTTGATAGTTTTTTCAAAAAACTACAGCTAAAATTTACGTTTTTCCATGGGTCATAGCTAGCGCGGAGACAACTTCCTAGTCGCGGTTTGACTTTTTAATATATAATGTACTCTATCATTAGGGGCCGTATGGGTACACTTTTAATATTTGATATTTATTTATTTAGTAATTTTGGTTTTAAAAATATGTGTTTAGTATATTTTTATTTTTTATATTTTTTATTTTTTAAAACAAATCAATATATATATTTTTTGAACTGTTTAAAAGACCTAAAAAGTATTTTTAATGTTTTTAAAAAATAAATGGTATGTTTTTAATATATCAAATATATTTTATTTCAAATCAAATATAACCAAAATAAATTAAAAGTAAAAAAATATAGTAACAATTAAAAAAGTGATTTATTTTTTCTAATTTTTTGCTTCAAGCAAATAAATGAGTAAATACTAATTTCAATTTAAATTTAATTTCCTCTCTTTCCATTCCTTCAAACCCAACAAGAGCATACATGGATTGAAGAAGTCACCAAAAGCTCACCTTCAATTTATGGACTCTTTAAAAATATAGAATTAATTTAGTTATTTATAATGAAGGTTGAAAACTTTATAATTATTATTGACAAGTTAATAAATTAAAAAATAAAATAAAATAAATCATAAGCTATTGATCATGATGTCGTCAAAATCATACGATCAATTAATAAATAATAAAAATAATTGTAGCAGGATAACTTGTCATCTTATCTACGTATGAAATTATATATTTCACATTTTAACTTTATATAAGTGATTTAAATCTTTTCATGCATAGATAATGTGGCATATATACGTGTAAAAATTAAAGTTTAAACTTTTGTTAGATAGGTAAATACATAAGAAAAATTAAATGAAGTTAAAAAAATGAAAATGCTCGTTCAAAAAGTAATATATGAGATATTCAAATAAAATGCTGGATAAACAACTAAGACACACATATACTGTGATAAATAATAGTTAATCGTGGTTGTCGTGATTAGAGTTGTTAAAAATTAACTCAATATGTTAATTCGAGTCAAATTTAACTAGAAAAATTTATATCGGATCTGCAGACGATTAAGTTTAGGTTTAGGTTTGGATCAAAAACTCCAACATGTATAAATTTTAAAGTCGCGTCCAAGCTGACACGACAATTTGAATTTGACGCGAATATGACTCGATAAATGAGAAAATAAAAAAAGAAGCAGAGAGAACAAAATAACAGGAGAGGGGTGTAAAATAAAAAAAAATAAGGGAAAATCTATTTGTCTTCTTTAGAATTTAGATGGTGTCATTTTTGAATCTAACAAAAGAAGAAGCCCTTCGTCATACAAAGAATAGTTTTCATATGGACTTATTGAATAGAGTGAGGAAGAAGGCATTATAGAAACATCATCATCTCATTTTTCTATGTCAAACTCTCATCTTCAAAACAAATGGTTGTATTTTCTTGGAGCCACACAAAGTAGCATATTTATTGATAGCAATAATTTTATATAAAGTCATACTTTCCTATATATCACGTTTGAAGTTTAGTTTTGATGCGTCATCAAAAAGTTTTTATCAACTGGTATGAATTTCGAGACATTTTTAAGTAATAAATATTCTAGATTCAAATTCAAGTTCTTTTATAGCCTCTATTTCGATAGGTTTATTATTAAACTGGCCGTTTTGACTAGATGAACCTGATGATATAAAAGTTGGGTCAATTTGAGTTTAATAAAGCCTAGATCAGGTTCTTAAAGCATATTTTATGATTTTGAATCATTTAATGAATGATTAAATGAGCTCAAAAATTGACATATTTATAGTCAAATCAGTATCTAGACGAGAGGAATTCAACGACTCTAAGCTCGCTTGATTCTGAGGTAATTAAGACCCTTAAATCATTAAAATAACCCTTATGATCAAAGCTAGGCTTCTATTCCTTAGCATCCGCTCCTTCCCTTTTATGAAACTTCATTCAGCCATTCGCATTTAGCACTCATACACCAGACCCTTCATATGCAGTCATCTCAATCCAATTGAAGCCTGTATCAATTCGCAAGGTTATATCGCTTTTTTATCTTTGTTAACTCGGGTTAGATCTTTCGACATGCTTGAGTCGGGTGCTCCAACATGCCTTAGCTAGAGAAGAGGCCCATTGGCCCATTGGGTCAATCTATGCTTCAACTGGCGTGTATATAATCACTTTTCGTAGTATATGTATAAATATATTGATGATATGTGTATTGAATGTATTAATGTATTACTTAGCCATATGTCTTAGTTGTACAAGTTGGTAGAGAAGAAAAAAAGTCAACAATTTCAATTTGACCCTCATAGAACCATTTGCAATTGATTTGTGTTTGGCTAGCGGTCACAACAATGAGAAAAAATATTGCGTCTAGAGTCCGGACGCAAACTGCGTCCAGACAACGGATACGATACACTAAAATGTGTATAGGAGAAAAAAATGAACTCCGGTGTATCACGTCCGACTCCGGATGCAATACTTTCTCCAACAATGGACGCTCAACAATTTAGGGATTAATATCAGTTGCTAAAAGATGGTTATAAGCTCACAGTCTTCTTCTATGAATACTACAATTGACCTAATTTTCATATGCGGTGAATCATGAGTTAGCGATGATGTGTGATAACAATCACCTTTCCATTCTCTTAGCCGTGAGTTCTTAAATTAATGTTGACGCATAAAATAAAGTAAATTTAAATTACAATATAATAATTTTAATACTAATTAAAAAAAATTCTAAAATTATATTGAGATGAATATAACAAATAAATATTTAATTATTTTATTTAAAATTACTGATAATGAGAATATTCTCACTTAATTGTATATAAATCTATTGTAAATAAATCTTCATTTTCAAAATCTTAGAAATAATTTGTATGAATTTTATGTATTTATATATCTAATATCAAAATTTTAATTTTTTACATGTATAGGCCAAATTAAATATACATGAAATGTGTATTTCATTTTTATTTAGTTAAAATAATGTTATTTTTGTGCTACTAAAGATTTGAGTGAAGGTGCAAACGTTAAAGGTAGAGTCTAGGAGTTAGATATATAATACATAGGAAAATGGATGGTTATGTATAGGATCTGCGATTTGGCTCGTTGTTCGTGAACAGCTCGTGTTCGGCTCGTTAAGTAGCTCGTGTTCGGCTCGTTCGTTAAGCCTAACGAGCCGAACACGAACAAATTTTTAAGCTCGAAATGTTAACGAGCCGAACACAAACAACTGTTTGTTCGCTCGTGTTCGGCTCGAATTGGCTCGAAATAAAAAAAAATAATCATATAATTATTTATATAATAATTTATTATATATATTATTATATATTAATATATTATATATTTATATTTAAGTTTAAATCATAACTGCTTGTGTGGTAGCGTGGTTATGCTTCTTGTTTCAATTCATTTAGTCTGGGTTCGAATCCGTGCTAGACATATATTTTTCCAATTAATTTTAACGGCCAATTTCGAGCCGAACACGAGCCGAACACGAACAAGCCTTTTCGAACACGAGCCGAACACGAACACACCTTTCACGAGCCATTTCGAACACGAGCCGAACACGAGCCAAGCTAATTTCGAACGAGCCGAACACGAGCCAAGCCTGAGCTCGCTCAAGCTCGGCTCGTTTACAGCCCTAGGTGTTACAATACTATAACAATAACACGGAATAACACGAAGGAATATTCCCCGTGTTATTCCGCGTTTTCGTGTTATTCCTCGTATTATTCCGCCCAAAACAGTGCTATCTGTGGAGTAATACGAGGAATATTTCTTCTTGATATTCCCGTGTTATTCTGTGTTATTGTGGAATTCCATATGTCTCGCATAGATTGAACTCCGCACGAAACTCTATGTGCGTAGTCCGGATGTAATATTTAGATTGAATATATATATATATATATATATATATATATATATATATATATATATATATATATATATATTACTAATTTTTTTTGAAAACAAAAAAAAAAAAAAAAAAAAAGTTGCTCAAATAAAATGGACCCAAAACTAACGGCAACCACCTGCTTACCATGTTGCAATTGGACTTCAAATAACTTCCAGCCTAAGCGCGTTGGGCTGTCTGCATATACAAATATCAACTGCAGGTCAGCAGGAGCAAGCAAAGCCGCAGAGGCAGGCGAGCGAGAGGCAGGAAGGCGAGAGTGACTTCCAGCTGCGATTTGGGGATTTGTAATGGAATGGCCAGCATCTCTGGACGAGTACGAGAAGCTTTTGATCCGGATGAATACTCCGAGGTTGGCGCTTTTTTTATTTCTCTTTATTAGTTGTAATTTTTGTTCAATTCGTGCCCCTGCGATCGGAAATTTCATTTGTTTTTTGCGTCTCTTTTTGTTCTTCTTATTTCCCGATTGTTCTTCGTTTTATTGATCTTCGAGTTGAATTCCTCAGTTTTCTTTTGGTTTCTGTTGCCTATGAGACGGATCTCATTTCCCGTCGGTACCAGATCTTCCAATCTTCCAGATCTGAAAGTTCTTCCTTACTGATTTGTTTTCTTTGTCTGCCCTTTGGAATTCTCCCTCAGGGTCGTCATCGATAATACCGTCTGCGCCAACTCAACTCTGGTTAAGGTAAGCTCTCCAATTCCTATACCCTAATTTCCTCTTCCGGCGTGGTGATAGAGGATTTGATCGAATCTTATTCTTTACTGCTCTGAATCCAGGTTGATAGCGCGAGGAAAGATACGATACTTCTTGAGGCCGTGCAGGTGCTCACCGACCTCGACCTGTCGATAAGAAAGGCTTACATCTCCTCCGACGGCTGCTGGTTCATGAACGTTTTTCATGTCACTGACAGATATGGCCAGAAGCTCACCGACAAGCGCGTCATCGCTTACATCGAGCGTTCTCTAGGCACAGAAGACGATGAACCCACCGCTGTATCCCGCGACCTCGAGGCCTTCACGACCCTAGAGCTCGTCGGGTCCGATCGCCCTGGACTCCTCTCTGAGATATTCGCCGTCCTCGCTAACCTCGGTTGCAGCGTCGTAGAGGCGAAGTTCTGGGCTCACAAAGGCCGCATCGCTGGCCTCCTCTTCGTTGAAGAGGAGGAGACCGGCTTACCGATCAATGACTCCGACAAGATCGAGCATATCAAGGCTCGCCTTAGCTATGTCATCCGTGGCACCACCACCGCCTTGTCGTGTTCCTCCCCCTCCAACACCGTCACGGGAACTAAAGCCGACCGCCGTCTGCATCAGCTGATGTTCGCAGATCGCGACTATGAGCGAGCGGTGGCCTCCGGTGAGTCATCTGTTTCCGTTCAGAACTGGGTGGAACGGGGTTATTCGATCGTCAACCTTCAGTGCAGTGACCGCCAAAAACTCCTCTTCGACGTCCTCTGTACTCTCACCGACATGGAATACGTCGTCTTCCACGGCACCATCGACACCAACGGTGATCATGCCTACCAAGTAATTTCCCTGTTTCATTCTTCTTTTTCCATTTTCGTGGAATCAAGAGTACCCTCTTCTAATTCTCAATTCATTCCGCTCAGGAATTTTACATACGGCACTCAGATGGGAGCCCGATACGCTCGGAAGTGGAGCGGCAGAGAGTGACCCAGTGCTTGCATGCAGCCATCGGACGCAGAGCATCCGAGGTTAATTTCTTTCCCTTTTCGGTTCTGTCTGGCTACAGACGAGGTGCAAGTTATCAGGATTTAGTAAATCTCGGATTTTCTAAATTCTGAATGATTAACTCCGGAACTCTGTCAGGCAACGAATTTACTAAATCGTATAAATTTAATAGAACTGTTTGGTAATTTTTTCAATTCTCGAATCAGACTTTACATCATCCGGTTATTTATTCTGTGCAAAGTGACGTTCTGGCAGGATTACGCGTAAATCCTTCCTAAACCCTAGATTAAATTCGTTGCCAGACAGCCCCTCGTCGATTTGCGATGGTGCGATTCTTATTCTCACATAGTTATTGGTCTGTTTGCTTGATTAGGGTTTGAGATTAGAACTGTGCACGGCGGATCCGGTGAGTCTCGCCGTGGCGACTAGGACATTTAGGGAAAATGGTCTGACAGTGACAATGGCGGAGATGTCGCCCAAAGGGGAGACGGGGTTGAACGTTTTCTATGTGACGGATGCCGGCGGCCACCTGCCCGGCCAAAAGACGATCGAAGCTGTTATGGAACGGATCGGCGACGACAGCCTCAAGGCGTGTGAAGTCCGACCAATGCGGGCGGGGCAGAGTCACTCCGGCTGGGATCGGAACGAGTCATCGGCAGCCGGCGGCGGGTTGCTGCGCTTAGGAAGCTTAGTGATTCGAAATCTAAGCAATCTGGGGCTCATCTGGTCCTCCTAGAGAAGCCAACGAGTTGAGTGCTTTGCTGATGCTTGTCTATTTGTAAAGGAGAAGCAAAGAAGAGAGTGATATAGCATATACTCATATACAGTAAAAGTAATGTGTAACTAAGCAAAATATATACAAAGGAAAAACATAATGAATGTACCAGTATTGTAAGAGTGATCTGTAAAATATTTTTTATACAGCTGTCTGTATATATATAAAAAAATGAAATTTGGTGCAAGTGTTGAATCATTGATTCAATGTTAGATCATAAGAATGCTTGTTAAGTTGGTGTTATTTCTTACTTGGAGCCAATTTTGAATGTGGTGTTAAATACTTCAAAAACTTATCATAAAGTTTGATCTAGAATGAGTGCTGAAATGTAAACAAATGGATATTGAGTTTAAGCTATCTTTAATTTGAGCTTGAGCTTGATTGATATTGTATTTGAGCTCAGTTCTTGTTGTTCGACTCGGCATATAAGTTAGCTCTTTATTATGAAAATGCTAAAATGATTAAACAGTAAACTAAACTTGCATCCTCAAATGTCAAGATGATGTGGTGCTGATAGCTCTAGATTTTCACTTAATACTCTTGGTAAGCCATTGAGATCATGCCACACAAGTAAAAGAAAATAAAATGAAGAGTGGAGGATCTTGTCTTTTTATTTTTCTAAGTTTTTATTGGAATATGAGAGAGTTATTCTTCTTGTTTGTTTTTTTCTTCTTATCCTCTTAATCTTTTTTTACTTTAGGTCTCATCACCTTTTTTTGACTTATGTTTGGTCACTTTTTGTTTTTTTCTTCTTAACTTTCCATATCTCATCTTCTTCTATTCTTCTTTCTTTTCTCTTCTTTTTCTTTTTCTTGCTTTCACCGTACATTTTAGGTTGTTGAATCTAAATATATCTTTTGACCATGCCCATCCATGCCCAATGAGAAGAGTTGGATTTTGGGGGAAAGAAAAATAGAGGGAGAGAAAGAGAGAGAGTTGCCTCGTCGGGCGGCAAAGTGGGTGGTCTGCGGCTCGACCCTTATTATTTCACACAAATTATGTTACACATGAGGAAGAAGAGGAACAAGCTTCATGATGGTGGGAGAGAGAGCCTAAGATACACTTTTTACATGCAAAGGGTAACTCTATTTATAGAGAAATTAAGAGGGCAGAGGATATTATATTTATGTTCATGTTTAAAGAGAAGCAACATGGAGTATTTTGATATTTTTCTTGTTTGAACCAGTCCTCCTAGAGCTTCTTGCAGTTGGACTTGTCGGTGTTGAGTGGTTGACCCAAGTGTCTGATCATCCTCGATGGCCACCCAAGGTAGCCGGCCGACAATATGTAAGTTGTCGATTGGTCCAAGGGTGGTAGGAGTGGGCCAACCAGTTTGGTTTGGCCAGCCCTAGTATTAGCAGACATATTTGGTATGGCCGGCCCAAAGTGGTTGGCCTGATGGATGAGTTGCTTGCGCGTCTCAGGTGATCGTGATTTTGTATATATATGTACGTATATGATTAATATTAAAATAATAATTAATAAATTTATAATATTGTTATCCTTCAATAATTTTTTTTCCTTAGGGTTGTCCTTATTTCAAATTTATATTTTTTACTTATATAGGAGAATAAATTAATTTTTTGCCTCCTGTCCTTCGTTATCATATTCCCTCTCATATAGGAAAAAATTGGGTCCGGAGACCGGTCCGATTTATCGAGTTACATGGAGGTTACACAGAGAGTTTTCTCTGTGTAACCTCCATGTAACTTCTCTGTTATTTCGAGTGCATACTGGAGGTACATACGCATATGCGCTGCCTCCTACCTGAGTGGACGTACGCGCGCTACGTCCAGTTTCCGGACGTAAATTTTTTCTCTCACACATTAGACATGCACCATTATTTGCTCACCTAAAAAAATGATTGATTCCGCCCCTACAAGAAATGTTTGTCATCTTAATATATCCTAAAGTTGATATTATTCATATTACCACCATAAGCAATTACTGACAACACTTCTTTTAAGAAGATCTTGATTGAAAATATATTAAAGTTAATTTTATACTTTTAACTCATTTGATTGGCTGTAAATAAAAAAGTATGCACTTAAAATAAAAATAATTAAATTTTTATTACGCTATCCCCATTTCCCTTTTTTTTATTTGTCGCATTAACCTGTTCAAATTAGATGGCGGTGTACCGTTGTCGTAACACAGCAGCGCTGAAATTCAATTTTGGATATTCAATATAATATTAGTTTTAGGAGTACTAATTGATGAAAATACGTATTTGTATTTTTTGTTACACAAACTGTGGAAACTCTTTTTTGGTATTCTTAAATGCTCCGCTACCGTCAATGTAATCATATTGTTTATTTTTTTATAAAAAGTTAAGAAGGAGGGTTGGAAGGGCCAAACTTGTGGTGGAACTAATCAATTTGATTTTGAATGATTTCAAGGTTAATTTTATGCCTAAAGTTATTATGAATGAAGATTGTTGTGCGTTGGAAGATTTGCGGTGATGGACAAATAAATGTTTTTGGTTTTTTTATGAAGATCTAATGCATACACAAATAATAGAGAAGTAATGGGAAAATATATCACGGTGTCTGGTCTAATCAAAATAATCCACTAGTATAAGTACATATGTCCACTATTCTCCTGAATTACAAAATATGAAATTAAAAAAAGTTGATAATAAAAAATGTGCAACAATAGTTTATTGATAATAGTAGGATTATGTCATAACAAATATAGTTCAAGACGATAATAGCAATAACCGGTCGCAATGGTCGTAGTTGATTGTTATAAAGGCAGTGGTTCATCGAAAATGTTATGCAAGGTGGTTGTAATAACATCGGTTTGTCGTAGAGGCAATTGAAAGTTGTTGTAGTAGTTGTTATATAAGTAGTAGTTAGTAGCTTAAGAAGAATCTGTTGGCTACAAAAGTCGTAGTGGGTAGTTGTAAGAGCTTTAGTTGGTTATAAAATTATAGTGGAGGGTTGTAATGACATTAATTGGCTACGATGGCCAAAGTGGGGAGCTGCAATAGAGTAAGTTGGTCACAAATACAGTAGTAGGGGATACAATGATGGTGGCTGCAACATTCTTTTCAGGTTTATGACACACAACTAAGTGCTGCGAAACATGACTGTCTCACAAAAATATTTGATATTTGTGGTGTATAAGTAGTACCAAAGTTTGAGTTCGGTTGTCAATTCCACAGAAAATGATATGAATTTTACGGAAAAGTTCTGGCCTACAATTTTCAGCCTAAGCGTGAAGAGTTTAATGTGAACGTTCAATTTTTAAACCTATTCAAATGCTATGAAAAATTGGTCTATCCTAACAAGTAAAAATGTTCTTTTATCAAATCAGAGGTTGAGAATTTCCCTCTTTAATTGAGCAAGAGATGAATATGACTGAGAATTAAATTTAAAAATTAAGTGTTATTCAGGAGTAATTTCTTCCATATCCCCTTCCGGTGGTCTAAGGAAAATTGACGCCTTAAGTTTAGTTCCCTAAATTTCTTGGACCGCTCACAAGAAAATGTCTCCTAGAAGACTGCATGAATCCAATGCAATATCCCTATTTGAATGAATTTATGTCGTTAACTCTTTTTTGTTCCATAAAGAATATTTTCGGATATCAATATTCACAAAAGATTTTAACAATCAACTTGCCAAGATTGAAAGTAAATTCAGTTTGCAAGTTACCAAAATACTTTCAAACACAAATTAAATCCCAAACATACTCTGAGTTACTTGTCCAAACTAATAACAAAACATAAGTAATAGATCTTGTTGGAAATAAGTAAAATGGATTGGAATAAGTGACCACCTACAAATGAATTTCCATAGAGACAGAGTTTAAAACATGAAGCCTCTATTGAATCATCCTGACACGTGCTTCAAGTTGGAATATTTTTGGGTAAGTAATGTCTCCAGATTCATGCCAAATGTGTTGAGATTCATGTCAAGAGAAGAAAATTTTTGATGATGCATCAAAGAATTTATTGTAAAATTAGATATTTGAAATCGCTTTCTTAAATCACACTCTTGCAAAGTAAGGCATAGAATTACTTTATAATAGGGTTATCATTGGAGTTAACAAGTAGGGCATATAGCTGCTCTAAAGAGGTTGGCCAAGAGATATTTAATTTTGTGGATATTTTGTTAAGAGAATTGAGATGTTTTAAACTAAATTTATTATTTGGCATGAATCTTGAGGCGATTAATACAAATCTCAGAGTATTTGTTTAGCAAGAAACATTCATACTCCAATTAAAATTTATCCAAAACCTTAACTTCAATAAATTTATAGAAAAAATAATCGGTTCAACAAGGCGAACACAGTGACACCAAAATTGATCCAATCCGAGTCAAATCATGCTTAGATTGAGTCGCTAAGCTATTTTTGGAAGTTTTTGATGCCTAATTGGAAATCCAAAACGGATTATAAATATGATAAGCTTATAGTCATATCGAGCATCTCGACAAGATGAATCCAATGATGCTAAGATGACTCAATTTTTACATCATTAAGGCACTCAAATGTCCACAAAGTGTCATTAAATCGGGAGAATCACTCAGGTTCATCAAATGAAGTGCTATGGATTCATTCATTATTTGCAAGGAGGCCTCTACCAAACTCTATAAATAAAGCCCTATAATATTTCTGAAGAGGGACCGAGGCCTTGAACTAGAGGAAGAGATGAACTTAAAGCAGGACTGAGAAAAAGGATTTGAATTCTAATGTCATCCCAGACTGAAGGCCAGGTGAACGCTTTCCTCTCCCGCAGTCTCCGACTGTCGCCGACCATCACTCGCCGGCTATTAACAACTATCGTTGCCCTTGCTCGTCACAATGAAACCCCTTGTAGAGTCGCAACGCGCGCTACTGAATCTTGGCGCACATTGTGAAATAACAAAGCACGTTGTTGAATAACGGTACACCCCAAAGATGGTGTAACAATGCACTTTTAAGTCGATGCAAAAATGCACATTGCATATGCTCATGTAGCTCCTAACTCCATCCTCCAAGACCTACAAGTGTTATTGTAGCTTACCACTGCAACCTACGTGGCTCACAGCTCGTGCAACTCCTGACTTCAACCTCTAGGCCCACAGATGTCATTATAGCTCACCACGATGACTTATCTGATCGACTACAACCTACATGACTCAGCTTCTATCGATCCCAACTTTGGCCTCTATGATCTACGGGCTTTATTGCAACTCACCACTATCGTCTATGTGATCATGTACGGCTTGCACGACTCACAGCTCATGCAGCTCTCAACTCTAGTCTCTGCAGCCTACATACGTCTTTATAATTCACTGCCACAACCTATTTGACCAAGCAAAACCTACATACTTCATAGCTTCTGCACATCCCAACTCCAGGCTCTACGACTTACGAATGTTATTACAACTTCCCACTACAGCCTACATGACCAAGTACAGCCTAAGTGGTCCACAACTCGTGTAACTCCCAACTCCGACCTACATGACCTCTATAAGTTATAACAACTCACAATTACATTCTATGAGACCAACTACGACCTACATGGTTCACAACTTGTGCAGCTCCCAACTCTAACCTCTATGGCCTACAGGCGTTATCGTAGCTCATCATTATGGCCTATATGACCAACTACAACCTATGTGGTCCAAATCTACCACAACTCCCAACTATTGCACTATAGTCGTTATTGCCGCTCAATACCACGACTTGTGTGACCAATTACAGCCAACGTGGCTCACAACCCATGTCCAGCCTCTAGAACCTACGAACATTATTGAGGCTCACCACTACGTCATACACGACCAACTATGACTTGTGTGATTCACAACTCATGCAGCTTCCGACTCCGACCTTTATGACCTTTAAACGTTATTACAGCTCACAACTACGACGTTGCGACCAATTACGATCGACATGACTCACAGCTTGTACAGCTCTTAACTACAACCTCTGTGACCAACCAATGCTCCCGAAGCAACCACCTACAGCCTACTTAGCGAACAACAACCACAACTTTCAACTACGGCGTCTACAACAAGCTGGTGTTACAAATACCATTTAAAATATTCATTGTAGGCTACTGCCTTCACAACAATCCACTACGACATTTGTGACCCGTTATATCTATTATTGCTGAACTTTTGTTGTACATTAACATTGTAATTCCATACTCTCTAATTCAAGAGGAGAGTAGGCCTAATATACTTATAATTACATAGTAAATTAGTTTAACTAGGCTAGACATCGTGATTTTTCACATTTCCATAATTTTCCACATAAAAAATTGAGGTGCATCCTCTACTTGATTTTTTTTATATGTGTGTGTGTGTCAGATCTTCGACCAACGCTAAAACTCTAAATTATTATTACACCATTACAAATCATTCGGCTCACATAAAAAATTTTGAACTTTTTGTTATATTTACCTAACCATCTAAAATTTTAGTTAATTCATATAAAAATCTATGCTCATGGTAAATTAAAAGAACCCACATATATATATATATATATATATATATATATATATATATATATGCACTGATTTTATTTATTTATTTTTATTCTTCATTTTTCCTTTATATATTTTCATAAACTTCATCTATTTCCCTTCAATTTCATAGATTTATAATCAGCCCATAAATTATTAATTTACTTGACTTGGAGGTAAAGGGTTGCTTGATGGGTTGGCACACAGACTGTCTGCTTTTGTGACTGCTGTTTCTTAAGAGCGTGCATAGAATATGTCTAGTTGTATGGAATTGCCACATTGTGTTTTATTATTATTATTATTATTTTGATATATTTATTCCAAAATATTTAACTGCTATTTGTTGGGATTTTCATTCATTTCCCTAATTTATTTATTTATTTATTTTATTTACAATTCCCATTAGAAACCTTTGTGTTTTCAAGGGAAATAAATCCATTATATTTTCAAGGGAAATGAATTTTAGAATGTGGTCCATATTAAGTCCAAGTTCAACCCTTTCATATTCCACCCTTCATATGTCTTGCTCACATCCGTTGATCTCTATGATGGGATCATGACCGTAGATCTCTGTGATGGGCAGAGTCTATAAATAGATGTGATGCTTAATGTTTTGGTCTCTAAGTTTGCTCCTCATAGTTTTGTTTCCTCACCATCGGGTTGTGAGTGAGAAAAGTTTAGAAGATCTATAACACAACTTTACCGTGTAAGCAGAGAGTTCTCCTTTGCACGTGTATGCTATGGCTGGAGGTATGTATGAAACTATTTCGCTTCCGCTTATAGTTTCAACAAATATATTTTGTTGAAATTAAAAAACAAGTTTGATATCTTTTGAGATATCATTTAGTTATGTAGAATATGAAAATCTTTCATTTGGTATCAGAGCGAGCTTAACCTCTGCCTTGCTTACTCTGTTTCACTTTGTTTATATACTCGTATACGTGATTTCAATTTTGGGCAATTGATTGATTATGTTATGATTAGAATCCTTAAGAACATTGATTTCTAATGTATCTAATTATTGTTACACAAGTTTAAATCATGGTTGGACATAAGGTTAATGTCCATGCTTGTTGCCCAATTTTGGATTAAAAACGTTATAATTTCGATGCTTTAAAAAAAATAAATAAATAATAATAAAATAAAATAAAATAAATAGGAAATCATGTTGTAATCAAGTTCTAAATGATTTTATGAACTGTTTGACACATAATTGATTTTGTAATTAATTATGAGTCATTTTTTTTGTATTTTAATGTGTCTAAATTATTTAGTTATTTTGTTAAATTGTATGTTTAATTTTGTGTTAAATTAAACACACAATATTACGTATATAATTTATTCATATTAAAATTATAATTAAGAACTTGTTTGGTTTAAACTTGAATAACTCTTATGCATAAATTATTTATTTATTTCTTGAAAATTTTTTATGTATAAATTTATGGTTATTATACATGCAAAATTATGTTAAATAATATTTATGCATTGTTATTCATTTTATTTGCATTATATATGATTATATGCAAATGTTTAGCTCTTAATAAAGAGTTAGCTAATAATAGTTGATTCATATAATTTTAATTAATTAAGGAATAACCACAACATCTTTAGTTAATTAAAATTATATATTAAGTTCATGAATCATATTATAACATTAGTTGTAATTAATCATATGAGATATAATGAAATCTTCCCACAGGAATTTTGTTATATTTGTGTGATTAATTAGGATGAAATATCAACTTAAATTTATTAATCTTCCCACATGAATTAATAAATGGAACATAATTTGATAGTTTTATCATAAAGTTATTAAATGAATCTAATTGAGTAGGATTTTAGCTCACAAGCAAATTCTATGTCACTAGATTCATTGATTTGAGCGTGACTTACATTGGTAAAACATGTCATTTTGTTTAAGTCTTAATTTTTTGTTTAATGAGCATATATATTTGATAAATTTTGCAGCTTATTCAACCTCGCGAACATTTCGATTTTAAGTGTGATATTCCCAAATTAAAGGGAGATAACTATAAAGTGTGGAAAGAGAGAATTCTTCTCCATTTAGGATGGTTGGATATTGATTATGCTATAAGAAAAGACGAACCACCCGCCATTATCGAAACCGACGATTCCGGATGCCGTTAATCTTTATGAAAAATGGGAGCGATCCAATCGCCTCTCTGTGATGTTCATAAAGACTAAGATATCTGCTGGTATTCGTGGTTCTGTCGAGCAGTATGATAAGGTCAAGGACCTTCTGAAAGCCATTGATGAGCAGTTTGCTACATCTGATAAGGCTTTGGCCAGCACCTTAATTATGCAGTTTTCATCCATGAAGCTCACAGGAATTAAAGGTGTGCGTGATCATATCATGCACATGAGGGACATAGCGGCTCAGCTAGAAACTTTGGAAGTTAAAATGTCAGAATCTTTCCTTGTTCATTTCATTTTAAACTCTACGCCCTAACAATATGGACCCTTCAAAATCTCTTATAACATACATAAAGACAAATGGTTAATTAACGAGTCATTGACCATGTGTGTTCAAGAGGAAGGTAGGTTAGCAATGGAAGAGGGTGAAAAGGTGAATTTCACTACTCAAGGAAAGAGGAAGAGGGATCAATCCAAAAAAAAAAGAAAAGGGTAAGATTCCTCCTCAACCAGACATAAAGAAAGAGTCAAAGTGTTTCTTCTGTAAGAAGAAGGGGCACATGAAGAAAGACTGCATTAAGTTTAAGAACCGGCTCGACAAGAAAGGTACTCAACTTTCCTTTGTCCGTTATGAATCTAATATGGTTAGTGTTAATCATAATACATGGTGGATTGATTTCGGTTCTACAATCCATGTTTCTAATACCTTGCAGGGTATGCAAAACCTAAGGAAGCCAATGGGAAATGAACTATGCATCTATTCAGGAAGCAAGATGAGTTCACATGTAGAAGCCATTGGCATATGCAGTTTGGTTTTAAGCAGCGGTTTTGTTTTACATTTGGAAAAAACTTTTTATGTTCCAAGTTTTTCTAGGAATTTGATTTCTATTTCAAGACTTGTACCTTTGGGTTTTTCCTTTAACTTCTTGGATTCTGGTTTTAGTTTATCTTTTGAATCTAAAGTTATTGGTTATGGTACTTTGTCCGATGGTCTTTACTCTATTGAATTGCAAAATGATGCTGCTTAAATTCTATGCATGTTACTGCTGGGTTAAAACGATGTGTTGTGAATGAGGAATCCTCTATGTTGTGGCACCGGAGATTAGGACATATCTCCATTAAGAGAATTAAAAGTTTGACAAATGAAGGGGTACTTTGTACTTTGGATTTTGCTGACTTTGGGACTTGTTTAGATTGCATAAAGGGTAAGCAAACTAATAAGTCTAAAAAGGGTGCCAAGAGGAGCACAAACCTATTGGAGATCATACATACGTATATTTGTTGTCCAGACATGGATATAGTTGGTCCAAAATACTTTATCACCTTTATAGACGATTATTCACGATATATGTATCTCTACTTACGTCGTTCTAAGGATGAAGCTTTGGATGTCTTTAAAGTCTTTAAGGTTGAAGTAGAGAATCAAAGTGGAAAGCAAATTAAAATTGTGAGGTCAGATAGAGGTGGTGAGTATTATGGAAGATACATAGAGAGTGGACAAGAACCTGGTCCATTTGCGAAGTTTCTTCAAGAGCATGGGATTGTTGCCCAACACACTATGCCCGGTTCTCCGGATCGAATGGTGTGGCGAAAGAAGAAACCGAACTTTAATGGACATGGTGAGAAGTATGCGAGTAACTCGAAACTTCCCGAATTCTTGTGGATTGAAGCTCTAAAGACGGCCGCGTATATATTAAACAGAGTTCCAACCAAGGCTGTTCCAAAGACGCCTTTTGAATTATTCAAAGGTTGGAAACCAAGTTTGCGACATATGCGCGTTTGGGGATGCCCGTCTGAAGTAAGAATTTACAACCCACAAGAAAAGAAGTTAGACCCTAGGACCATTAGTGGGTATTTTATTGGATATGCTGAAAGGTCTAAAGGGTATAGATTCTATTGTCCATCTCATAACACTAGGATTGTGGAATCAAGAAATGCAAAATTTCTTGAGAATGACTTGATCAGTGGGAGTGATCAATTTCAAGATATTATTTCTGAAAATGATCACTGTAAAGCTCAACCCTCTAGATCAAGTGACAGATTGATTGTCATTCACACTCCTCAAGGACAAACAAGTGTTAGACAACCAATCACTAAAGTTCCACAAGCTGTTAATAAAGATCAAGTAGATCAAGTTGTTAATGAGAAACAACAAGATATTGTTGAACAACCTGTTGATCAACATGCACTTGAAAAGAATGTTGAAACAACATTAAGAAAATCTACTAGAGAAAGAAAATCAGCCATACCTAGTGATTATGTTGTGTATCTTCAAGAATCAGACTATAACATTGGAGCCGAAAATGATCCTGAAACGTTTTCACAAGCCATGAGTTCTAAGGAATCTAACTTATGGCATAATGCCATGAAAGATGAGTTGGATTCTATGGCATCTAATCGAGTCTGGGATCTCGTTGTGTTGCCTAATGGTATAAAAGTCATTGGATGTAAGTGGGTTTTTAAAACAAAGAAAGACTCGCAAGGCAACATTGAGAGACATAAGGCTAGACTTGTTGCCAAAGGGTTCACTCAGAAGGAAGGAATTGACTATACGGAGACATTTTCTCCTGTATCTAAAAAGGACTCTCTCCGAGTAATAATGGAGTTGGTAGCTCATTTTGATTTTGAGTTACATCAAATGGATGTGAAAACGACATTCCTTAATGGTGATCTAGAGGAAGAGATTTACATAAAACAACCAGAAGGATTCTCCTCTAGTAATGGTGAACACTTGGTCTGCAAGCTAAATAAATCCATATACGATTTAAAACAAGCCTCCCGTCAGTGGTATTTGAAATTTCATGAAGTTATCACTTCATTTGGTTTTGAAGAGAACGTCATGGATCAATGTATATACCAGAAGGTTAGTGGGAGTAAAATTTGTTTTCTTGTACTGTATGTGGATGATATTTTACTAGCAACCAACGATAAAGTTTTACTTTATGAAGTGAAACAATTCCTCTCTGGGAACTTTGATATGAAGGATATGGGTAAGGCATCTTATGTCATTGGCATTAAGATTCATAGGGAAAGACCTCGAGGTATTTTAGGTTTGTCTCAAAAGGCCTATATCAATAAAGTTCTAGAAAGATTTCACATGAAGAATTGTTCACCAAGTATAGCACCTATTGTGAAGGGTGATAGATTCGATTTGAGTCAGTGCCCGAAAAATAATTTCGAACAGGAACACATGAAGAACATTCCATATGCTTCAGCCGTCGGCAGCCTTATGTATGCTCAGGTTTGTACCAGACCTGACATTGCATTTGCTGTTGGAATGTTGGGAAGATATCAGAGTAATCCAGGTATTGACCACTGGAAAGCTGCAAAGAAAGTAATGAGATATCTTCAAGGTACAAAGGACTACATGCTCATGTACAAACAAACTGATAATTTGGAAGTGATCGGCTACTCCGATTCAGACTATGCTGGCTGCATTGATTCTAGAAAATCAACATCTGGTTATATTTTCATGCTAACTGGTGGAGCTGTATCTTGGAGAAGTGCTAAGCAGACCTTGACTGCTACTTCCACTATGGAAACTGAGTTTGTATCATGTTTTGAGGCTACCTCACATGGTGTATGGTTGAAGAGTTTCATATCTGGGCTTAGAGTCGTGGACTCTATTTCGAGGCCATTAAAGTTGTACTGCGACAACTCAGCTGCAGTATTTATGGCTAATAACAATAAAAGTGGAAGTCGAAGTAAACACATCGACATCAAATATTTAGCCATAAGAGAACGTGTTAAGGAAAATAAAGTGGTCATTGAACACATTAAGCACCGAGTCGATGATTGTCTGATCCTTTGACTAAAGGCATGCCACCAAAGAATTTCAAGGATCATGTAGTGCGAATGGGACTTGGTTCCATAATGTGATTTTTTTATTTTTAATGAAACTCTTATTCAGTTGATATTTTCTCATATGATTTTGTGCACATATTTGTTTATTGTGAGAAATATCATTTGGTTTGGACCTAGAATAGACATATGATTTATTCATTAAGTCATATGGGTTAGTATTGAGACTTGATATAGTGTAATACATGGAAAATAATACTCACTATAAGAGGACCTATCATCATGATTCATATATTTTGCTTCTCTATATGGTGTGTGTTGAACAATATGGACCAAGTGGGAGAATGTTGGGATTTTCATTCATTTCCCTAATTTATTTATTTATTTATTTTATTTACAATTCCCATTAGAAACCTTTGTGTTTTCAAGGGAAATAAATCCATTATATTTTCAAGGGAAATGAATTTTAGAATGTGGTCCATATTAAGTCCAAGTTCAACCCTTTCATATTCCACCCTTCATATGCCTTGCTCACATCCGTTGATCTCTATGATGGGATCATGACAGTAGATCTCTGTGATGGGCAGAGCCTATAAATAGATGTGATGCTTAATGTTTTGGTCCCTAAGCTTGCTCCTCATAGTTTTGTTTCCTCACCATCGGGTTGTGAGTGAGAAAAGTTTAGAAGATCTATAACACAACTTTACCGTGTAAGCAGAGAGTTCTCCTTTGCACGTGTATGCTATGGCTGGAGGTATGTATGAAACTATTTCGCTTCCGCTTATAGTTTCAACAAATATATTTTGTTGAAATTAATAAACAAGTTTGATATCTTTTGAGATATCATTTAGTTATGTAGAATATGAAAATCTTTCACTATTGAGACAATTTTTTATAGTATATATATATATATATATATATATATATATATATATATATATATATATATATATATATATATATATATATATGTATATGTATATATATGTGTGTGTGTGTGTGTATATATATTTTCATTTGAATAAACCATTTTTGATGTAAATGTTCAACGATTTAAAAAGATATTTAATTTTTTTTTAACAATTTGATTTGTTTATATATATATATATATATATATATATATATATAGAGAGAGAGAGAGAGAGAGAGAGAGAGAGAGAGAGAGAGAGAGAGAGAGAGAGAGAGAATGAAATATTTAAAAAAATTGATTCTACATAACCCTTGAAAATTATATTGAGTGAGTACATTTTCATACTAGTAGATAAGATTCTTAACTTTAATGTTAAATTATTACCAAAGAAACTATATGATAAAAAAATTACATAATTGTTCAATTTAGGGAATTTCATATGCCCAAATATGATTCTCAAGACTGCAAATTAATTTAATTCTTCTAAACAAAAAATAAAGTGATACTCACCACATTGAATCAAACTAGAGAGATTGAGCTATTCTTTTCTCTGCATGTGGCACATAATTGCACATGAGAATAGGTTGACCAATCATTCTCTTATTGAAGCATAGAATTATAGATGAGAAAATTTTAATAGCACTTAAAAAATATAAAATAATGATGATAATAACATTAGTTCTATCATTATGTATATGCAAAAAGTAAATAAGATAATAAACTATCCTGTGTTATTTATCATTGCTTGTAAGAAGCAAAGTATGGACTTGAGGTTACTTCATAGAAATCATGAATGCAAATCTGTATAGGATTGATTAAAACTATTATTGATGATAATGAAACAATCACTTTATGCTGAAATATTTATTATTTCTGCACAAAATTTGAAGTCAAGTGCCTTGAACATGTCAATATATTCTTAAGATTTGATTTAATTCACATATTATTTCATAAATAAGATTATGTATTTTACATAATTAGTATGCAAATTATAAGATGTGATATAAATATATAAGAACCATTAGTGTATCATATGTAATATTGCACTAGTTAAGATTATATGAAGTGTTTAATAATATATATCCATAACATCTTAACATGTAATGAATTTTTAAAATGTATCATATATCATATTTTTCTAATGATATATATATGTTAGAATCAATAACTAATATTGAGTTAAGATTCAAGCACATAATTAATATACTCTTGAAATCAATGTGGATAACTCCTATCAAGCAAAAACCCTCTTTTATGTTGAATATTTTGTATTTATTCTTGTATAATTATTAAACTAGGTTGAAAGGTTTCCACATGAATTTGATATTAATATGAAATATTATGTTGTAAATTTTAATTTAATAAAGTACTATTTTAAGTATGAAATGAGTGATTATGCAAGATATGCTTAGTTGATGGTGGCTTATACCATAAATAATGACATTATTTTGTGTGTGCGTATGTATGCATATAAATCTACATACATACATACATATATATGTAAATGACTAAAGTGCATGTATAATAAAAGGACAGTTAAATGAATGATTCACACATGGTTTGGTAAATCAATTTTTTTTTTCCATCTGAGGACAAATTAATGAGTTTCTTTAAGTGATTGAAAGAAAACAAGTGTATGATTCTCTACGAGGTGAAAAAGGGAATGAATAAATATATATAAGTTTGGGTAATATGTATAAATAATTTAAGATTATTATGATGCCTATGGGCAATAGGGTAATGTTTATATTCATGATGAAGAAGGCTAATTCTGGTACTATGAAAGAATATGACATGCAAGATAGCTAATTCAAACATTAGTTAGAATATGTGATTGTTGTACTTTTATGCTATGACAAAAAGTGAATATTTTCACAAATATATACATATATTTTTAATGTGAAATATTAAAGAAGCCAACAATGTAGTGAGTTTCAAAACAAAATCACAATATGCATCATTTAAATTGAAAAACACGTGAATATTTTCTTCTCTATTATGAATAAGTTACATATGCATATTGTATTTCTTTGCATAATGCATTCTCTTCATGTGTTAAATTCTTGGATAGGTTTTGGGTAAACTACTAAACTTCGTGTTTAAAACTGATGTATCTATCTTTATTACCCGTTTGAGTTAAATGAAATGAGATTATGAAATAATCATTCAAGAACCATAAATATCATGAATGATATGAAACACCTATTTATTTTTGGATAATAATGATATAACTACACATGTGAGATGGTGTAAACCTTGATGTTATATAATCATGGATTGTACAATTGAAGGACTTTAATATTTACTTTTCATTCTTGTGAATTTAACATGTTTCTCTATTATGATTGATGAATCCTGTGTTTTGGATGGATAACAATAAACATTGATGCAAACAATTATAAAAATATTTAGTTTGTAATATACACAAATGTTGTATCCCTCCCTCTGTTTCCTTCCAGCTTATATAAATAATTATGCGTATGAATTATATGCATTACCTTGTGACAAAAATATTTTAGGCCGACACACCTTTCTTCATATATGTGAAACATAATCACACATGAGAAATGTTTTTTTTTATCGTATATAAATCATCTCATTATGTACAACACACCAAACATACCTGATCATGTCATTTTGGTCATATTATCCATTCCAAAAGATTTAATCAATGAAACCTATAAAATATCTAATATTCTTCTATTTACCAGTAATCTCTATGCATGCCCGTTGATAAGAAGAGCTGATTAATGCAAAATAGGTGAAATTTTATCATTAATGTTTAAATGGTTCATTGAGAGGTGAAATGGATATGAAATTATACCCATGAATCAGGTTTTTAAATTTTTTATTCGCCATCACTTGAAGATAATTATGCTTATTTACTTAACATTTAACTTTTATTAATTTGTAACTATTGAATCTATGTAATTGCATATATTAAAAACAAAATATATTCTTTGATATATATAATTATGTGTGATTGCATGTGTGCATGTATGCGCGCGTGTGTGTGTGTGCGCGCGCGCACTCGCGCGCCGCATAATTACTATACATTTACCTATCTAACACCGAGAGTTTGATTTAAGAAAGTTGATGGTAATATTATTTTTGTGTTGTAAAAAATTTGAGTGCTATGTATGCTAAAAATAGTAAATATTGATGCTAATTTTGGAGGTTGCTTTGAGTATTGTAACGTAAAATACAAATGTCATAAAATATTTTCAAGGCAAAAGTGAATAAAAGTACAAAGTTCAGATCAAAAGTATAATGACATTAGAAGACCATCTAAAAGATTATTGAGATGAGTTTTCATTATGGCAATAACTTTTTCTATACAATGCTAAGTGGTTGATTGCACTTGAGTTTAGTTAGTTGAGATACAGAAAAAAAAAAGAACTTTTAACGAAGAGAATAAGATGTTATGAGCTCAAGTATAGGAGAAGGAGAATGTTATATTAGTGTTTGAAGATAAAATTGGGATATCATCTTCTGAGACCTTTAAGACTTTAATAACTCTTTGGTTTATTCAAACGTCAAGATCATCTAGGAGGCTTGTGATCGTATATTAAATGTGAAGGCAAGGACATGAAATACTATTGTCTTAAAAAAAAATTGGGCTATTTTTAAGGAAGACGGTTGGCACACTATAAAGCTAGCAACAACTTAATTTTAATTTCTTAAGAAAACTCATTTGGTGCACTGTAAAGCAAGAGGTAAGAATATCTTCTCCAAACGAGGAACCTAACGAGTCTATGAATATTGAAGATGATACAGAAACTAAATTAACCTTGGAAAATAATGTGTATAGAAAAGGACGCAAAAAAGTAATGTCTTAATGACTCATCATGCTCGTGCATGAAAAAGTGGACAGCTAGATGTTAGGGTTTTAAGTGTTTTTAAAAAAAAAATGAACAATTATAGAGGAAGAAGACATAAATGAGTGATACTAATGTCCTAACATTGCTCCTTATAATAAAGAAAGAGGAGAAAGAATTTGTAAGGATTTTAAATAAGAGTGATATGGGCTAGGGAGAAACATATGAACGTGTTTGGACAACATATTCATATGAGTTGGATTGCTTCAGGGTCATAGATGTTGAATTGGGAGCATGTACTATTCTGGTTTGTACTATTCTGATTCATGTGTACCCATATCAAGTTTTAACACTTATCTCAACAGTACTCCATCCTCAACACTTTACTACTAAAGTTAGTCAAATGTTATCCAAAAGTTGTTCTATTTAGAACCATCCAAACAATAATTAAATAGAGGTACTGAATTGAAGTGCTAGCTAGAATAATTTGTTATCATCTTCTTTTAAATATTAGTGATCCAATAAAATTATGGTGAGAAAACAATTGATTACCTCACATTATTTATAATTTATATTTGGATGCTCGCACGTTAATTTGATGAAGAAAAAATAAGTGATTCTTTAAAACATATTATTCATGTGATGTGCATATATGTGTGTCTGTGTACAAATGGTGAGTGATGGTCAATAGTAGTCGGCAATAAAGTAATGCTGGACTTCAGTTCCTTCGCTAAGCTTCAGTCCTCTTTTAGGCTTCAAATTAGCCCCCCATCCCTCCTCCGGTTCCTTCATGAGAGGGTTAAGGCTCTATTTATAGTCCTGATTGAAATTAATGCAAGAATATGAATCATTATTATCGAACGACTCAGAGAGATTTCATCAATCAGACGACGTTTGATGGACATTTAAATGCTTTAGCAATGTCAGTATTAAATGATTTTGTGCTCATTAGATTTGTCTTGTCGAGACGCTCGATTTGACTATAAGTTTATCGGATTTGACGTTCATTTGATTTTTCAAATATGCTCGGAATGCTTCCAGAAGCAGTTTATGTATTGATCGAGGCTTATTTGATTTAGGGTCTGTTTGGGGCAGCGGCAGCTTATCCAGCTTATCCAGATAAGTAGCTTATCCTGATAATCTGCTGATCAGTAGCTTATATGGATAAGCTGACAAACTGTTTGGTTTTTGCGTTTGAAAAATAGCTGATTCTGGATAAATGATAATTCTGCCCCTGTTCTGGATAAGTTTTGAACTGTAACAAGGCACCTGCAACTATTGCGACATTGCAAAATCTATTCCAATGTTTCAGTTTATTGGATAGAAAGATTTGAACCAGAAACAAAGCACGAAAAATTATTGCGGTATTTCCTAATCTATTCCCTAGAAACACTGGAGGTCAGGACAGGTTAAAAATTTACCTAGCGGCAGACATGAAGCACTGCAAGATGTGACGTTGCTCCCGCTCGATGGGAAGAAGAGCAGAATATTTCGCTTTGCCCTAGAGATTGCACCTGATTAGGATATTTCAGGACGAACGAAGAGGAACGAAGTGGAACTAAGGAGGTAGGGCGCGAAGTTCATTCGGCTGAAGGAGCAGCCAGGCCTCACCTCCTTCTGAGGCGTCGTTCCGTAGATTCCAGTGGTGTATATCGGCGGCGGCGATGAGGAGAAGACGACGGGGGAGGTGCGAAAGGATGAGAAAGATGGGAGTTTCAATGGTCTCTGTAACGAGCGATCCCTTTGTTGCCGGAATGATGAGAAAGATGGAAGTTTCGGTGTCTCTATAACGAGCGATCCGCCATCGCGATTATCATCACGGGACAGAAGGGATCGCGAGAGATCCGTGCGAGAAGAGGCAGATGAGAAGACGATGGCGAGAGTTTTCTTTTGCTCAGATCGAACATGGATCGCGGGGTCCCACCAGCGATTCGCTTCTAATGTAAAATTCAGAACGACTTATTTAGAAACGCTCCTAAATGTTTTTTCCAAGTGACAAGTGGCGTTTTTTAAAACACCACCGCTGCAAATAAGTTCTCCCAAACACACCCTTAGATTAGACTAATTTAAATTTCATTGGGTCAGTCTCGTTCAACGAACCAGTTGAATGTAAGTTTGCTGAAATCAGACTTCAGGATGACTTTTATCAAAGTTTGAACGTTTCTTACTTAACTCATTGCTTAGTAGTTGGTAAGTATGCATTCCACACATTTTTTTTGTATTTACATATCTAACTCCTAAATAATCAAATTAACATACGTGTCTATCAAATCTTTAACATCACATGAATAATATGACAATCACTGCATTTTTAGAAGTAAAACCTCTTTATGCATAAGTTTATGACTCAAATATGGGATAAATGTAAATATCAAAGTTTGGTTATTAAATATGTAATTACAAAAGAATTGTGAGGCATATATGTAAATTTCCTTTTTTTCCCCCTTTCTGATATTCTACTTCCCAGTTTTCACAATCGGTCGAATTGGTCCTCGCTTCTTCTCCGTTCGAGGAAGGAGGAGGAAAGGGGGAACGTCGGGGCAGTCTCAGAGATTGGCGAAATGGCAGATCAAACTGCGAGGGGCGAGGAGTTTGAGAGGAAGGCGGAGAAGAAGCTTACGGGATGGGGAATCTTCGGATCGAAGCACGAGGATGCTGCAGATTTGTACGAGAAGGCCGCTAATTGTTACAAGTTAGGAAAGAACTGTAAGGGCTTTTTTCGTCCCCTCCTTCTGTTTCGAATCTGTATTTCGTTTATGTGTTTTGTGTTGCGCAGCGAGTTTTCACAATCAATGTATTTTTGAATAGTTGACATGTTTTAGGCGATTCGATGGTTGTAGTTTGGATATTTGTTAGGTAATTAATTAGGTTTAATTATTTCTCGGATCGTGATGGATTTAGGTTGATTTTGGATTATTTGGAGAGGGTTGTGCTATATAACCTTGTTAGATAACTCAAACTTTCAGAGGATGTTTGGTTACAGTAAGATTGATGTTAAGTGGGATTCAACAAGTCTTACTGTTGCTTGTTGGAATACCATATCGGTAAAAGGAGAGAATTTATACTAAGAAAGTAGAGTTTAGTGCACGGTAGACACTTTTTTTTAAAAATGTATTTTTGCATGTCTGAAAAGGGGAAAGCCACACGGCATGGTTTAGTTGAACCAATTTCTATCAGTTATAATCCCAATTTTTATAAGGCTACATTTCTCTAAAATTGAAAAAGACATAATATAATCCAAAAGGTCTAAATTATGGTGAATTCAACTTGCAGCGATGGTGAAGGGAATATGGAGTTATTCATGTGGATGGCATTATATGGCGGTCAAGGTAGTATCTTGCCATAGAAAAAAGAGGGGATTGGATGACTTGGACTTGGGTGGAGGTGCAGCTGGAGGTTGAGGTAGACTCTTATCTGTAAGAAAGGGAGACGATTGGGGCAATCCATCTATTGAAACATGGGAGGATTAAACAATCCTAAGTTTGTGTGCAATTGGAAAAGTTGATGTATGATGGATTATGTGACACCATAACGGTCGACAAGCAATCCTATTAGTGATCAGAGTTCTAGAATTCTCTGTGATTTAGTGTTTTATTTCACATGCTCATAGTGTGTAGAATGAGGGATTATTTGTATATTATGGGAGACGTGTTTTAGCCTTTTTTTCATAATATTTTGTATTAGTGTGGCCGAATGATCTCATCCTTAGGTCTAACTAAAGGAAATGTTTAAAGACATTTTTGATGATTTATGGTGGCTTGGTGTCGACAGTGATTGTTGTTTGCAATACCTTTGATAAAAAAAATGAAACATACTGTTTTGAAGCTCTTGAACACTGCATTTGGACCGGCTTTGGGAGTATCCGTCATGACTCCCGCGTCAGGCAGCATAATAACTCTCACAAGTCTTGAGCTAGAGAGGATAAAACATGACTAGAGAAATGACGAAATTAATATAGGGTGTGGAGATGGTGGTAAATTGCTCAAGAATAGGAAAGTAGGTGGAAATATTCCAAATCTTGAGAGATTCCTGACAGAGAAGTTGACTAGCATCAGAAAAGGAGGGGAGAGAGAGGGGGAGAGAGAGAGAGAGGGAGCACAATGATGGGGAGAGCGAAAGAAGCTGTGAGAGGCCTACCTTACACAAATCCCATCTCATAAAACGAGATCTAAAAGTCATTTGGATCTTGCTGTCCCAATTTCTCTTTTTTGGCAAATATAAAGCTTTGATTAAATCTCATTTTGAAGCACATAACAAACAACCTCTTAGAGTAATTATCTGTGTCTGGGTTGATGATGACCTTCATAGAATTTTTAACTCTAGTTGGTGTTATGTTAAGCTGTGTTTGATGGGCATCTTTTATCATCATATTTCATGAACATTTTAATGAGATAGCTGATTTGCTTCTAGGCACATCCTCTTTAAATGTTTACATCTTGAGGCATTCAAAGTCTTATTTTTTTGTGAAAGAACTATCACACTGTAATTCCTCTTTCATTACTAATATACTTTTTTAATGGCACACATGATGAAATTCTATACTAGATTTCAAACTTACCCATACTCTTGTTGCAGTATGACTTTAAAAGCGACATGTTTTTAATAAGAAAAGGCAAAATTGAGATGTATTAGCTATTAGGATTATGAAAGATTATTATATTGTGATAGGCTTTCTTGTACTCACAAATGATTTTTCGTCTTGTTCCACTTCTGCGTGCCATAAGCTTCATCAGCTGATATTAAAGTTACCATTTTCAAGCATGAAAGCTTACCGATATTGTGGTTACTTAATCAACATTTTTTATAGGCGCCTAAAAATTTTGACTTTATTCTGAAATATTTTAACATCAATCATTTAATATACTATTTTGAGTAAAACTTACCAGTTTTATGTACTCACCTTTTGCTCATTTACAACACTCACCATGTAATTATTTCCAGAACTTACGCAATTTTCAAAGAAAGTGTAGTTCTTTATAGGAGGAGCTGATCTTAGAGTAGAACATTAGAAACTACTGTTCTATTGGCTTACCGTTTAATACTTTTGGTGTCTCAGGGGATAAAGCTGGAGCAGTATACACCAAGATGGCAAGTTGCCACTTGAAGGTACATTCATTGCTTTTCTTGTTCATTTTCTCTTCGCATAAACATAATGTTTCTGTCTAATTTGTCTTCCATGTACAGTCAGACAGCAAACATGAAGCAGCATCGGCTTATGTGGATGCGGCGAACTGTTATAAGAAAATTTCTGCTCAAGGTTCTGTATAAGCTTCCGGTTACTTTCTTAGAGATTTATTTCTCTTTTAAGGAGGGCGTTATTAGCAGTTTCATGTTTTTCACTGTCAAAGTATGCTTGCCTTCTTTACTTAGCTTGTGGAAACTCAATTCACTATTTAATCTTCAGTTCGAAGTGTTAGTTTGATATATTGTGAATATCTGACAGTAAATTGCATTGGAAAAAATAAGCGATTTGAAGTCTTTCTATCGTTCATATGCATTCTAAAGATTAATAGAAACATATAATGACATTTGTCTTTGCTTTATATTATGCTCCATTAATTGGCTTAACATAAAAATCATTTTTATGATATATTTTCTTAGGATGAGTCTAAATGGAAACTTATATAATTTTAGTTTATGCCTAAGCCTTATTACTTTATGTCATTGGTTTATCATATCTTAGAATTTTGATTCTCTTACAGTTAACAGAGTCTGGAAAATTTATGTTCTTTTGTTCTTACATATTGGTTCAAAAAGCAATTTTTCTAATTATTTGGCATTCTTCTAATCTTCAAAATTTCATCAAAGAGAATTGTTAACTATTATATAATATATTTTTTTTAAATCGCACAATCGGATATTGAGTCCTTTTTGTCTGCAAGGCGAGGCTTAAGCCTGAGAATCAAAATGTTTAATTAATAAAAAAAAATGAAATAAGAAGTATAATACTAATATCAAAGCTATCAAATGAGATCATAAATATTAACCTCCCTAACTCTAATTCAACATGAACAAGTCATTCAAGTTACTAAGATTATAATTTATGAATTTAAAAGTTTTCACGCTCATCTTATAATGAATCTTCATTGAAGTCCTTAATAATGAATTATTTTTTGTTCTTTCTTTTTCTAAGTCTGTGTCAACATCCTCTCAATCTTTCTCATCGTTTATTTTAATTATCTGCTTTCCTAATCAATAAAAAGTAATAAGAACTTTAATTAAGATTTAATTTTGCAAATATATTGATGATTATGATTTCAATTATATAACATTTTATAGTAAAATTCTGTGTTATTTTCTTGTTGACTTGTCTTCTTCTTGTTTTTCTCTATAAAAAATCAACATTGGGATTTTCCTCTTTCATTTATGATTCTATAACTTTATTTTCATTCTGAAAACTATTCATTATTTGATGGCACATCATAACGAAGTTATGAGTTTTTACTATATTTCAAAATCATGTCTTCTACAAATGTTCATCTCTTACTCCAGTATTGTACATAATAATATAATATAAACCAATTAGTTCATTCTTGAAATGATCAAATGATTTCTCTCTTGGTTTGAGCTTTTTTTATATGCATTCCAATTCTGCTTACACTCTGCTGATTAGATATAAGACCCAGTATTTTGATTGTATTTCTTCGTAGTTCTGGGATTTCATTTCTACTTTTAATCCGTTGCTTAACTAATTTCAAAGATTCCCTTATAAACTTAGTATTTTGATGGTAAATATGGGACACACCCCTTATTGTGCAATGTTGTACGTAGAATCCCTTAAAACTGTTCAAGTCTTAATAGGCATTTATTTGAACCTGTAGATTTATTATGCGTCTTCTTCATAACTAACTCCACCTCTTTTTCTTTATTAATCCATGACATACTTCATTATTTTTTCATTATGATCTTTTAAAACAATTTCTTTATAAAAACTATCAATTCAATAAGTTCTCGAAGCAACACTTTCAGATTTTCTTGATACCTTTCATTTCTAACTTAGATTCTTTATCTTAGCATATAATTCATTTAATTTGAGCGAAGTCTTGGGATTTTCTTAAATTTTTTTGCTTAGTTTTTCTACGTAGATCCATTTTCTTCTTCTTTACCACATTTATATTATAGAAGGATTTACTTGTTTGTAGCGTTGCTTTTATCAAATGTGTTCTAAAATGTTATTGTAGTGCTGTCGGCCAACATTTTTTGTTTTTAAAAGAATATAAAAATCTGGTGATTTAGTTTAATATAAAAAGGTATATGATTTTGAAAGTAGTTTTGAAAATAGTGTATTTTTAGTTTGAAAAATGAGACCGCCTGGATCTCATTTGTCCAGTAATTTGCATAATCGTGTCTGGTGTCACAAATGATACACCTTCTCGAAAAAGTAATGTATCTTGCGACGGTAGACCTAATCATACGAACTAAAGTGACTCGTGACATCCGTTTGATCTGCGAACCTTTATGTGCGACCGACAGCATTACTTCCCTACCTAATAGAAAAACTAGGTAGGGTTTATTTTACCAGGTTCAAGCTTCCCTATAGATGCAGCCCCATAAGTTAATTACATCTCAAATGACTGGTGTCACTCGAGAAAACTCTCGATAATGATCGGTGGTTCGTCTTCGAGAATCGAGGTTTAGGTTTCACGGTAGGACATGGAAAAGCAAGTGGGAGTGGCTCGAATGGAACGATTATTTCCGGAGTCCAAAGAAAGAAAGGTAGGGGATGTCACGGATCCGTAGGAACCCCAGGTGACTTCCCAACTATCCTATGGTGCGGTTGCGTTTTGGAGAAAATATTATTTAATTGTTTAATCCCGCTAATTTTATTATTTCGGACTTACACTCGCATAATACCCAATCATGCAAATAGCCCGCAGAGATATGAGGGTTTACGTCGTACCGTACGACAACCTCGGAACCTAAAGCGAGTTAGGACTTACGTTGCGCAACACGGTTGCACAGAAGCCTAAAGAGAAGGGTGAGGGATTACGTCGCGAGGAGCGAACTACCTCGAAGTCCTATATGTTGTTATTTAAACTAGAGAGAGTTTTCTGAAGAAGATCCTCTTGCTTCTCGATCCAAGTCTCCTCGTTGTCTTGCCTACGTGAGTCGACTCCAAGCTTTCATCGAAGTAATAATCCCAATGTCTAGCGTTCAAGTGGTTTTGTCGAGTGTGTTCAATGTTTGCGGTTTTGTTGTTGTTTCGGTTTGCATGCGGAGTAAAGTAAATTACTGAGTAAAATCGCTAGAAAGTAAAGCGCGATAAAGTGGGTTGCAGTAGAGTAATTTGCGATAAATAAACCGTAAAAGCGTACTGCGGCATCTACTGTCAGATTGTATGATTTGTATTATGACGATGACATGACTTGCAGTGGATTTAAATGGACTGCTTGGAAAATAAGCGAACGAGAAAACTCAAATCACGAAAGTCGGAAAGAAAACGAGTCGAGAAAGACACGTAAAACTCGTAATCACATATGAAATATCGGACCGGGTATAAGACATTGGAAAAGGTGGAGGCTCAGAATTGGATCGTAGTGCTATCCTACCTTGGATAAGAGTTACTAACCCGACGATCTAGGAGGGTAATCCTTAACCCAATCCAAGTGACTAACCATGAGCCTTTATATATTTTATAAGGAAAAATTCTTTTATTTTCATGCAAAAGTTGTTTAAGATTTTATGCGAGTTCTTTTAACAAGAAAAGAGATTTTTATTTTGTTTTGTAAATATTTTGTAAAATGATAGAAGTCACTGTACGTCAATCTAATCGTGCTTAAGACTATCGACGACCTAAGATTGTCTGGAAACAATCTAACCAAAGTCGGCGAATAAGTATCATCGGTCCTTTCCTCTCCCCATGGAGGTCCTCGAAGTAGAGATACTATTCTAATTATCCCTCATATCCCTCTATCCTCGTGTAGACGACACATAAGCATTATTATCATCGCCTCGCCACCTGCAGACCTCGGACTCACACTCAAGTCAGATGATCTATATGTGGCAAAACAAATGTCCCCGATTGCGGGAGGATTTGATTAGTAATGTTCAGCTCAAATCCCGTGCAGTCGGATTTTAATATTGGTTAAGTCATTTCGAGAATTCCATTATTCGATTTAATTAAGGAAGTGTGAACCATGCCTCGGTGCGTTCCCGTGTCTAGTGTCTCTAACAGCTTGTGAATTAGGATCAGGCGTCTAGTTCACTGTGCATTCGAAGGTCATGTGGATGTGCTCTCACCTAGGGTGTGATCCTGAAGTCTAGGAAATCTGCAGTGAAGGTTGAGTGAATCTCACCTAGGGTGTGCTCCTAAGGTTTAGGAAGTCTATGCTGTGGATTAGGTGGGTGACTCTCACCTAGGGTGTGCTCCTAAAGCTCAGGAATCGTATGCCGAGGACTAGTGGGTGACTCTCACCAGTGTGTGTACCTAAGACCTAGGAGCTCTACACTCTAACTCGTGCTCAGTGACTAAAAGTGTTTTACTCTTCCTCAAGTTAAATCAGAAATTTCCCCTTTTTTGTGACTTAACCGTTTTAAACAACAATAAAAAAAAGAAAGAAAAAAAGAAAAAAAGAAAAAAAAAAGAGAAAACGGAGAAAGCCGGCTCACTTCCAACACAAGCAAAAGCCAAAAGAGAGGAAAATGCAAGTGAACCGGGCCAAAATCACAATTTTAAGGCTTCCAACGACTCGGGGCAGCAACTAGCAGGCCTATGTGGCGATTCTATGATCTCCTACGACTCGGGGCAGTGATTAAACACTCCAAACAACACTTAACAATTTTCTACAGAACTTCTAAACCTTCGAACAACAATTTAAATGATTCCAAACAACATTTAAGTGATTCCAAACAGCAAAAAAAAGAATCCCAAATGGCTCCAAACGGTGTGGAAATTAATATTTAAACGGAGCAACAAAACCCTCCAAAATAGTGAACAAATGAGCATTTAAATGGAGCATGCAGCTCTCCAAAAGCAACGAAGAAATTGGCATTTCAAATTGTGCACAAAACATTTTTAAAACAGTAAAAAAAAAATGATATTTAAATGGTTCATAAAGATCTCCAAAACAGTGAAAATATTGTACCCAAAGAAACTCTTAAATCTTCTCTGAAACAGTGAAAGTGTTGGACGATATAAATACAAAGATAAAGCTCTAGATTTAAGACATGTAAAATGCTTCGAGCATCGTTTTAGCATGAATTGCAACTCATGCGACAGCATGAGATTTAAGTTTAGATGCTTGATATGTGAGTACATATGAATAGAGTGACATGCATGTAGATTTCTCAAAGTTTTAAGAAGAAATTATCAAAATAAATCATGATTCATATATAAACACCTGCTGTAAAAAAGCAATTTAAATTCAGGCACTTCAGTTCATGGAATAAACAATAGAAGCTTTGCAGGAGAGCAGAAAGCTGATAGAATCGAGTAAGGAAACAAGTTAGAAAAATACGACCTTATCCGAGCCGAGAAAATGCTTCCCGAACGGGCGGGGAGGCGTGATTTCGGCGGAGAAGACGAGAGGAGGTAGAGGCGAGGAGCGGGTAAAGCACGGAAGGGTTTCGGGTGAGTGAGGAAGAGGAAGGCGCCGCAGTGAGGCGAAATCGAGCGCTTCGACGCAGGGAGAAGGAGACGAGGCCGGTTGATTGTAGGCGAGGGCTTCTGTCGCGCGCAGGAGAGGGTTTTGTCGCGGCTTCGGTTCGCAGAGGGGAGGAGTCGAGCGAGAGAAATCGAGCGGGTCTTCTGTTGCGTGTGAGAGGGATGGCGACGCAGGAGAGCCTGTGCAGAGGAGAGGCGCAGGGGAGGGGATCAGCTCGAGCAGATTGGGAGCGTCGGTTGTTCGCGAAGATTTTCGTCTGGAGTCGAGCGGGGGAGAGAAGAGCTGGCCCAATGTTGAATTTTTTTTTAGTTGAGCGGGATACGAGTCGAACGGAAGCAGAGAGGCGGAGGTTTCGGCGTGAGGAGAATAACGAGCGAATCGAGCGTGAGAGGCTTTCATTGCAGGGAGGAGGAGAATCGAATCCGGAGCAGAAGAAGACGGGGCAAGTGAGATTGAGAGCTTTCGGTCCCCCCTCCGCCTGATTTGAATGCGAGGAGAGGTTGTATAGCCGAAGAGACGTTGCAGGAGGCATTGGCGGGGAATTAAATGAATTCTATTCAGGGACAGTCTTATTAGGAAAATAATAACCCGTAATCAAATATAATTAAGATAGAATTATTGGGTTAAATTTGAAATTCAAATTTTAAAATTTGAAACAATTAGCTTCGGCTCGTGTTCAACTCCGTGTCGAGCTCAAATTGAACCCGGGCTGAGTCCGAACCGGTGCCCCGCTAATTTAAAGAAAATGCGCATCGATTTTCATGCTAACGGCTCGCACGCGGAACCATAGTAATATGGGTGTCCTTCCTAGCTAAAGTTGACGTCCCGGACGCATCCGTGTGGTCCGTTTCATCATCCGGGGTCGTCCAGACAAGTTCACCGACGATCGTGTCAAAAAGTGTCAAATTATGGTGCGCGCGAATTCGAACGTCATTAAGGGTTTACCTGAGGCCGTCTGATCCTATGGGAACTCATTTTTGGCCCTCTACACGTTAGTCCTCAGCTTCTAGCAACCAGTGAGTCGAGTGCTTGGGACTACTCATGCGAGTGCCTCACAAAATGGTCTATAAGTGGTTCGAAGTCTACATGTGAGGTGGATTCAGTGACTAGTCCGTAGGATGGTCAGTAAAGAACTCCTAAAGCTAGATCCTAGGGTCTAAAGGAAATAGCCTAAGACCTCATTAAAATGAGGTCAACAAGTGCATAAGAAAATCTAGCTCTGAAAAAGCTACTTTTGAAAACAATTTTAGCCCTTTCTTATACATAAAATAGGAAAAGAAATTATATTCAAACATATTAATATATTCAAAAAATATTATATCTACTTTTCTTGAAGTGAATGAAGTAAAAAAACATAAACAAATAGACTTAAAGCATAAAAAATTAAGTAGTTTGCTTTCCTTAATACACATTTTGTGTATATTCTACTTTTAGTCATTATTAGTTCTAATGTATTTAATTTTTGTCGCTTTTAAAAGGCATTTTTTTTTTAATGATCTTTAGCCCTGTCACTTAAGTATAGACTTATTTAGGTCGTGTTCCTAAAAAGCTATGATAAAACTAATAGAATTGTTCAGTCTCTTTCATAGAAGAGCTACTAAGAACATACATAGAGTTTATCAATAATTTCTCAGGTACCCGAGTAAACCTGTTTAAATTGATTTCGGGACAATTATGTACAGAGCACATAACTCTTATGATTTTGCATTTCTCACACCTATACTTTCATATTTACAGACATAGCACTTAAATCATTAATATCACATTAAAAAAAGTATTATATCCACTTTTTAAAAGTGAAATACACCTTTTTTGGCATGGTTTAAAACATCAAATGTGATGCATGTAAATATGAAAGTTTAGATGCGAGATATGTAAATATATAAGAATTTTGTGCTAAGTTTGTAAATTTCCCGTTGATTTTTTTGGTAAAATGGAGGTTATCACGAATGGAATTGTCCACAACTACATTGTCTTTTCACATATTGTTGCATGTCATATAGTCTTATGTCATTCATTTGGAGAAGCTCCTCTTATTTCTAAAAGATTTTGGCTTCGGCTCTGAAGAATTGGAGGATAACCTTAGAGTATGGGAGGAGAGTATGTTCGATTACTCAGCCGGATTTAAGTATGTTGGAAATAATGGAAATTTTGCATAATTTAGATTCACGCCTAAGTTAGCTAATGATGAGATTACCATCATTAAGTTCTGCCAGAATGCCACTTGCAATTGAACCTATTTATGGCGGCTTAATTGAAAGCATCTTCCTTAGCCTCAACTAGCTGCAAACATTCATTTATTATGCTTCATCTTCCTCTTCAAAATAAATTTGTTTCTTCTCCTCCATCATTAAAATTTATATTCTCTTAATTCTATCTTTGTTGTCTTTTTTTATTTTTCTTGTATTGGTGCTAAATGAGGTGATGCCTTTGTCTGCTTTTTATAGATGGATGGTATTTTGTGGTTGGACCAGCAGGATCTTATGTATGAACAACTGTGAGGTAGAGGGTGATAAATGCAGTTCAGAGGAGAAATTTTTTCTAGAATACTTGCCCCGGTAGAAAGGAAAGCCAGCTGGATTTATCCAGTTGGATTTCCTACTTCTACCAGGCCTTGGTCATGATGAGTCATAGCAGATTTGGAGTTGATACTGTCCAAAATTTGTTGAAGAAGCTCATGATATGCTGATTGTCTTGTAGGAGCTCAAAGTTGTTGACTTTATATTTTCTAGCCAGCCAGGTGCTTGTGAGGTGAGAATGTCCAATGACATAGAATGTTATACGTGATGAAGACCTGACTCCCAATTAATACTCTCCATTGGCTTGAATGAGTTAGATGAACTAAAACGTTTACTCCCACATTAGAAACATATTCTTTGATTATGAGCCTTGAAAAACTTAATTCTTATTTAAGCCCTTTTATTTCACCTCATTATGGGTAATTTGAATAGGCTTATTGGCAACCCAACACAATTAATATGACTTTCTAATTCCACAACCAAGTTTCCTTATCAGTTTGATTTATTTTTGCGATCTTCTAAAACATCTACAATAATTTTCTTAATAGAATTAATGTTTTAACAACATACTTGACTCAATTAAGTAGTTCTAATTTGCCTCTTTTTGTAAATTCTTATTATAAAAGATTAAAAATTTTTTAACATCCAAATTTTTTTACTTCAGAGCAATTTTTTCCGTTGATTGCTTTTTTTATACATTTAGGGTATGCATTCTGATTTCTACTCAGTATTTTTAGATCAAACTCTCTCCTTGGAGTACCTCCCAATTTTTGCAAAATCAATTGGTGTTTCTCCCATACATGGTTCTCTTGGAGCTGTATCTATAGCGTATTGCCCGAAACACTCCATTTTAACTATGATGCAAAATTATTAAAAATTATGATTAAAAATGTAGATAAATATTAAAGTTTATTAAAAAAAATTAAGGACGTCATGTTATTAAAGACAGACAAATTATGCTTAAATTCAAACGCTGAACACTTTAGTCACTTATAATTCAAAGTATTACATTTTTTTTTGCAAGTCAAAAATTTTTTATAAAACATTAAACTAGTTATCCAAAGAATCATTATCATCATATGTATGCGCTCGTGCGCGAACGCGCACACACACCTAGGATGTTAGGAAGGTTGCAGGTTAAGATATGTTAAAAAATTTAATAATAGGAATTGGTTGTGATAGAAACTACTAAAAAGTTGGAATATAAAATTGTTGAGATAAATATGATCAGCGATACAGTAATAATATAAAGATACTTATTAGTAAAGGCATGCTTATAATTATGATTAGTGATTATGCGCCTCAAGTGGATTAAATATATCTAATAAAAACAATTTCAAAAAAAGAAATGGATGAACTAATACAACTTTTACCAAAGAAAAAAAATTGATATTCATAAGAACCGACTTAAACTCACATGTATGTTTTAGTTTAATGACTATAAAATGTTCATGTTGGCAAAGACGTAGGAAGTTAGAAAACTATGGGAACATTGTCGGCGTTGTTTTGTGCGTGAAGTGCCCGTAAGAAGCTGTCGGTCGCCGGAATCGGAATCTCGTCGCCCGCTTCGGAAGGATCCTTCAACGAAAAGAAGAGTCAACCGACCTCATATTTTTCATATTGAATGAAAGAATGCTACACCTTAAGTCATGCACTTATCCCGAAAGACAAACACAAGACTTAAGCGTGAGAGCTCGATCAAATAAACTAAGAAATATATTGCGTCCGTTTGGTCTGCGAAACCAATTTATTTGCTGACAAATTCTCTATTTAATACGAAGAATTAAATAGGGTTTATTTTAAATGCGTTCGGAAAATGCTTCCTATAAAGTGCAGCTCTATAGTTAATTACATCTTAAATAACCGAAATCATCTAAGAATATCTTCGATAAAAATCGGAAATATTATCTTCAAGGAGGCTAAAAGGATAGGACTTTTCAACGAAATAAGATGTGGAGGTGCTAGAAGGAGTTGACTCAAATTGGAATGTAGAATCCGAGGAGAGGACCAGTGGATGTCGGAGGTCCGAAAGCGAGCCTCAACAACTTCCCGAGCTATCCTATGGTTTCTTGACGACGACAATGCTCCATCTGTTGAAGACGACCGTGTCGCCCACTATACTTAGCTCCGAGCTCCTTCTTGTGAAGAGGTCGAGTTTTAAGCGGCGTGCAGGTCAAAATGTTCAATCAAGTGCTACTATGGTCGAAGTTCTTCTAAACACCCTATGCCGAGATACGTTTAAGTCGTTGTACGATTTATAACGTGATATGTATATAAAGACAGAAGTATGATAGAAGACGTCAACAAGATATAACGTAACGTGCTAAGTTATGATAACACGCAAGAAGTAATGCATGTAAAAGTGACGCTAAACAAGATAAAGATGCAAGAAGAAGATAAAAAGTGACGAATTAAACAAGATAACATGCAATAGCAGTATGAAAGCGAGGTGAACACGCTGCAAACGTAAACAAACTCCGTATACTCTGGAGGTCGTTATTTTCTTTCATCTACCAAGTGAAGTGTGCTACATGAAAGCCAAGCAAGAAATGAAAGGTCGTCGAAAAACTCAGAAAACAAAGTCGATCGACCCACAACTGGAAAGCTCGAGAAAAGTAGTAAAAGTCACCAAACTCCGAGAAAATCCTAAAAGGACCACGAGTGCTTCTATCAAAAATCAAATGAAAACCCGCAAAACCGCAAAGACTTCGGCCAGGCAGCTCGAACCGCAGTAAGATCGCTCGAAGGGTCGTCGAAGCGCTACTCGGCCACACGAGCGTATAAAGCCTCGCCACTCAGCCAGAAGCGATGTCCAACTAAACCCGACTCGGAGAGTGTTCTCTACCCAAGATCGATAATCAACGAGTGGACAATATAGTTTTGAAATATATATTTTAAGCACGCATACGGTTTCGTACATGCAAAAGAAAGTTTTATCGATTTTTAATTGTGGTGAAAATATAAATTTTTTTTGTTGTGAGATGTAAGTATCGTATTTTTATCGGATTTTGAAAAATATAATCGTCCACGAGTCGATCATTACAGTAGGGTAAAGGATCGCTAACAATCCTAGCAAGGTACGGTGCCCCGCTCGCTTCAGAGCGGTGAACGATACCGTCATCCTACTGGTTCACCGGGCCCTGGAGCGAGTCCCGATGTCGTAGGACGGGATATCATTCTACTCTATCACCTGGCGTGCCTTTTGCATCATCGCCGTCATCGCCCCAAAACAAAACAAAAAAACAAAACCTACTCCGAGTGAAGCGGAACACATGTAAATCGACAAGAAGGGGAAAATAGGGGATTAACCCGCTCCGTACCCGAAAAGACTAAAAACTAGAAGGTAAGTTAATCCACTCACCCCTAAAACATGTAACAACGAACGCCGAAAGCGAGCTCGAGATCCTCGAATCGGTCCCTGGGACGTCATTTTCTTCCCCGGCACAATTGGATTATCCCTGAGATGGACATCCCTGCATTCAGATAGGACTGAATATAAAGCAGTGACCCTCGAGAATCGTTTAAAAAATCGATAAATCAAACGAGAAAAAGAAAAAATGAAAGAAAAAAAAAGACTCCGAGAAAGCCAACTGAAACTCCGGACCTATACTAAACTCCAGACTTCCTGCTCCTCAACCAAACCTCTCTCTGTCTTTCTCTCTTTTTTTTTATTTTTTTATTTTTTTTATTTGGAATAGAATCCCCTTTCACATAAGCCCACTCTCACAACTCTGGATCAGACTCACAACAGTAGTAGGTGAATTGCCGGGACGCAAACATATAAGAAGGTGGATATGCACACCCTCACAACATCTCAAGCCGACTCAAACTCATCAAACAAGTAAAGAACTCACCAAACACTCAAATTCAAATGAGCACTTCACAAAACATCATCACCGAGCTAAACTTCCAAATGGGATGAGCCAAAATCAAGTGTACAAATAACATCCCAATTCTTATGTGCTCCAAGTTGAGCCAAGCACAAACTAATCCATTCATCAAATAAGAATGAGGGGGCCTTAATGAGATTCGGCCAAGCCAGCATAGGGCTCAAACTCGAGCCAATATGAGGCTACAAATCAAACCTAAACTTCAACTTCAACATATCTCCTCAAACTCCAACAACAAAGCCTTGCTCGGGCCACCAAAACCCACTCCAAAACTTCAATAAAAGCCCACAAAAGAGCAACTGCCACCTACCAAAATGACAAACCCGAGCCCCAAATATCAGCCCGTAACAGCCCACCCAATATAGAATCAATTTAAAAGAGATCCAAGTACCAAAATCAAACCATGATAAAGCTCAAGATGAACCCAAATGAGAGCCGCAGCCATTTATGTATAATATTGAAACCAAAAATGTCAATGAGATCAAAACCGAGAGGCTAAAACCGAGCCGCAGTAAAGGCAAAGTAAGCCTCAGCATAAGCTCAACATAAATCAGCAATTCAAATCATAAGAAAGGCCAAAAACCGAGCCAAGCATAGGGTCGAAATGAACCCGCTTCAAAGCCAAACCGAGAACTCATCAAAAACCAAACCCAACCAATATATGATCCCAAAAACTGAGCTAACTATAAAGCCATGAGAACGAATTCCTGCAAATGTTAGAATAGGTGCAATAACCATATACCCAAGTAAAGCTTACGGGTACAAGCTAGAATAAGCCGAGCACGCCTCTAAATGAGGTCGAAATAAATCACAACGAGGCCACAAGTATATCAAGCATAGAGCCAAAACTAACTCCTCCATATATTTAATGTTTCAACATGTAAAACCGCAATGAAGAAGAAGTAGAGGAAGTAGAGAACAAGCCTTTCATGCATATATTGAAGGAACCAACCGAAGTCCTTCCAAACCAAGCTTAATTTTCCCCTAGCATGCTTTCTAACAAGAGAGATAGAAGGAGCAAAGAAACAAGCTCCACATACATATAAAGCTAAACAAGATTCTCCATTTCTTTCATCAAGTCAAAACATGCAAAGGACCTTGAGTCCTAACTAAATATATGCAATGTACTCCCTAATCATGCTTCAAGCCATAAGAAGAGCATTTCCAAGACTTACACAATGAAATAAAGCTTCCCTTAACACATGCTTGCCCAACCGAAAATATCAAAACAGGGAAGGCTAAATAAATAACAGGAATAACAACTTCCCTGGGGCCAAACCGAGAAAGAGAGGGGAGAAAAAGAAATACCAGAGGGTGTCGAAGGCACAAGAAGAGCAGAAAAATCCAACTCCCAACCGGCGGCACCTCCTCTTACAGTAAATCCAAAAGCCAACACAGAGCAGCTAGTGCAGGGAACAAGGAGAGTAAGGAGTTCAAGGCTCAATCCAACAGCACCTCCCCTCTAAAAAAATTCGGCCAGCCCTTGATTCACCTCCAAACAGGGTTTATATAGGCAGAGGAGGAGAAGAAGTGCCGCTCCTTACCTGTAGAGTCGAGTAGGATCGGGGAAGGTGCGGCGGGATGGAGGGAAATGCCGCAAAGATGAGCAGCAGAGGCTCGGGCCACTTGCGCACGCGGGAAAAGCGGCAGGGACGCACGCGCAGGAAACGCCGCAAGGAGCAACTTGCTCTCGCAGGGATAAGAGATGGGTATCTGCGGCCCGAGGAGGAGACGACAGGAGATGGGGCGAGAGGCGTGCGGCTCGAGCGCGTGAGAAGGCTCGAGGAAGTTCCCATGGAGCTCGTGCGAGGGAGACGACATTACCCGAGTCGAGCGGGGTAGGCGAGTCGAGCGTGAGAGGGGTTTAGGGCTTAAGATTAGTTTAAATAGATTTATTATTATTTTATTAAAAATTAAACCCTAAATCACAACTTTCGCTCCCGACAAGCTATCGTCGCAAACTTAACGTCGTTTCTAAGTGAAATCGACGTTCCGGACGCATCGGCACAGTCTGTTTCGTCGTCCGAGGTCGTCTGGGCAACCTCGTCGACGAGCGCGTCAAAATTGCGTCGAAATTTGGTATCGTCGCAAAATTTGACGCGAGCGCGATCGAAAGCGAGGTCAACAAACATATAAGTCAATTGTCCAAAATAACAGACGACATGTGGCATCCCCTCGACACAATATGCATGACGTGGCATGGCGCATTGAAATGGTGCGCACTATTTGTGTCATGGAATGATTAATGATGTATTGCCCTTAGGTATGTGTTTGATCGTTTACTATGAAAAAGTAATATATATATATGTGTGTGTGTGTGTGTGCACGCGCGCGCATGTGTGTGTGTGTGTACATATATAGGTGTTAGTGCATCACTTTTAGGGAAAGTGAAATTTAAATTTAGATTTATTATATTAACTTTTCATAAGTTTAACTATTGATATTCAATCTAACATGAACTCAACATTTCTCATTGGGGCTTGGGTTCATCAATGATGGTTTTTTAGGCTTTATAATATCTTATATATATAGATAGATTTTTACAAATTTGTAACTGTATGCTCTTTCATGGTATTAGTACAATACTGGGGAATATTGACTCATATTATTTTGAAATATCCATAGATTTTCTGCATAAAACATAAATAAATGCATTACATGAATATGTTGCTATGGTATTCGAATAATATTTTATTTATACACGTCCTATTGAGTATATTCTTGTCAAAAAAAGTAGAAGTATTAAACTAGTTGGAAGTAAGGGTTATAAAGATTTTTATTGATTTTACAACCATTTTAGGATTGCATGACAAAATTTAGATATAGGTCCTCATCTATGTACAATTTGGTCATAGGCTCTTTTAAAGCTTCGAATTAGCACACCATATTTGGCTTAGCTAAAGATTGTTTTGTGGATTCTCTTACTAGCTTATCTTAAAAAATTAATAACTTTGTACCTTGTAATATTCCCCCACTTTATCCTACAACAATGACTTCTATTGTTTTCTTTATACTATTAACATATACATCCACAACTAATTTCTTTTGCGTCAAACACCCTCTTATAATTACCTTCTAATTTTTTTGCAAATAAATATTTCATTGCTTTTTAAGTTAAAAAATTTTTATTTTAATTTGGTAGCTTGACTTTTGTTAGTAATTTAACCATTTCTATTTTTTAAAAGTGTGTTTGATATTTTAAGATCATAAACAGCTGCGAAAGTAAATATATATTCCCATTGTATTTTGCTCTCCCATGTCATCACTACTATGAACACTTCTATCCAACTAGAACTTATATATTCATTCAAATCACCTCCAATATCATTTTTTCCTCAGATATGCAATTTAGTAGTTCATCCATCACTTTTCAAAATTTGCTTTTTATTTATAATCTAATCTAAGTTAGAAGCATGCACACTATTCACATTTATAATATTCTCATCAATAATAATCTTAATAGCAATCACTTTCTCACTAATCTTATTTATCCCTAATATTTTTTTTAAACGCTCCATCAACAGCCATCCCAATTTTATTTTTCTTTCTATCTTTATAACATTCAGTAATTTAATTTTTTAATAACGTTGTATCGTCCTCTTTTCCATTTTGTTTCATTTAAATAATCAATATTTATTATTCTTCTAATCCTTATGCCTTTCAATTATTATCTTTCGTTTTTTTTATTTCAGAGTACAAAAATTTCATGTAACAAATCTATTTTAGTTTTAGACCTAATCAACCTCTGCTTTTTATTATTATTATTATTATTTTTTGGCACTCACGTTAAGTTGTAGTGCGTTATTTAAGGGTGTTCTCTTATCCTACCCTTATCAACTTTTCACTACTACCAACCAAATTCAAGTTTGGATTTATTTTCATTATATTTGGTACAAGTTTTTTATTTGTTGTTGAACTAATGTCAACCATTAGCCTTTCTTATACATGTGTAGGGGTGACAATTAAGAATTTCAATATCGTTTATGATATATTTATTTATATATTTAGATCATTTAGAAAATGACACTATTTCCCTTTCATTTTGCTAATACAATCTTGGTGGATGCTTCATTCAAAGTATAGCGGAACATGCTCTTGTTGGCCTCCTCTAATAAATATAATTTTTTTTTCTCAGGTATATATTATAGGCGCTCATGTTCAAAATTTATTTTATAAAAGCAATATTGTAGCCAAATTTGAAGAGCATAAGCATTAGCTAAATTTAGAACATTCTTACTGATAATTATCTTAATAGCAACAACCTTATAAATAACGCTATTATCTTGTCAATTTTACCTTTCAACTCTTTAATCAATACTATTTCAACTTCATTCTTATTGTTTATCTCAATTCCAATTGACCTTTTTTGCTTTCCACTTTGTTTCATTTAAACAAGTAATGTTTATTTCTTTTAATCATTTTGCCCACCAATTCAGTTTTCTTCTCATTCAAAATCTTTAAATTCTATATGGATAATCTAATCTCTGATCAACCTTTGCTTATTCATGATCACTCCCTGGTTATCGTATGACCACTTTGGTGTGCTCTTTGAGCTATCACTGGCCTACTTCTTACTATAATTAGAGTAGTTGTGGCGCTTCATTTTCAGGGGACATTCTTGCTGATCCTTAATCTGCTTATGAAAATTGGGTTTTGTGTTGGTTCACCGCTTCTGTGAAACCCCTCTGTACCAACATAATTCAAAATTGGATTCATTTTATTTGGTCTGGCTCAAGTTCAGGTCATCTTCAAATGAACCCTCAACATTTATCAAATGTGCTTGGGATCAATAATGATGATTTTCTGTAGGCTTTATGGTACTTTTTATATTTTGATACTTGGGAATTTGGCACCATGTATTTCTTCCTGGTGTTAGTACTATACCGGGCAATTGCTCATTTTGAAATGTAAAAAGGCATGCAGATAATGTGTACTTGAATACAGAAATAAATTGTGCATGTGAAGTTGTTACCATATTTTTTTCTTGGTCGCGTTCTATTTAGCATATGCTTTGCTTGTCCCAAACTCAGGCATTAAACTATTAGTTATTTCAGTAATTGTGCCAAAAAATGTTCATTTGAGACGATTTTAGAAATGAATAACAAAGTTCAATTATCATATCTCTTCTGCAGATGCTGCACAATCTCTAAACCAGGCTGTGAATCTTTTCTTGGAGATTGGTAGACTGAATATGGCTGCGAGATACTACAAGGTACCTAAATCTGAATGTTCTGAAGGTAGTTTCCATTAAGTTTTGTGAAATTTTGCTTTTGCTTCATTTAGCTGAGGCTTGGGACTTAAGAATTTCTTTTCCTGGTGATTGTGTTTTGATAGCGACTGTAATTTTTTTTTTTTTTGTTTCCATTGTAAACGATGCCACTTTGTGTAGCGGCTGTTCACATGCACACATATATGTAGCCGTAAAGCTATCAACTGTAATGAATAATTTGAACCTTTTTGAGAACGCTGAACATTGGAATTTGCTTTCAGGAACTCGGTGACATTTATGAGCAAGAGCAGAACTTAGAAAAATCCATGGACTACTTCGAGCGTGCAGCTGATCTTTTTCTTAGTGAAGAGGTGACGACTTCTGCAAACCAGTGTAAGCAGAAAGTCGCTCAATTTGCTGCTCAGCTGGAACAGTATGATAACGATTTCCCCATTTTTTATTTTCATATTTCATGCAAATCTTATTCAATTTATCATGGTCTTCAAACCAAATACAAGTATAAATGTTATTTGTTTGTAAGAAACTAATTGGAGAAATGTTAAGGACATTAGGGAAGTCTATTAACATAAAGTTGACGAGGTGAATAGGGTTATTGATAGTTTGATCTCTATTAAGATAATTATTAACGAAGGCATTATAAATATTGCTTAATGCTGATACTCCACAAGTGGGATTAGAAAATTTGGTTAAAAAATAATTTTTGGAAGAAATAAATGAACTAACCTAACCATACTTGAGAAGAAATGATATTTTTTTGGGGTGAATTAAATGACATTTATGTTCTAGATATACGATGGATGTGAGGATTCATTGTGAATTTTGATGGAAGAGGTTATATAGAGTTTCACAGCAACTTATGATTGTTAGCTCCAAGAATTCAAAATACCTCGGCCTTCCTCGAAAAAGAAAGAAAATGAAATGGGGATGAGCGGGAAGTTTTCTATGAGATTTTTGGGTCAAATTTTTCAGAAGACAGATAATATCATATATAAAGTTCTCGATTGTGTAGTTGGGTTGTGGATCTGATGGCGAGCATTCAAAATTTTGCCTAGTGAAACACCTTTTGTCCGCTTATGTAGCCGGGTTGTGGATCCAGTGCCATTTTAGGCGAACTAAAGTTCTAATTCTACATTAAGATTTGATATTTAGTTGAACTTTTTTGTACTTCATTAAATTTTGAATACTTAATGAGGCTTCACTTTTGTTGGTTAATGAATATTTTGAATGTATGTTCTATTTTCATTTAAAATTTAAATAGACCCTCCGATAAACGTAGTGCATGATTATAACAATTCTAATTAATATGTAGTGCGCCCCATTTGCAGATATAGGTGATATAATGAGTTCAAAACATGATTCATTTGAGCTTATTACGTGGCATCTAGTCCTCTGTAGGCTGTGCAAGTTCTATTTATATTCATTTTTCGTAATTTTCTAATAAGCATATAATTAATTTAAGTTTCATCTTTATTCTTAATTTGCAATTTAAAAGCTTTGCTTTATTGAATTTTAGCTTAAATAAGTTCAATTTAATTGTTCTTTACGAGCGATATTTAGACGGAATTTCTGCAACCTCTCAACGTCATCCCCGCTTGGGGCGTTGCATTGGGAAACGGAAACCTTCATACCAAACTTAAAAAAACGTGCATAGTGAGTATCTTTCGTCACTATGACCTAGGGATCTTCAAAACCCATCATGCTTAAAAAGGTGCATGAGGTTTTATATATCAGCATAAAAATAATAACACGGACACACGAAGCCATTCCCTCCACGTCGATCCGACACAGACAATTCTTTAACCCACTTCACTTTAAAAAATGTAGGATATAATATGATAGGGGCTATTTCACTACAAAAATGATTAGAAATCTTCTGAATTCCATTATCTTAAATCCTAGTAAATTATTTGCATGATAGTTTAATGACTTGGGATTTAATTGAAGGAGGGGAAGTGCATCGATGAGAAATGGATTTAATTGAAGGAGGGGAAGTGCATCGAGGAGAAGTGCAAATAACTCGAAGTGGCACTTCCCTCAGAATTTTCTAAATATTGGATTTATGGAAAATGAGATTTAAGAAAGCTGCAGATTTTAGGCTGTTCAAAAACCTATTTGCATCATATGGTCAAAATCCTTGCTAAATCGTACAACCAAAATGCCCTTTTTCAATGATCTTTTTTTTTTTTTTTTGTCCTCACCTCCACATGCTTTTTTGAGAGAACTCAATTGATTCCTATTGGGGAAAAAGTTTTTGGATGACAATTTTATATCTTGATTGTATATTGTAGCATCCCCTTGGTATAACATTTTCTTACTGCAGAGAATGATGGTTTAGCTTATAAGTCAAGAAGTTATTGCTTATCCTAAGAGGGCCTTAAGCTATTATCCGCATTTTAGTTAATTACTGTGTTTGTGTATCTTGGAAGAATTAATTGGAATTAGATTTCAGTTTATGGATGATTGATTTCAAAATGATAACACAATCTGATATTTGAAATGGTAAATTTCTGAAATTATTGGTCATGAAGGAGCATCAGCTTGAAGGATCTACTGCTGTTATTTCAATGTGGTAATTCACTGCTGACTTGAGATTTGACGTTAATTCCACTCTTTAATATAAAAAAACTGTGCTTTGAGGATGGATTTGCCTTTTTGAGTTGAAAATTGATTGTTGCCACTGAGAGCTGCTCATGGCAGTATGTTCTACTATGCCTATAAATTCAGTATTGGGCTATTTTAATTAATTTTTATCAAGTTTTCTATTTAATTTTTTTTAGTGGGAAATTTTATTTAAACACCTTGTAATAGTACCTCAAGGTAAAAAAATATGGAAAAATTTTCAGATATCCAAAAGCTATTGAGATTTTTGAAGCAATAGCAAGGCACTCCATTAACAACAGTCTTCTGAAGTATGGTGTAAAGGGGATTCTTCTTAATGCCGGTCTCTGTGAGCTATGTAAAGGTGATATTATTGCAATTAATAATGCTCTCGAGAGATATCAGGTCAGATTTTTCTGCTCTGTAACGATTAATATTCAATGATTTTCCATTAAAGTTCCCCGCCTAGTGTGATAAATACTTGTCATTGTTGATTTTCCATTAAAGTTCTAAACCAACTCTGCTGTGCAGGAACTCGATCCAACTTTTTCTGGCACACGGGAGTACGAACTTTTAGCTGTAAGTTGTGAATTCATTCTTTTAATTCCTTGATGTTTTAATCATATAAGGGAATAAAGAAGGTTTTCTAAATTGATGATTAACACGTGGTGCTTTCTAGCTTATAACGTGCATTTTAAACTGCAGGATTTGGCAGCTTCAATGGATGAGGAAGACGTCACGAAGTTCACTGAAGCCATCAAGGAATATGATAGCATGACTCGGCTGGTATGCCTTCTCTTGATTTTTATTTAAATCATTTCAATAAAAGTTTGGCTTCATTATATAGCTTACTTCAAATGTTGCTGAGCTTTACAAGATTTGTAGATGTAAAAAATGTAAAATCTTGGTTTCTGATAGAAAATATAAGATTTTTAAAAGGATTTTTTTATTTTTAAGTATGAAACTTAATACTATGTATTTAACATCACTAATGTGGTGGATTGAAAAGTATTGTTTTAAGAAAGAGAAAATAAATAATATTTTTAGCCATAAACTTTTTCTAGTTCATGATATTTTATGAAAGCAGACTTTGTATGCTATAGCAACACTTTGTAGGAAATTATTTGTCAACAGTGAATTCGTGTGAACCAAAAGTGTAATTCAGAGACAATTTTTTGGAGTACTTTGATAATCAAATATTTCATCTTCAAACCACATTTTATACTTGGGTTTAAAATGATAGAGATATTTTTGCACATGATTTTATTTTAACCTCATTTTTTAATCATATAACATTCCATCGACAAAGGAAGACCATTCATCTCAAACTTTATAATATAAATTTATGTAATATTAAATTTTAATAAATTTCATGAAGATTTGATCATATATCAGAAAGACAAACAATACAATGTAATGAACTATCTAGATATTAGGAGAGATGATTTATTAGTTTCACATTTTTTAAACCGTCATTTTTTTAAAATATATCAATTTAGATACTTAATTCATTTCTTGGTTTTAGGTCAACATTAATAATCTTGATCTTACATTTGAAGATAGTAAAGTAAAAACTTTATGTTGTTGAGAAAACACTAATCTATACAAATAAGCATCCTAATTTAAATTATAAGTATCATTAGCATGCCAAGGTGGAGAACTTCATGATAGATTGCAATTCATTTGGTGTCGCAACTATCCCTATTTTTTCTTCTCTGTCAAATGCTATCATTGTTTGGGTTTGACCAGAATATTGGGTTAAACTAACTGCAGGATCCTTGGAAAACCACCCTCCTACTGCGAGCAAAGAATGCGCTGAAAGCCAAGGAAAACGAAGAAGATGATCTCACTTAAAGTTCCAGATTGAAGGTTTGAATGATTGATTTTATCTATATTTCTCAATTTTTATGAAAACTAAAAGCATGTAATCAACAAGGTTCGACATATATTCTGTGGAACCTGCTCTGATATTTATTTTTTGTGTGGTGTTCATATTTGGGAGTGGAGTTAGGCTTTTGTCATTTTGTCATTCTGTCACATGTTGCGGATTTGAGAACTATTATGACACCTTAACTGAAACAATAAGGGATGTGTTTTCGGTTCAATTTCTATGGTTGATCATAGTACTAAAAAATTATAAGAATGATCTAACCTTTTTCTTGGGATATTTACATACTTAGCATCCCGAAACATCGTTATTTAGAAAATCTAACATCCAGATGATATTTTTGAACTATCGAACCGATGACTTACGCGTGCCACTATCAAACCATTTGAATTTTTGTAAAAATTAAAAACATGGGAAGAGGTTTCAACATGAATTTGATATTTGACTGAGAATTTGAAAAATGGATGAAAGAGGGTGTTAGATTTGGAAATAGCAATGTTTGGGGTGCTATCTATGTAAACAACCCTAATTTAATTGCACGTTGCGGCAATCAATACTATGATTTGTCGACTCATTAATTTGACTATCACAGAAATGAGGATCATAGTAATTTTATTCCTTTTGTTATGCAAGCTGGCAAATTTCACAGGCATTAATTGCCTGTAGGGTGTGAACGAGTTGAGCTTCGGCAAGTTTAGACTCGGTATTACTGTTCGTGTTCAATTCATTTCTATGTCGACCTCAAAAAATTTGTTTGTGCTCAGTTCATTTGCTCAACGAGCTGAACAATAGTTGTTCCCAAACGAGCTGTTTTGAGTATGATATTAAGGGTAGGGATGAGATTTGAATATTATTATTTATATTAAAATGTTCATTTAAATAGAATTTAATACATATTTATTTTATTTTATTATTAATAAGTCTTATAGTCAATTTAATTATTTAAGCCAAAACAAGTTAGATACGAATGAACAATATTACTTGTGTTCGGCTCATTTATATATCAACCGTAAAAGAAATTTCTTCGTTTTGGGTTTGTTGGCTTAACGAATGAATCAAACGCGAGATACTTAATGAGCTGAATACAAACTCTTATGAACAAGGAGACTGACTTATTGATAGCCCTAGTTGCCTGTAAATGCCTTGCTTTGTATTGAAGTACCTTTTAACATATGAACCCAACTTATTTTACTTCTTTATTTACATGTCTTAACACCTAAGCTTTTCTATTTTTATTCATAACGGTCTTTTTTTTTATCGCGACATCAAAAATATCATAATCATTAATTTCTTAAGAGTGTAATTCACAAAAATACTATAAGTGTAAATATCAAACTTTAAGTGATGGATATATAAATATATAAGAATTTTGTGATATATATGCAAATTCTTCTTTATTATTATTATTTGTTTTGGCTACTACTTTGCTCCTTCTTCATGCATAACCAGTAAGGCAGCCTGCATTATATCAAGATTGTCACAGTCATAAAACGGAAGAGCTTAATATTTTTTTATATTTATAATATCCAAATCTGAATGAGGCAGGTGAAAAATTTTAAGTCTTAATGATAGAACTTGTACAAGAAATTAGATAATTTTTTAGCAGATAAAGGACTGAGCTCTCCAAATAATAAGGCCATAGGATGTATGAATGGTTGTATCATGGTTATTTTTATCATTACATGCATACCTTTGGTTATTTGGTTAATGTTTTTCATTTTTCATTGGCTCAAGTGATTGTATTCCAACAAAGCATTAATAAAATGAAAGAAGGTCCATTCTGAAGTTTTCATCTAGTATTTATTGATGTAGAAAAAGGAAGGATGTCTATTGCAAGATAAATTTTATAAGGTCAGTTGTCATTAAAAAATATTTATATTTTTTATTTTATTTAAGAAATAGTGGGCTCATCCATGGATGTTTCCGACGCTAATATACTGATGCAAATATTTGCGTCGTATTTGTGGCTGTTAAGCGTCAAATAATAAATTTAGATATATGCCATATATTTGTATTCAATAACTCTATGCAAATGGTATTCATAAAACGTCAAAACTTTAAGTGGAACTACGAAAGATTTTTGGGTCGAATTGTGTCCAATAAAGCGACTCTAACTATTGATAGTGTCAATTAAACACTAGTTTTAATTATGTATGAGGAGTTTAAGAGCTCAGAAGAGGCACTTGGGAACTTAGGCCCAAACTTCTACCAACAACAGTGGTAGTCACTCTACCATTGTGAAATCTGAGTACGAGCTTTGGACCCAAGCTGTGGGGAAGAAGAGGGAGAGGGTTTATCGCCTTAGTGCGAAGGGCATAACCTTCGAGGTCGAGCTCTCCTGTGGTCCCGTACTGAGTTCCTCATGCTCCTCAGCCAGCCGGACCAGGAGGCTCCTTTCAAGCAAGTGGCTGCAATGAACAAATAGATTCACCAGTTGCGCGAGGAGATGCTAAAAGGCCAACATAGTGTCGAGGACTCTATAGTGCGCATGACGGAAACTTTAGCAGATCTTTGGGGCAAGCAGCCAATGACATCTGTAAAGGAGCGGAAGGAGGGGAATTGATGGCTAGTTTTCTTTTATGTTTTCATATATTTGCATGCATTATTTTGAACATTTGCTGTGAAAGTTTTTGTTGATTATACTATTCTTGTTTGAGACAATTTGTGACAGTATCTTCTTTTTCATTAATGATATTTATTTGAGTTTTGATCAGTGATGTGGTTGGATAAAATTTCGTTGAGATGTGAATATTTTAGTGTGCAGGTTGCAAAAATATACTTGCACTTTTTTTTTTTCTGTTAAGTCGTTTTGCATCTGATTGTGCCTTTTTTGGGCCGAATAATCAGTCGCTAAATTGACAATAATATTTTGTCGTTCTTCGATATTATCCGCGGCAAATTCGATGTTAATTCGATGAATATTTTTATCGTCCGATATTTTCAGAAGCAAAGTTCGACGAACGCGTACCTAAACAAATTTGACGCTACGACAATGCAAAAGCCGTCATAATTTATTTGCGTCAAATTCAACCCCGGATTTACACGCAAAAAGAATCAGATGCAAATATGACGATATGCCTCAAGTATCATTAGATTTGTCTTCAATTTGTGTTCGATTTGGCGAACACAAATTTACATAATTCTTGTAACGATCCTATCTTCTTTTAAAGAAATATTTTTATTATAATTTCTATTTTCTAACTTAAAAAATGGCAATGATTAAGAATAATATTTGTTTTAATGGCTTCGAAGTTCGAATAAGTTTTAAGAGGAATTTTTTTAAGCTTACTTATTCATATTTTCCTCTTTTTTATAGTATTTTTTATATTCTTTATTCTCTCATTGATTCAATGAAATATAATTTTGACCTCTTTTTTTTTTAAAAACATTTAGGTCTATAAGCAATCTCCACTATCAATTTGGGAATAATTTATGAATTAATCATAATTAAAATTTATAAACGTCATTTTTCTCCTATTTAGTGTTATTTCACATCCTCACTAAATTCTTAAGTCTTTACTTGCGATGTACACCTAATGTAACCACTTAACTTAAGAAATTTATAACATTTTGACCTCATATTTAATCTAACTAAAATCACCTATTTTATTTAACTAAATCCCAAAATCTTTGACTTGGAGATTATCTCCCCATTTTCAAAGAAAATTTATTTAGGCCATAAATCTACCTAAAAATGTTACATTACCTAACATATTTGTCTACAATCTATTGAAACCTCTTAAGAAAATCCTCCTCATATGTAGTTTATTAACTTTATTAACTTTAAAACAATTAATGTACCATTAGTGACTTGGAAGGCTTCAATATCTCTTAAGAAGTTGCATCATCCTTCACTAAGGGTTCGTTTGGAGTAGCTTATTTGGTGCGGTAGCGTTTTGAAAACGCACCTGGTCTGTTTGGGTAAACTGAGTTTTGACAGCTTATGCTTTTTAAAAAAGCTGAGAACAGTTTTTTCACACCGCACCTACCTAGGTACGGTGGGAGCTTTCTGTCTGCAGTCCGACTTTTCCAAAAAAAAAAAAAAATTTGTAATAGCAACTACACCTAACTTATCAACAGATTATTCAATAAGCTGCAGCTGCCTCAGAAAGACCCTAAATCACATTCCAAATTTATCATTTTATTCCTAAACTTTAAAATTGCCACTACTAAGATATCACTTTGAATCTAAATGTTATTATAATTTAGATATGAATTTAATCAACAACAATATAATTTAAAAAATATAAATTTATTATTAAATAATAACAAAGGATAATTTGTATTCATCCTAAAACTCAATAATATTAAGCTTTTCTTATAATGTAAAAGTTAATGAGACATCCAAATCAATCCCTCTCATGACTTTATAATGTGTGAATTTGTGTTATGAATTATTTTGTAATGTTTCTCTAAAAGCATTAAAGAGGGGAGCACCACACAACATCATAAAACCCAAATAATGCTTAAACTTAATACATGCGAGAGACCATTGAAGCACACGTGTTTCTCATTACAGTGAATCTATTAACGATAAAAGTACGCCCAAACACCAAACTATCATCGTTGAAATGATCGTCTTCTCAGTTTGAATTTTCTAATAATATGATATAATATTAAGATAAAGTCAATTCACTTAATCATCTCCAATGCTTTTCTCATTAATCTTAAATTGAATTATTATGATCATAATGCTAATCTTTTCTACTTTCTCAAGTTACAATACTCCAACAAAGATGAAACTATTGTTTTATTGTTATCTATTCTGCTTTTTTTATTTTTTTTGTATTTTACTATATCACTTAAAAATGTTTTATTATATTTCCTTGATAATATTCATTTTATTTATTTAAAATAATTCATATTAAATTTATCTATCTCAATTTTTTTTAAATCCAATTTATTTTAACAATAATTTGTTAATCACTATACTAGAAACCAATGCTAACAAATTTGTTTAAAATTAAAATAATTAATTGGAGGAAAGAAAAATTAAATATAAATAATATAATATTTTTACAGAATCATTATGGGGTGGTGGCGCAGTTGGCTAGCGCGTAGGTCTCATAGCTTCTGAGTTATCCTGAGGTCGAGAGTTCGAGCCTCTCTCACCCCACTGTTTGTTTTTATCTTTTTTTGTGAAAATTTACATACATACCACTAAATTTTTATTTATTTACATAACTAGCCCCTGAACTTTAATTTTTACATATAAATATAAGAGAAAAGTATATTTAACTGTTTATAGAGTTAAAATAAATGTATTTTTGATGTGATATGAATGATTTGGTGGTATGCATGTCGCTAATATACGTATATTTCATTAATATTTGTCGAAAACATAAAATATATGGGTGTATTTCGCAAATAATTTTAAAGTTATTTTCTCCGATAAACAATTAGACTCAGGTGGACAATAACGGATATTAATAATAGCACATACTTTACTGCATATTAAATAAATTAAAAGTTATTAAATTTTATATTAAGTTTTTGGCAATGATATGTTTTAAGGCTTTTGACAATTATTGTCAAAGTTATTTTTTTCATAACCAATTATATTTTACTCCGTAAAAATTTGTTTTCAAATCTCGAGATTTCGGGACGATTTTTTTTTTTTTTTTTTATGAGAAAGGTGAGTCTAAAAGGCAATATGAACGATTTGAATCCGCAACCTCACAACGAGAAATTATACCTTCAACAATGTTAGTGCTTGAAGTTATCGACCAATAAGTGGTGGCGGTGCTAGACATGGTGGACAGATGTAGGAACAAGTGCTCACGATCTGGGCAATAGTAGAGTAGACCCTGGAGGGCTGAAGGACTGTCAAAATGGATCGTTATTTGTAATCAGCTCATGTTTGACTTGTTAAAAATCACATGTTCAATTCGTTCTCTATTTAACGAGTCGAACATAAATAACATTTTTACGCTGGATATATAAACAGATCGAGCACGAACAAAAATTTTTCCGTTCAAATTCAGCTCGTTTTTAATTCGTTGACACAAGCTTTTTAACTAACCGTACTTCTAAGTGATTCTGTGCTTGATATGGGCATGACTCAAATTTGTAAACCTCATCATTTACATTCTTTATATTCTAATTTATTTGCTATGCTGTACGGTGTTAATTTATTTATTCAAGAACAATTATTCTAAGGAGACTCCACGTGTGCATTAGTGGAACGACTAATCAAAATTGGCCACGTCGTAGTTTTGGATTAGGGTGCACCTTCGAAGAATTGTAATATGAGCCAATTACAAATCTACCCAGCACTTAAATTTATATGAGTATCAACAAAAATGAAAATTACAACTCCGCATTAGTTTAGAAGTTGTGGGCCACTTTATGAATTTTCACAAATGCCCTCACCCACCTTTGGTCATTCGTGAGAGGCACTAATCCACTTGATGCACAGTTTGCCGCGCCTAGTTTTGATTAAATCAAATTATATATATATATATATATATATATATATATATATATATATATATATATATATATATATATATAATATTTTTTAGGGAAATTTAATGCATATACTATTGTGAAAAAAGATGACAATAAAGTGAAAAATAGAACGAAAAAAAATTACATGCAGAAAAACAAACACCAGAGCGACACAGATTTACATGGTTCAGAAAATTTATCTACGTCCACGGAGCTGCAGAGGATTTTATTACTCTGAAGAATTACATCGTCGAGCACCTCGACGTTTATAAGAAAATCTCTATTTTCTTCTCTCCCTCCCTCTCTTTCTCTCTTCCTCTCTTGGAGGACTCTGCGCCGCTCGCTTTGTTTCTGCTCGCACTCTTTCTCTAAGCCGAAAGAGGCTATTTATAGAAATCAAGAGAGTGGTGGGTGAGAGATAGATGAGCGGTATGTGGGATGTGGTAGGTGAGTAGTAAGTGGAAGGGTAGGTGAGCGGTAGATGAGATTCTTAATTAAGAAGCTAATTAAATAAATGTGGACAGAGTCTTCACATTACCCAACAATTCTCCCACTTGAAGACTGAGACACTGACTATATCTCCTACTGGCTGCATCATCTACTAACGATACCGACCTTTTTTCCTCAAACATGATATCATCCACATCTGTAACTCAAAGCCCATGTCTTCATGCCAGAAGATCAGCTAAAGTCGAGCACAACTTCAGCTTCTCACGAGTAACACCCTCAGTTGACATATCACTGTCGATGTAGCCTTGTACCACCAAGCTCTTTCCTGGGTTACTCTTGCATCTGCTTACAATTCTCATTGCATGAGCACTATCATGCCTCTGATAAAAGCTCTTTTCAACAATTTCAGCCTTGTACCTCTTACTGCCACCAAGCGCAGTCTTCACCCGGTACACCTACTTGTTGTGTAATGTCTTCATCCTTGGTAGAAGTTCTGCCTGCTCCCAAGTATGATTTCCCAGCAGGGAATCCATCTCCTCCTTCATGGCCAACTCCCACTTGCTCGAGTTTTCATCTTGCAAGATTTCTTCATAATTCTGTGGTTTTCCACCATTTGTCTGTACAAGGTCCGGTTTTCTTGCCTTTGGCGCTTTGCCACTTTTTAAGAAAATGACCTTCTTCTGCTTCTCTATAATGCACCTCTGACGCATGTGTCCAAGTCTGCAATGCCACAGAACTCTCGTGCTATCTGCAACTATAGTAGCAACAGTGTTGAGCAAACCATTAATCATATATAGTGTGTCAGTTTTCTTACCCCGAGCCAGTACTAATGCTCCTTTGGTAACCTTCAAGGTGTTATCTGAAAATACTACCGAATGACCAGCCTCATTGAGATGCCCAACAAAGATGAGGTTTTTCTTCAACTCAGGAACGTGTCTAACCTTTTGCAAAGTCCATTTGCTCTTGTTAGGGAGTGCAATATCAATGTCTCTCATCCTCACCACGTCCAAAGCTTTTCCATCAGCCAGATGTACCTTCCCAAAATCGCCTGCAACATAATTTTGCATCAACTCCCGGTGGGAAGATGTATGGAAGGAAGCCCTTGAATCCAGTATCCAGTCATCAACAGAACTGTGAACTTCCAGTAATAACGCATCCTGTATTTCTTCAGTTACAACGTTAGCGCCATCATTCTACTTCTTCTTAGGATTCTTGCAGTTCCTTTTTATGTGGCCAACCTTGCCACAATTCCAACAAGTTGTCTGCTGAAAATATTTTGATTTTGATCTTCCTCCATTTGAGCTCATGTCTTGTGATCTCCCTCTAGAATCAATAATTAATGTCAAACTCGAACCCGAGGTCTTGCCAGAATCTTTCCTGCGCTTCTCTTCAGCCAAAATCAAATCACGAATATCATCATATTTCAATTTAGATTTACCTGCAGAACTGCTAACTGTCATCCTTATGGCTTCCCATCTATTTGACAATGAAGCCAACAATATCAACGCACGTATCTCATCATCAAAATCAATTTCAACAGACGACAATTGATTTGTGATAGTGTTGAAATCATTCAGATGTTGAGCAACAGACACACTTTTTGCCATCTTCAAGTTGAATAACTTTTTCATGAAGTGCACCTTCTTAGTCGTCGATGGCTTTTCATACATACCTGATAAAGCCGTCACGAGATCTGCAGTAGTCTTTTCTTTGATGATTTTGTGGACAACCGATCTCGACAGGGTTAATCGTACAACCCCCAGAACCTGTCAATCCAACAGATTCCATTCCGCCTCGTCCATCTTTTCCGGTTGCTTTCCCAGTAACGGAAGATGAAGTTTCTCTCCATAGAGGTATGTCTCTATCTGCATCCTCTAGTAAGCAAAATCTGTGACATTGAATTTCTTGATCCCCGATGTCATCACTTTGTCTCTGCCCATCGTTCTTCCTTAGATCCGAACCCAAAGCTTTGATACCAGTTGTTGTGAAAAACGATGACAATAAAGTGAAAAATGGAAAGAGAAAAAATTGCACGCAGAAAAATAAATAAAACCATAGCGACACACAAATTTACGTGGTTCGGCAAATTTGCTTACGTTCACGGAGCTGCAGAGGATTTTATTACTTTAAGAAATTACACCGTCGAACGCCTCGACATTTACAAGAAAATCTTTATTTCTTCTCTCCCTTCCTCTCTTTCTCTCTTCCTCTCTCACTTGGAGGATTTGGCTTGACCCTTGCTTGGTTCTTGCTTGACACTCTTTCTCTAAGCCGAAAGAGGTTATTTATAGAAATCAAGAGAGTGGTAGGTGGGAGATAGGTGAGCAGTAGGTGGGATGTGGTAGGTGAGTGATAGGTAGAAGGGTGGGTGAGCGGTAGGTGGGTTCTTGCTTGACACTCTTTCTCTAAGCCGAAAGAGGTTATTTATAGAAATCAAGAGAGTTATAGGTGGGAGGTAGGTGGGCGGTAGGTGTGATGTGGTAGGTGAGTGGTAGGTGGAAGGGTAGGTGAGCGGTAAGTGAGATTCTTAATTAGGAAGTTAATTAAATCAATGTGGACCGGGTCCCAACATATACTTCAACCATTAAGATTTATATATTTAACATTAAAATTTCACTATTTATATGACATATGCAGGAAAAGAAAAATAGTGTGTAAATGGAGGAGAGAGTATGTATTGAGCAACTTTAAAGGAATAGTTGAGATGATGTGAGGTTGTTTAGCATTAAATTATTGATTTGTTGGTATATGGAGAATGTGTAATCTAAGTTGGTTTGCTATTATTCATGACTTCGATGGAAATGAAGGAGAAGGAGGATGTTGTGAGGCGTGAGTGAGATTGGTAGGATATCGAGGTTGGACTTCGAACTTGAGAGTTGAGCGACATTGAAGGAATGATTAGGGTATGTGTTATTTTTTATTTATTAGGGTTAAATCTTTTTTTGTTTGTGGAATTACACTTAAGAAATAGAGCATAAGATGAGAATGAGAAATTAAGTTGACTAAAAGAGAAAGCGGGGGGAGAGAGGAGGATTATGTTAACTAAGATGCCAAGTTGTTTATCTAGTCACTTCATCATTTTAGTCAAGATCTATCTTTTGGATTCCTTCTAGAAGTCCTGAAGTCTTGGAGGCTAGAGAGGCTATAGCCATGGGGAATAGGCCACAACTCAATTTTGGGATGAAAATATACAATTAGGGCACGAAATATGATCACACCAGTTCCAGAAATCTGAACAAAATTACACTAGGATTTATGTGAGAAAACTTGATAACGTGAAAAACCCACTGAGCCACACCACAAAAAGAATTCACTATGAAAAACTAGAAATGTAAATAGATGCACACTTAGATCAACTCTCTCCAAGGATAAAACGCTTACAGAACTTCATTACGATATTTCAACTTGATCTCACAAAAGAAAAACTTTGCTTCTAAATCATCATCCTGACAATTAACCTTCACGAAGTTCTTTCTGAGAAACATTGCATATCAGATAATCCTTTGCCCCCTAAATAAAGAGATTTAAGAATCATATCACAAATATATAACCGTCGACACAGATCGTGCGCTTATGAAGGAGAGACTAAAGAATTGATCCAACCGGCATAGCTACACCTAATTGCAGCGTAATCATACCTCTGAGGATAAAAATGAGGTCAAATAAGATCAAACAAAATAAAGCTAATCAGAGCCAAGTATAAAGGAGAGACCGAATAGTATCAAACAAAGAGACTGAATATGATTAAAAAATTAATTTGTTGCGGTTAGACTAAGATGACAATCAATGATTAAAAAAAAATGTAAGCACTTTTTTAAATTTTAATTTAATATTTTTAAGTATTATATATATATATATATATATATATAAAATAAAATATTTTAAAAGCCAAGTACCCAATTTATTGCTTTTATTATACTATTTAATTAGACATGCTTTCTTTCACAAAAATGTGGTAAATAAAGCAACTCGCCGTCTTCACTCGTGGATGGATGAGAGAAAGGTTACCGCCTATTTCTCTTTTTCCCTTCCCTCCTCCTTAACCTCGTCGTAAAAAACCAATGGATGATGCACAGACAGCGCCAGCTCAGAGAAGAAGAAAGAGAAAGCGGCTACACTGGAGGTGATACTTTTGGCTGTCGAGATCGTGGAGACTGCAAACTCCTCCGACCTTTTATCTTCTTCTCCTCTCAACCTCCTTCCAACCTTTCTCGTGAATCGCCCCACTTTCCCTTTGTGAAACCATAAGTTTTTCTCTCCTGTAATCTTTGATACTGGAAGTGGCTACAATGCTCTCATCCAGATCCAAGTAAGCTAGAGCTCTTGCCCCATATCTGATCTTCGTTTCTGTGTTGAAATTGAATCTGTGTTCTTGTTCTTGTTTTTTAGTTTCTTTTAGTTCGGTGTCCAAATGCACTGTTCCTTTTTAGATTTGTTTTGATTTATAGCTGCAATGGCATGTGGATTTGGCTTCTGATACACTGTGAAGATGGATCTCTTATCTTTGAGTAGATATCTATATAGTGATGTTTGGTTTTATTTATTGAATCATTTTGGTTTTCTAATTGATGCAATTTTAGTCTTGAGTTTTGATCCATCTGGATGAACTTCTTGATGTAAAGTTGTGAATGCTACCGGGCGTTTTTCTTGTTGTGGTTAAATATTCTGAGAATTGGTTGTTAAGCAGATCTGGCTTGCCTGATCCTGTCAACAACAAAAATGCACCAGTTAGCAGAATTGGTAGGCTGGGATCTGTCGTTCTGGACGCTGATTCTCCTTCTCCGCTGAAGAAACCTGGTTTTTCTATTGATTTTTCTCCAAGATCTGTAGATTTAAAGCCCGCGGCTAATCGCAGATCACCGAAAAGTAGTACCACTCCTGATGTGAGTAAAGCCTACAATTTGATTAAGATTTGCTTACAAAAAGTGCTAAATTATTATGTATTAATTTGGGTCATGATTGATAGAAACAATCACGAGCATTAAAGGGTTCGGAGCTTCAGGCGCAGCTTGCTGCTGTACTGGAGGATCTCAGAACAGCAAAAGAACAATTAGCCTTTGAAGAGAAGGAGAAAAGCCGTGTCATTGAGGAGCTGAGTGATGTCAAGAAAGCAGTGGAAGAGGTGAGTGAGAAGCTTACAGAGACTCTATTAGCTCAGAAGAAAGCTGAGGAGAGTTCAGAGCTTGACAAGTTTCGTGCAGATGAACTAGAGCAAGCCGCCATTGAAGCTCTTCAAAAGAAGGAGAAAGAATGGAACAGAGAGCTTGAAGACATCCAAAAGCGCCATGCTGCAGATGTTACGGCACTGCTATCTGTCACAGAGGAGCTTCAAAGAGCGAAGCATGAGCTGGCAATGACCATTGATGCCAAGAATACTGCACTGAGCCATGCTGAGGATGCCATGAAGATTGCAGAGGTTAATGCAGAGAAGGTGGAAATTTTTTCCGGAGAAATCACTCGTTTGCAGTCTCTACTCGACTCTAAGCTTGAGAGCAAGTCCATGGAGACAGCCGAGCTCATCAGGAAGTTGGGTTTAGAAGTTGAAGCTTTGAAGGTTGAGCTTGAAGAAGCAAAGGTAGCTGAAGAAAAGTTGGCTCAGATGGAAACTTTGGCTGAAGGGCTAAAGAGTGAACTCATAAATGCTAAGAAAACTGAGTCTGATGCGGCTGGTCTTGTGGATGAGTGGAAGAAGAAGGCAGAGTTGTTAGAATCCAGCTTGGAAGAAATAAAAGAGTCTGAAAGTTTGGCTCAGGATTCTCTTGCTTCTTTGACAAAGCAGGTAGAAGAGAGCAAGTCCATGCTTGAAGATACAGAATCTGAAATTATTTCTTTGAGGGGAAAGGTTGAAGCTTTAGAGCTTGAAGTAGCTAGCCATGAAGCAGATCATGAAAAATTGGAAAACCAACTTACTCTGGCAAAGCAGGAAGCATTGGATTTGGAAAACACAGTTGAAGTCTTGAAGAGCGAGATCCAGAGAGCAGAAGAGGAGAAGGCCCAAGCATTGAACAACAAGAAGCTCACAACTTCAACTGTGGAAAGCCTCAATCAGGAAAACAGTAAGCTTGCCACTGAGTTACAGATTACTAAAGAGGATTCAGAGAAAGCTAAGAAAGCAATGGAAGGATTGGCAGCGGCATTGCATGAGGTCTCCTTAGAAGCGAGGGATGTACAAGAAAGGCTCTTAATCAAGCAAGCTGAGGTTGATAGCGTTGCAGCTGAGGTAGATGAATTAAAATTGACCCTCAAAAACACCAAGGAAAAACATGTGGTCATGCTTGATGAAGCCAAATATGAGATTGTTTGTCTCAAAAAGAACATTGAGAAGTCTGAAACCGAAGCGAAGAACTTGATGGCTGAATGGAAAGATAAGGAGATTATTCTGAGAAATGCCATGAAGAAGGCTGATGATGAAGTTGTTTCAATCAAGCTAGAGAGGGATGTAGCCATGGAGACTCTTGAGATGAAAAAATGTGAAGTGAAAGCAGCTGAGGAAGAGGCAAACAAGCTTCATGATAAGTTGAGGCAAGCTGAATACGAGCTATTTGTTGCCAGTGATGCTATTGAAGAAATAAAAGCAGAGTGCAGAGGCTTCAAAGAGATAATCTTGGATAAAGAGAATGAGCTGCAAAACATCATTCAGGAGAATGAGGAGCTCCGGGTTCGGGACTCTGCTGCTTCAGAAAAGATTATTGAACTTACTGCTACACTCTCAAAGGTTTCATCGATGGAGGAGGAAGAGGGGGAGCTTTGTAACAGTGATAAAAGTCACAACACATTGCATAAGATGTTAGAAGTCAGGGAAAGCAAAGTTGATGAAACTGAAACAGGAAATTCAGAAGCTCCATCAGTAGAATCTCAGGAAGTTTCTAAGGAGGGCATAAACAATTTAGAGGAGAATGGCAGTGAAAATGCAGAGGAATGGGATCTCGTGAAGATGAAACCCAAGATTTGTGAAGATGAAACCATGGATAAGCAATCACCCTGTGAAATGGAGCATTATGCCGAATCAATTGATGACGAAGATGTGCAGAATGGAAACACTTCTCCGATTAAGCAGCGGCAGCTTCAGAAGAAGAAGGCATTGCTACACAGATTTGGTAACCTTCTAAAGAAGAAAAATACACCCAAATAGAATATCCACATTTCCATTTTCATTTTCTTATTTGTGTTATTATTATTTCTTTTTTAAGTTGTGATAAATCATTTTCACGGATCATGGTGATTGTCATTTGTTTTATAGTTTGTGCATTCTGAGAAGAGTAGTGGAGCTGTATGAACAAAGTCTGATGCTTGCTTTTTAGTCCAATCCAATTGTAATGCTGTTCGTTATATGTGATTGTTATGGAAATTATTGAAATCTAATAGTGTTATAAATTAGGAACTGTGTATATTAGGAAGATTAATATTAGTAACTTAATATAAAGAGATCTAAATATAAGATCTTTCCTATATTTGAAATATTTGTTATTTGTACATTCTAATCCTCTCTTATTTACACGAGAGATCATGAAGGGTTTGTGTCATCATGTGCGAGTTGTAACCATATTTTTCCTAGCAGTCTTTTCTTTCTCCGCAACTGTGATAGTGGAATCTCCCTTCCCATGGCAGTTGGTTGAAGTCCAAGAAAACTTTTCCTGCCAAGGCATTCAGAGTTTTCAAATGTGCAACGAGATTGTGCCAAGAGGTACCGAATGAGATGAGCAGCAGGCTCCACATACCATATATCCGAGATCAAGAGACAAGAAAGATGTAAGAGATATGTATCTTCAATGTAAGTGGAAGAAACCAGCTATAGCAGAGAAACATGTGCTTGTTATAGACTGTAAAGAGCTGTGTTAAGTATGACTCATATACCAAATAATGGACAAAATGTTGGAGCGGAGTGAGCGAATCGGAGGAGTTACATTATGTGGGTTGGGGGTGCGGGGGACAACGCTCCCGCGGTACGGTACAGGGGTAATTTTTTAATTACATATTGTACTCTAGAGTTATATAAATATGTCTGTTTGTAACTATTTTGCACTTTTTTTCTAGATTAAAGAAAAAGTCGCCGATCTGCTCCCGAGGAGGTAGGCATCTTTGCTGAACCTCGTTAAGTTTTTGCGTTCTTTTGGATTTGTTGATTCTTGCGTTTCTTTGCCTTGAATTTCTCAACAGGTTGAAATGTGTTGTGGAATTAAAGTTTTGAATTTTTTGTTTCCTGCTTTTAAATTTAATAGATTACTTAATGCGTCTCAAGGACATTCTTAGTAAATAATTTATCATTTTTTAATATACGGACATTTTTTCCTAGCCAAATGTAGTGTACGGTAATTCGAATAACTAGAGGGGAGAAAATGCTTGCGATCTTGTAGGTAATAGTATCTCGGCAAAAATGAGGCAGTGGTGGATGGCCGGCGGCTGAGGTAGCTGCAGCTTGCGTGGCAGATGGCGACAGCTTGTCTATAATATTTTACATGAACTATGTAATTCAAGTTCAGTCAGAGCGGCTGAATTTTGAATTTATCCATAATGAACTACGGTGTAAATTTCAAATTCATTCATACTTTACATTCTATTTGTAATTCTTCATACCAAACACAAAATTTTCTCAAATCTATGCGAAAGAATTATAGTACACTACAAATTCACTCAACCAAACAGTCTCTTAGTAATGTTGTGCTGAGCTATTGTATGAATTTTTCTCTTGGAACTCCAAAAAAGCATAAATCTGTTTATTTTGTTGGTAATGTTTTTCTCCAGCCTTGGGGAATAATAGTGAATCTGAACTAGCATTGTAAATTACTCCAAATGGAATATCGAACTAATTGCAGGCTACTGCTAACAAATAACAATTGTTTTTGTTTACAGCCACTAAGGATGCGTTGAATCTTTTCAAGGGTGCTAGGCCTGTTGCAGGCAGTAATTCTTGAGGAACGTATTGAGATTCCCAGGTATTTTCTCACTTAAAAGACGTTTCTCTTAATCTGGGAAGTCCCTTGAAATACAAAATTAACTTGACAGGTCTCTAGTAGAGCTTGGTTTTTTTCCCACTTCCGAGCACCTAATCTATAGATTTTTTTAATTTTATAGTTGTTATGTAATTGGTTATTTCCTCTCCAGCTCTTTATAGAGCTTGGTGGACTTATAATAGATAAAAATGTGCCGTGTACCTCAATTAGTTAATTGGCATCCACGGTATGAGATCCTGAGGTCGGGAGTTCGAATCTCCTCTTACAAAGTTGACACCAAGAAGATGATATTCGAATTGTTAGACACATTAGATGTGACTGGAGGCAGCTATATAATAGCTTTATGGTCATTCCTTTTGAATATATATATATATATATATATATATATATATATATATATATATATATATAATAAATACCAGTTCTGTGCTATCTACATAACTTTCCGTTTTAACTTGGTTTTTTTTTTTTTTTTTGACAATATGCTACGCATGCGGAGCATTGCACATCATCTAGTGTCATAGCATTAAAAAAATGATAGTCTTTTTCATTAAGGTCCCATACATGCCACAAAATTCTTATGAGTTTACATGTCTATGAACTAAATTTTAATTATTACATTTATAACACTCAAATCTTTTTATATCACATAAACAAATAACAATATCACTTATAAAACATAAAATACATATTTCATGTATAGGAAAAGTGGCATGAATGTAAATATCAAAATTTAGGTGTTGGGTATGTCATCAATAGGAATTGTGATGCTTGTAGGCTCGACCATCTTTATTTACTATCAGCATCTCAACACACTACAAATCAAACCAATAAGCTTAACATGTAAATTGAATAATACAAATAATGTAGGAAGATTTACATGCTTACCACTTACTTCTTATGCATTTACACATCTAACCCCTAAACTTCTTTGATGTGATGAGGAAGAGTTAGGTGGTATAAATGTAGCATTTAAAATTTAGATGATAGATATGTAAATACATAAAAATTGAGTGGTATGTATGTATACGCCCCAATAATGTATGAATACAGAATGTTATTAAGCGAATAATAATAATAATAAATCCGTGATGCTCCATTCTTCAGCAACACCATGAAAATGAAAAATAAACCTTCATTGCCTATTCTGCTAGTCACAATCCATCTCCATATTCCAACATGAGCTTGTTTAATTTCTTACTGTGTATCCTCTCCTGAATCACCCTCAACCCTTCACTGCATCACAAAACATATTTTAAGAATAACTTCATCACATGAGAAAATATAACGTCTGGACAAGGCGTCATGTCCTGTTAACTGGACGTAATATTTTCTCCACACCAAGACAGATATGTGAAACAACAACAATGATAGATACCTCGAAGGAGGACTCGACCCGGGGGAGAGCATCCGAGCGAGTTTGACAGCATCTTCGGGATGGCAGATTGCGTGGTTGAAGCAAAGATATCGACCGTAGGCATCAGGGCATTCAAAGACGCGGACATGAGCATCAACTAGAGACTTGAGCTTCACTGTCACCAGCACTCCATCTTCATACATCTCGGGCGCACCCTTTAGATACGGGTTCGAAAGTGAGAGCTCGGATCCGGCGAGGATTAGCCCGGCATTCACAGCCACCATGTCGACACCTCGGTCCATTGCAAGTGCCCAAGCCGTCTTCTCGGAGAGCGTCTTTGCCAAAGCATACCATAGCTGACATTGATAGTTAATTGGGTTATATTAGAATAGGTTTGTGATGAGGAAAATGGAGGTTTGGTTTAAGCCATTCTTAGTGAATTCAACAAAAAACATTATTTTCTTTAACCTAGGTTGAATTCAACAAAAAACATTATTTTCTTTGGTTTTGAACCTTAAAAAAAATGATTTTTAGAAAGAACCTTAAATGCAATATGAGAAACCATAGTATTTATTCTCAAATAATAAGTGATATGAGAGCCATGACTCTTGGCTTATATAATGATCAAGATACAATCAATGGCAAGGTGGACTGGCTCTTGCCACATAACATTGATATGAGAGTCATTTGACTAGATTGGGCCTCAAACTGCCATATTTACTTGAAATTAATGTACTACACAGGTAAACATCAAAAGTTGTTTTGCACTCATCTCAAGACAAATCCAACGACTTTCAAAATAACAACAAAATAACCCAATTTCAATAATAATAATCCAATTTTCCACGAGCTCTGAGTAGTTCAACAAGAAGAGCTTATTTCCTACGAGTTATTCATAGGCTACGGTTCTCCTTATTGTTAAGAAAAGAGAAGAAATCTGCAATTTCAGACAAGTTGGATGTCAAATGACGCCCAATGGTGCAACAGCTCAACCACTCTGTTAAACATAGAAAGCGACCAAGTGAGTTGTACATATTTGATTAGACTCTAACATGCGACCTATCTTTTCTAACATTAATAGCAAACTTTCAACCACTAATATTAAATGAATTTCTAAATCTAATGTCAATCTGCCATTTACATATTTCTTCGAACCAATCAATTACATATCTTATGCCTAAAGATTGATATTTACATTTATAACCCTCCAATTTTGTGTTATAGATCTTCTAAATTTTTCTCACTCACAACCCGATGGTGGGAAAATAAAATTATAAGGAGCAAGCTTAGAGACAAAAATAACAAGCATCACATTTATTTATAGTACTCTGCCCATCAAGAGATCTACGGTCGTGATCCCTTCACAGAGATCAACGGACGTGAGCAAAACATACGAAAGGGTTGAACTTAGACTCGATATGGACAACATTATAAAATTTATTTCCTGTAAAAATACAAAAGTCTTATTTCTTTAAAACACAAAGGTCTCATTTCCTTTGAAAACACAAAGGGTTTCCAACGGGAATTGTAAAGGAAAAGGAGCATTAATTAGGGAATTGTAACCCCAAAAAAATTTCAACCAAATCATAACAAAATATAAATCAAGAAAATCCTTTTGAAGAAAAAAAAAAAATAATAACATGATTTTACCTTAAATTTGCGGCAGAAATTAGGGTCGCTCCAATCCCTCTCATCAACATCCTCTGCAATTTTGAGCTTCTCATTCCATATTACTGCAGTAACAGAGGAGGTGAAGACCACCCTCTCCATGGAATCCGCCTGCGCGCAAGCTTCCAACACATTATGAGCCCCTCTCAGCTCTATTTCAACCATGAACTCCTGCACCATACATGATCATTACTTCTTCTTGAATAATAAGATTTAATACAATAATTTATCACAATTATCTCAGAAGCGATCGATCGCCGGAAATCGAACTCACATCGTAATTGGACTCGCCGTCGAAGGTGTAGAACAAGCCGGAGCATCCCCGAATCGCGCCGGTGATGCTGTTGTAATCCAAAGGATCTGCTCTGAAAACCCTCACTCGCTTGTTCTCGCTCCAAGCCGCCTTCGTCGCATCAACTGCGCATGCACACCAACCGTTCGATCAATTGTTTCACAAAAACGATGCGGCAGGTTAATAGACCAAAAGAACTAAACAGAACAAAATGGATTCGAACCGCGAGCGAAGGCAGCTGCGTGGACGGTGTAGCCACGGTGAAGAAGACGGTCGACGAGAGCGGCGCCGAGGCGGCTGGAGGAGTCCATGACGCATACGGTCTTGGCAGAGTGGTGTGAGATTGAGGCGGGAGCCATGGATGAGTTTGAGGAGTAGAAGATCGAAGGGAGGGGGGAGAGAGAGAGAGATGTATATAAAGGTGGAGAAGGGAGTGGAATTGAAGGAGCGTGGAGGAAGAGAGGTGGGATTATAGAAAGCTGCTCTGGTTAGCTGCGTCGTCACATGGGTGGCGGTAGACAGGTAAGAGAGATGGGGGAGAATTGATGAGGAAGCACGGGGCAGGAGTTTGGTAGGGGTAGTGGCTTAGCGCCAGCGTGCGTGGCTCGCCATTCTATACAATTAAAAAGTTCTTTGTTTGCGGACAGTTCTTATTTGACTCACCAGAGAGTTTGTGTTTGATTCATTCGGTAAATATATGAAATTGACATAAATATTTTTTTTTCGTTTGATTTATAAGTGAGTCAAACACAAACACTCATTTATTCTATCATGCTCAAATCGTTATTGTTCGAAATATAAAATAATTTAAATAATTATATATAAAAAATGTATCATATTTTAATAATAATTATATACTCAAAAAATTTATCATATTTAAAAAAATTACGTTCTATAAAATGTATCTAAAAATTTATTATCTTTTTAACAATTCAAATAATATAAACAAATTTGAAATATTTCAAATTATTCAAACAATTGGAATAATTTGAACAATTCAAACAATTCAAATATTTTAGATAATTGACTGGCATGAGCTCATGCAGTTAATGCATTTGGGGCAGCTTACCCGCTGTGGCGGTGTTTTAAAAACGCCGCTTCACCGTTTGGAAATTACGTTTTCACAGATTATCATAAAAAACGGTTGGTTTTTTACACTAAACGCGAAACACAAGTCAAGCCTTACGGTCCGCATTTTTAAATAAGTAACTTATTTGGATGAGCAGAAGCTACCACAAATCTACAGAATAGAGTGAAGTGGCCAGTTGAGAGGTAATGAAACGTCAAATCTACAAATGGAAGAATGTATTTATTAGAGTATAAGAACTTATATTACTTCTAGTATTCATCAGAGTTCATTTAAAATGAATTAGTGATTAAGATTACTTTATATTATAAATAACCCTAAACTTAAGAGCATGTAAAGTTGATGATGCTATTTCTTGTAGAGCCTTAGTCGCAAATAACAATTGAAGTAAAAAAAAAATTATAAGTTCCTTTTTTTTAAAAGAGAGTTAAAATAAGTAGTTTAGTGTCTTAAGAAATAATTATATTCTACTGTTATTCTTATTGTGAGAATATCATAACTATTTAAATATAATATAATATTTATTATAAAAATAAGAATGATATAATATTTGTCACTGTGATGTGTTATTGCTTATATTTAAAACAATATTTATCATTTTATGAATAAATGTGCTATAGATGTTATGATAGCTCTTTATCATGTCATTATTCCTGGATTAATTTGTTTCGGGAACGAAGGCGATGGTTTTGGATGAAATAGAGATGGACATGCGAGGGTTTTGGGGAGAAGTGAGGGCTTCGAGTAGAGAAGACGAAAGCAAGACCGGGAGGGATGTCATTTTAGGCGGGATTAGTTCTGGCGGTCTGCCAATGACTTTTATCTGATCAGTTATTAAAATTATTACCAACGATTGTTCCTATCGCTTAATAATAAAATACATCTATTAAAACCCTGTCAGATGAAGGATTGTGTAAAAGCCTGTCAGTTAAAACCCTGTCAGATAACAAATTTTCTGACGTGTAAAAGCCGTCCGTTTTAGTTTTTTTTTTCTGCTGTGCAAATGAAGAGAGAATGTCTGATTTGATTTCAGGTATAGCAAATTTAGAATTCATTTGACATTTAATTGACAATCTAAAGCCTCCAAATAGGTTATAATGGTTTGATTTAGGCTTTGATTGGGTTCATCTTATCGAGACGTTCAGTTTGACTATAAGCTTGTTGAAATTAGGGTCCAGAATAACCTTGATTTTTCATCAAGAATGTTTATTGTTAAAAAAATAGCTTGAGATTTGTTTAGATGATAAAAATTTGTTGATAACACATTAAATACTTTACTATTAAAATTATTTTAAGAGAATTCAGATATCTATAGTAATTTTTTATGCAACTATATATCTAAAATTTAATATTTATATTTTTTTATATATCTAAAATTTGTAAAAAATTCTCTAATAAAACAATTATTTGTTGTAAAATCTATGACAATAGAGTGATAGTTTTATATTCTAACTTTTACTTAAAAAATCATGCATATATAAGGATAAAATATAAATATAAAAGTAACTAATGTGAAAAACCTAATAAATAAAAATTCATTAAGCCTTGCTAGGATAAAATGATATATTACATTTGGTAAAAATTCAAATGATTTACTCTTTCTCTTAATAGAGGAATACGATATAACATAGTATAGATCTCATTTTGATGACATTCTGAATATTAGAAAAATAGTGAATGATGATGATGATCAAGTGATGAAGATGAGGTGATAATACTTTGCTATTGAGTTATAATAGTTACATGATGATGGTGGAGCAAAAAAAAAGATGAGTTACCACGATTGGGCGATGATTGTTCGAAGTCGGCAAATAAAAGACGACAATTAGGTGATAGTGGTCAAATAATATCACAAAATTTTAAAATAAAGTTTGTAAGATAAAGCAGAAGTAAGGTATCATTTAATTTATGAAGTAATCGAGCAAATCAAATTAAAATATAGTTTTGAGGAGTTATAATAAAAATAAGATCAAAGGTTGAAGATGTGTAATGGAACAATATTCTACTTCTGATCTTTTCACTATTTATTCTCAAGTGAGACTAGCTTACATTTATACATTATATTATTATAGAAAAAAGATTAGATGATAAGTGGAATAAAAGAGCTACTAATACGAACTCCAATTAATATAAATCTCGAGGCAATTAGCATAAATCTCGAAGCATTTTTTTAGCAAGAAATATTCGAACTCCAATTAAAAATTATTCTGAAATTTGATTTTAACAAAATTACAATCAAACTAACTAGCTCGACAAGATGGACCCAAAGACACCAAAATTGGTCCAATCTAAGTCAAATCAAGTAATTTAACCACTTTTTTAGAGACTCTAAGTGGCCAAATTTAGAGTCAAACGGATTCCAAATTTGACAACTTATAGTCATATCGAGCAGCTCAGCGAGACCAGTCCACCGAGCCCAAGATTATTCAATTTTGACATCATGAACTCACTTAAATATAAATAAATTGTTATGTGATAATGAGAACCTCTGTGGATCATTCATATATAAGAAGTCATTCTGCATATGATTGTTGAACGTTGAAAAATTGTGTGACTCTTTCCCGACTGTGAGATAAGGGTTTATATTTGTACTCATCAACTTATAGTGAAATATTCTGACCATGTCAGATCCCGTGATTTTTTTCCCTTTTTAGTTTTTCACATAAAAACTTATGGTGTTTCTATCTGCCACTTTAATTATTTATTTATGTATTGGACTTTTGTGCAACACTAAGAAATTAAATAATCACTCTACTGTCATAAATCTTCTAAAGACACATTAATTACTCTCATAAAATGGAAAGACCTAGAGATGAATAAAGCAATCCAACTCTAAATAACTATACATAGACTCAACTTGATCAAGAACCGACATTTATGAAAGTGACTTTTTAATTGCACGATCGCATGCGAAGGCTACGACAAAACTCGAGATAAAGGCAAGTAGGGGTTTCTAATATTAGTTACCTTAAATTTAATGTATCATTTAAAATGAACAAATCGAAGCATGACCATGACATCCATTAATGAAAGCTCGACCAAACCAATCCAATAGTCCAATGTGGGTTCAAGCAAGTTCAAATATATTCTCACATCCATTCAATTTATTCAAACATTCTAGAAATCTATCCTATCACACTCATGTAGGTGCTCCAACCAATTTCACATTTATTTTACACAATATATTGTTATATAAAAAAAAAACAAATACAAAAACTTAAAAAATATGAGTTCTAATCTAAAGAATTCGAGAGATATTGTCATCTAGACACTATAATTAAATTTGTGTCTGATCTCGAAATTAAAATTAATCACATGAAAATATAAATACTACTCAAATGCACAATTATTATTATTTTTTTTAAAAGAGACTTATCCGACTTTGAATAAAACGTAGTAGTTTTATGTCAAGACGCCTTCAAAAGAGAAAAAAATTGTGTATGTAAAGCATACACAACGCTGCGTACTTCATCCAATAGAAAACTGTCACGTATGTATAAATTTCATGTAACATATCTGTAACCTACAAAAATAAAAAGATTACAGACAAATTATAAAGATATTATAAAAGATAAAACACAAAAATACTTCTTATATAACATCCATGTAACCTTAACTCAAAATTTTTTTCATATAAAGGTCGAGTCGTAATCCACACCCTGCTTCCTGATTTTACTGACCGCCATAAGCGCAGTTTGCGGATGGCCGGCAAACCAAATTCTCCCGGCGGCGGCTCAGCAATCACCGGGCTATCCGTGCAGAACAACGAGACAATTCGAGCTTTCCTTCTTGCCGCCGTGGATGACGAGCAACACCTCCCGGGTGAGCTCCGAGATCTCGCCTCCGATCTGTCTTCTCAGAGCTCTATCCCTTATCGGTACCTCCGCTCCGTTTGGTTCGCTCTCCCAGTAGGCGCGAGGCCCTCCATAACCGCTATTTTTTCCGGTGCTGAATTCCTCTTCTCTAGTCCCAAACCCCGAGAAAAAGTGAGAGGCCGCAATTGTAAACCTAGGCATCGAAGCCGTGTCTTTCTTTTATAATTTTTATTAGGGTTTTTATGTTGTCTTTGGACTTGGTAGAGCGAGGAATTAAAGGAGAGACTGAGGAAGCTTGCGGATATGATGGAGAGGAAGGAATACGATGAACTTGTGAAGGACGTCGCTCCACGAAAGGAAGTAGCGGAGCCCTTTTCTTCATATAAAGATCAGATAGGCTTTGGTATGTTCTTGCTTCTGTTTTCTTTAATGTTCGAAATCTGATGTCTACGATAGCCAACGCTTTTTGCATCTGATGAGTGATGAGTAGTGTTAGTAATTTGTAAATCTCCTGCTAAGCTATTTGCTTTTCTATGTAAGTAAAGTGTAGAAGATATTGATTTACGCCTGTAGTCCGTGTTATGAAATTACTCTTTTGTGGTAGAAAGGCTGCAGATTCCTAATATTTTATAATGTTGCTGAGCCTCACACCTGTTTATTGCTAAATTGCTGGTGAGGCCTACATGCTCTACGAGTTGCTGCATTGTGAAAACAATCACTAAGTTTTCATTAGTGACAAACTATCTGAACTAGTTAAACCCTTTGAATATTCTTTAAACTAATGGTTCATCATCTATCTTACCTGCTGTTTGATTGGCCATTTTAAGTAGAATTATTAGGAGTAATCAAACTAAATCTTTCGAAACACTTTATAATATGCTTCTAAGATAATTCCAAGATTTGGCAGGATTTGATAGAACACAATAGAAATCTCGATTTGATAAATTCAAATCCAGTTCCACTAAGATTTTGGTATCTACAATGTTATGCTTCTCAAGCTTTACTAAATCTGCCCTAAATCTCTTAAACAACCCAATTGGACTTGAAAATTTACTAACGACAAAATTTATTAAGTCCTATAGATCCTGTTCGATTAGAATGTGTAAATCTAAAATTTCTAAATCATACTTGGAACCAGACAAACCATTAGTTTACTTACTTTTTCCAATTAGTAAATTTTTACAACCATAGCAGATTTTTTATGAATGTCCATCCATAACATGCATTATTATTTTTGTTGTTGTTGCCATAATTACTATTATTACCTTTGAGAATGCAGCACGTCAGAGTTTATTACCTCTGAGATTTTGATATTTGGCCATTTTAAGTAGAATTTCAGGAGGAATAATAAAAAAAAAAAAACCTGCCAAACACCTTGTATGATGCATTTAAAATAAATCTGATAACATGATTTGATAAGTACTGGTACAAATCTCAGATTTGATAAATCCAAATACTAGTTTTGTTAGGATTTTGTTATTTGCAATCTTAGACATAAGATTTAGTCAGTTTTTTCAAAATCTATTAAACAACCCAATTAGATTTGATAATCGACCAGCATCAAAATTTACTATTTTATAAATTCCATTTAATCAGGATGTATTAATTTCAAAGGAACATATAGTAAATAGTTTTAATAAAATTAATTATTTAATTAGTAGATTAAACAATATATAGTGCCTTGTATTACAAAAATTGAATTAGGTGAAAATTTGATTAAACTATTGGTAATGGTTTTGCTGTACATCGAGGAATGAGCAAGACACTTCATGATGGAGTATATGGTGCATATGGGGCTAGACATAAGAGTTTGATGGAAGAAATATGCTTGAACTTATGGTAAAGTGTCATATGATAATTAAAAATACATCGGTGAATAAAAAATGTTCAGTAGCATTCCAGAATTATCAAATTCTTTGCAAGAGATTTTTTTTTCTTGTATGAAAATGATAACTACTATATAAGAATCTCAAGGTAAATTTCATGAATGCATGTAGGAATGATCTAAGCTTTTGTTGGGGTATGTGAAAATGTATTTTAGATACTTTGGCTTGATAAACCTTTTTGAAAAAAAATAATTCTCTACAATTGGTCCAAATTTACTATTTTCTTAGGAGAGATCTAACCCTCATTTCGTCTTGGTGAACATTAATCTTCCTATCAGTTTTGTGGGTTATTAAGGGATGTATCCCTTACTTCAGAATCAAGCAACATATTCTATATTTATAAAAGAATAAATATTTTCTTTTTGACTTTGATTTGCCTATTTTTAAGAATAAAAGAAAGTGATTCCTATTAATTGGGCTTACTTGGGGCCTATTTTATGTTGTGAGTAATTTAGAGCTCTTTGTAGATTGTTGGCTTTTATGTGCTTTTTTTAATTATATAAAATATTTTGTTAAAGTTTTTTATCAATCAATTTTTTAATAGAATTGTTTGGTCAAATAATTCATTTCTCATCTCCATTTTTATTTTGAGTTGGAAAGACTCATTTGTACTTTATGCCTTGTCGCAATAAATTTCTTTTTGAAAAATTTATCTTTTGTCAATGTTTCCTCTTTTCCATGTGTACTTGCTAGGTTTTCAAGGATCAACAATATCTCATTCAAATTTTTGAACATAGACTACTTTCTATTTGTGTAATTATGATCTGAAAAGTTAATTCTCTTCTTCTTAAACATGCCTTCTTATAGATGAAACTTCACATTCTTTGTAATCAAAATGATTATATTAGAAGTTGGAAACATTAAATTATTAGATGCACAAGTTGATAAATCCATTCTAGGTTGTTAGTGCGCCAAAGTGTAACACATTGAACGAAATATCTTCTTTTCTTTGAAGCATGAACTAAAAATAGGTGTCCATATCAGCTAATTGAAGAGCTAATATCAGTAATGGCATCCCACTATTCAATAATCTTCGTATTAGACAAACTTACAAATAATATAGGACATTTTAAGTCAAGTATTATGAAGAAGTTTAGCATCAACTAGTAAGAAATTTTAAATTAAACTCATGAGATGTTGCCTAAGAAGGTAAGGGACATGTGCCATTGCAGAGAAATGCCGAATATGGAAAGCGGAGTAAAGCCATGCACTATGAATGCAAAATTAAATTAATAGAGAGTTTGAAAATAGAAATCCAAGAAATCTAGAGATTTACAAGTCAATGGCGGAAGAATCAAAGATATATAATGATTATAAGGAAGACATGACTTGAAGAATACCTTTTGTCTAATTACTGGTGATGAAGAATAGAAGGAAAAGAATTGTGCGTAGAGAATATTTTCATTTTTGAGCTATGACATGTTAGGATTTTGAAGCCAAGAGGGGAAGAATTGCATGAAGAGAAGAATACTTGAAGAGTTTTGATGGTAGAGTTGGGTTGAGATTGTGACATGAATCAGGGCTTTTTTTGTGAACTGTCTTGTTTAGGAAACTGGGGATTATGTTCAACTTGAATCATTCTTTGATGTGATAATACTAGAGCTTTTGAAGCACTGCATTGCATACACTCATTGGTGGTGTGGAGCGTCTAGTTGTTGAACAATGCATTGTGATTTAGGTGGCAGCACTCTGCTCTGAAAGCATGTTTAAAATGCATGCTTTTAACAAAGCTACATTTCTTTATTGCTTTTTTTTCTTAAACTTAATCTATTTTTCTAATTTCAACCAAACCAAGTGTTTAAAATTGGCACAGGTAAGTGAGGTTTGCTTTATAATCAGGGTCAAATATTCATGGATTTTTGACCCTTCACTATATTAATTATGAAAGAATTGTTAACATTTGTGATGCTCAAGTTATTATAAGAGCATCTCTCGTGGTTCTAAGGAGAAGTTTGAGTGAACCAAATCACTTTTCCTGCTCAGGTTGAAAACAATGGTTTTATGATCTGTCTTCATTTGAAAGGTGACCTTTATCCATATTTTAAGGGCATGCATATATATTTTTCTATTAGATTCTAAGAGCTGAATACATCAAATGTCACATTCAAAGAAGCTGTTGGATATTTGGGGAGACAATGGAGCACTATGGTGGTCGAAAGAGTAATAAAATGGAAAAAAGATGTTTATCGTAAATGATAAAAAGTAAAATCACAATAAGACTACCCAATATACAAAGAAGATTCCACAAATGTCACACTTGTTTAAAAACACATATTCTCTGTGCGATATCATTAGTGCATAAAAGTAAAGGAAGGAAACAAAAATAAATTTGGTTTAAAGTAGCATAGAATATAGTAAGAGATTAATAAAGTTCAATATCTTAGGGAAAAATGACAATATGAATCCATTTAATGATAACTTCGTAAGGTCAACATATTACTTACAAAATCTTAAATAAGTACTGGCTTTTTAGAAGAGAAAAACTTGTAAAATATTTGAATGATTGTCATTAGTTTATTTAATGCAATTAATTCAAAGTGAAGTGGAACATTTGAAAAAAATATGATGAAAGGAATGTAATTTGGATGTGATGCCAAGTAAAGTTCTAAAAATTACAAGAGATGCTGGAGTTATATGTTTAAGCAATATATCTAATAAAAATTTAAGAAATAATGTATCCTATGGCTTACTAGAAATGCAAGCTCGTGTTAGTGATTAAGAAGAGAAAAAAAATCATAAAAATTGTGAAAACTCATCCATTATTGTCGGAAAAAGAGCTTGATATAACTCCGTCCATCCAAAGTAGTCTTTCAATAATTTGTGTTTACTGTTAGTATAGTTTATTTATATGATTCTCTTGTAAAATTATGAATTAAATATAAGTACAAAAATTCCTTCAATAAGTATCACACAGTAGTAGGTAAATGGTAAGTTTTGATCAGCTTGTGGAAGGTAAAGAGAACTCATAATCTGTACCATCGCAGATAAGGAGCATTCACATAATTGTTGTTATTGGACCTAAATATTAGTATTAAAGTACACATGCCTTTGGTTCCAAATCTATTTGTAAATAAGATGCAATCACACCAAACTACATGTGTTTTACCTCCTCTCTACAAGCTTAAAATGCGGCTCCACTGGCTTAGTATCAACCTAAGGTTGTCCTGCAAATTGCCACTAACATTATCTACTAGTTGGCTTTCAACCCATTTCTGTAACGTGAAGGGGACTCTTGCTTTTCATACGTAAAATTCAGATACACATTAGTTGCATAAGAACTAGCTAGTCTAGTGATGATGCATCGCAGTTAACCTAAAAGCAGCAGTTCCTTGAGTTAGATTTAGAAATAAATATAAATGTTATGAAGTCCATAACAAAAAATATAAATATACCTTTATTTAATGTCAACCATCTAACTCATTTTGTTACAATTTGATATTATTCAGTAGTTTTTCTTCCTTTCTTTATTCCACTTGTATTATTAAATTACCATTGACAGCTATTATCAAAGTTTGATTCCACTCTTAAGTCTTAAGTCACCATAGGCAGCTATTATCAAAGTAGAATATACTTTACATATGAAATGAATGCAACCTCTCAAATCCGCTTTAACTTCAACCTTGCATCACTAGAGTTCATGTCAATGATGAGTTGACGGTAGGCGATCTTCATCTAACAAGCAATCCCAGTGCAATTATGGGCGGTTTTCTTTTTGCCTAGTAGTTCTGAAGTGGTATACTTAGGGGGCCGAGAAGGAGAAAAGTTTTGCCATTTCAACGCTGTGAGATCTACTTCTGCAGGCTATGACTACCATCTATGGTTTGCAGTGATGCATAGCGAAAAAGTTTTCACTCACATGAATCAAATCTTGGAAGTAAGCTCCAGCCAAGCTATGCTTAGCGGGCGATTAGGGTAGGACAACTGTTGTGAAAACCTTAGTAATATTTCATTGTTAATTATTGGGCTGGTCTAGTGAATGGCATGCGCCCCAAGTTACCCCATCATGGATCCACCCAGGAGTGGGCGACTAACCCTAGTGCTCGATCGCCTGTCAAATGGGTGACTAGTTCCACCTTAAGATAATAAAATGTGTTCTTATGCTAATTCTAAAAGCTGAAAGAGCTCCTTTAAAAAATTAGCCCATGAAGGCCCAGTTTATAAAATAACATAAAGAATTGGGAGGGAAGTGATTTCAACAAGTTTGTCGATACAGAGGCGTCCGTATTATAAAAACTTATTCCAGATTTCTCTCACTTTTTGCTAAATTTGTTAGGGAAATAAAATCATAGGAATAAAAGAAAATTTTCCCTCTTTATCCTTCCTTTCCATTCATTTTATTCTCGCAGTCAAGTGAAATTTATAGATGCTTTCCTGTTCTTTTCTTCCCTCCCCCCAATCCTGAACTCTTGAATATAGTACAAGGGTTTAGTGAATGACCCTTTGTGTCCATAACTTCTTTCCCCGACCCGTTTTGAATCAACTGAAGGATTCAAGAATGAATGTTGAAATGTCTCTAAATTCATCACATCATTGTTTTGAAATCACCAAACACTATTATTCATTTACATTTCGCAGGCCTGCATGTTGTGGTGGTGATGTTCACTGGCTATTTATTTGGATTTGCTGCTTTTAGAGCCTTGTTCAACCACAGCGCCGCGATGGTAAATTCCAAGCTCCTGAACTCGAAAGCTTTTAAACCATGAATTTTTTAAATTTATTCTATTTTATTTTATTTTTTTGTGTTGAAGATTTGCGTACATATCACTCAATTTATACATATTTACATATCTAATTACAAAATTTTAGTTTTTTCATACGTCTAATTTAGCTATGCATGAAATGGTCTATTTTACTTTTTAAAGGTTAAAATGGCGAAATTTTTGTGTGATATGAAAGATTTTGGGTGGTATAAATATAAAGTTTAGATGTTAGATATGTAAGTACGTAAAAATTGGGTGGTATTATGTAAATGGCCCCACTTTTTTTTTTTTGTTGGTAACTTTGGAGGGGATACCATCTTAATTCTGCAGAATGCTGCCGGCGGCATCCTAGGAATGGTAGGTGGCATGCTTCTTGAAACAGTTCTCTTCATCCTCAGAGCTTCGGGTAATGATATCTTATCCTCTGGCTCCAGTTTGAAGCAGAAGAAGCAGCAGTAGGGCTTAGGTATGGCTTTTCGACACCAACTTGTGGTTACATTTTGTATGCATTATTTTCCTAATATTATAAATGACACTCATTACATGAACTGATCCTATATCTTCTCGACCAAATACAATTTCCTTGTAGTTTGTAAATTTTCACAATGTTTAGGAGCATCGTTTAAAATTGCGCATAATGAGGCCCACCTCAACACTAATGTGAAGCTTGCCTCAAGACACCGCACCTTAGATGCGCCTAATTAAATATAGGATTTTTTGTAAAATAAAGATAAATAAAATAACACTAATAAACATTTTACAAACAATTAAATATAGGATTTTTCTTAAAATAAATATAAATAAAATAACCCTACTAAACATTTCTTACTTGCCCATATAATGCACAACTACGGATTTAATTAAAGTTATTATTATTAATATAAATATTATTTTAAAATCTAATAAATATCTTAATTAATTAATTTGATTAAATAACAGTAAAATGATTGAGATTTAAAATGAAAAAGACTGGGTGGCAGTAAGAGTGTGGGAGAAACTGATCATATAATTTTTTTTAATTATTATACTATTATGTATTTTTTTGGTGTTTGTATAATTTATTTCATATCATGGTTTGATGTTTGAATGCTAACATATTACACAATATATTACTTCTCCCAATTATGATGTTAATATGTTATATTTAAGACTATTAATATATTACTATGCTATCTCTTACAATATAATTTAAATTTAGTACATTATTTTTTATTTTGATCAATTTTTTTAGGCTTACGCCTCACTATACGGACAAAAACATCCCAATTTATGATTGCATAATTGTAAACTTTGTTAAGGAGAACAGGCACATTGTATTCTGGCGACATCTATGGGCCCAATTTTGTGATTTCATATCCTATATACTAGTGGAGGCTATTCTGCTAGTTACGTGTAAATATCTTAATATCTGGTTGGTGTGGGGTCAATTTTACAATAAATGTCTTTATCATTTTTGTTTTATCAGCAAATTCGGATCAAATGATTTCATATTCTTTAAATGAGAAATATCACATTATCAAGTTTTGGAACCCATTAGGATGATAAATGGGTCAGGATATGTGGAGTCGAAATTTTTTTATTAATCTTTGCCTTATATTTAAAATTTTCCTTGACAAATAAGTCCAAGATTTCTAGGAATTATGCTACACAGTTTCAAGATGGCCCAACACGCTTTGCAAGCTCTAATTTGGGAAAAAATATTTTGTTCGGAGTCTGGACGCAGAGCTGCGTCCGGATGACGGCTGTATCACAGCTGACCTCAGCTATATCACAACCGTCATCCGGACTTAGCTCGTGTCCGGACTCTAGACGGAATAATTTTTCCTAATTTGAACCAATAGAGAGCTTAGTGATTTGGATAGAAGTTTGCATATAGTTTATTTGCATGCATCAACTCACATATTAGTCAAATTGAATAAAACCGAAATTCGAAATATACATAAATCAAACTGAAACTTTTCTTAAATCAACTCAAAATGAAACAATAATTTTGGGTTAGTCGGTTCACTCTAGAGTAAATTGAAATTTAGCATTTTATTCTGATTCAAATCAAAATAATTAAAATTTAAAGGCTGTATTTTAAATTAAAATTTCTCTTTTTCTATATCTCATGATTTTTTAAAATTTTAAAATTTAAACTAAATAAAAAATAAAAATATAATATGCCCGATTTATTTTTTCACAACAAATTTAATTTTTTAATTCTAACATTATTTGATTTTTTTTTTTTTGTTTTTTTTTTTTTGTTTGTACATTGCACTCAATTCTTATGGATTTATGATCCCCCACCAAAACTTTCATTTTTACCTGCATAGCACCCAATTCTTTTATATATAGTTAAGCAAAAATATTTAGTAAGATTTACATACATATAACTTAATTTTTATGTATTTATATATCTAATATCAAAATTTTAATTTTTTACATGTATAGGCCAAATTAAATATACATGAAATGTGTATTTCATTTTTATTTAGTTAAAATAATGTTATTTTTGTGCTACTAAAGATTTGAGTGAAGGTGCAAACGTTAAAGGTAGAGTCTAGGAGTTAGATATATAATACATAGGAAAATGGATGGTTATGTATAGGACTGGCAATTTGGCTCGTTGTTCGTGAACAGCTCGTGTTCGGCTCGTTAAGTAGCTCGTGTTCGGCTCGTTCGTTAAGCCTAACGAGCCGAACACGAACAAATTTTTAAGCTCGAAATGTTAACGAGCCGAACACAAACAACTGTTTGTTCGCTCGTGTTCGGCTTCGATTGGCTCGAAATAAAAAAATAATCATATAATTATTTATATAATAATTTATTATATATATTATTATATATTAATATATTATATATTTATATTTAAGTTTAAATCATAACTGCTCATGTAGTAGCGTGCGTTATCCTTCTTGTTTCCATTCATTTAGTCCAGTGTTCGAATCCGTAGCTAGACATATATTTTTCCAATTAATTTTAACGAGCCAATTTCGAGCCGAACACGAGCCGAACACGAACAAGCTCTTTTCGAACACGAGCCGAACACGAACACACCTTTCACGAGCCATTTCGAACACGAGCCGAACACGAGCCGAGCTAATTTCGAACGAGCCGAACACGAGCCAAGCCTGAGCTCGCTCAAGCTCGGCTCGTTTACAGCCCTAGTTATGTATGTAAATGCCCGATTTAATGAAGTAATATGGAAACAGTTGCCATTTTGGATTTGATTGTTACTCAGCTTAAATTGAAATTAGGTCAACTTTTAGCCGAAATTTTAATTTGGATTTGATAATTTTAAGTCGAATTTGGACCGGGCTTAGATTGGCTTAAAATTTAGTAATTCATTTATTTATATGATATCATTCGCTGTAAATCGAATTTTTTTGTTCAAGTTAAATTATGGTTATAGTTGCCTTTTAATCCGATTTTTTGGTCCAGTCTAATTTTAAGATGTTAAAAAAAAATGTAACTCAAATTAAATTAACTAAATTCAGCACATATTATTATAAATTATATCTCTAATTAAAAAAAATTATGCATTACAAAATTGTGCTGGAAGATTAATAATTTAATGTATTTTCAATAAACTTATTAAATAAATAAAAATAGTTATCAAAACATTTAAAATTACAACAACTTGATTTAAACTTGGCTTAGTGGTTAAAAACATTATCTTTCAATCAAGAGGATCTAGGTTATTGATATATTATTGTGTTATTATAATACTGAGAATATTCTTAGAACAGAATAACACACAATAAAATCTGAATAAAATACAATAACACCTGAATAATATAAAATAATACAGGGAGAATATTCTTTGCGTTATCGGGCAATTTTTTTTTTCTGTCAGACGTCACGTGGCGTGATTTGATTGGATCCCGCAGGTAGTTCTACTTTTGGGGTTCTGATGTAATATTTTTTCGAAGACTTGCATATGCATGGTGTGTAACTTTGCATGTGGGTGGAAAAAAAAAATAATAATAAATAAGTAAACTATTAAATGTTTGAATTGGATATGGAATTAAACAAAGCATTTTCAGTTTAATTTAATTTTAGGAAAATTTATTTACATAGCACATAATTCATAAGTATTTAAATTATCATATTTACCCGTATGGATTTTGGTTTTTTAAGCCTATGCATGAATAATGTGTATTTCATTTTAATAAATATAAATAATATTATTTTTGAGGTGATGTTAAAAATTTGTCTCATATGTGTGTGAATATAAAAAGATGAGGTGTTTGATATCTAAATCATTATTTTTGAGTTAGATGTTAAAGATTTGTCTGATATGTGTGTGAATATAATGATTGTGTGTGCAAAATTTGTAAATGCCCCTTGATAAATTCTAACTAAATACTCAGGCTGTAATGATGTGACACGTGCGCAGCGTATGAACCGTCGAAACCTTCCCTCAAACCTAAAAGCCAATTTTCTCTGGTATTTCTCGACCACTTGCCCGCCGCCATTTACGGGTTTTTAATTGCAGGGACGGATGGCGTCACGTGGTACAGCATATTGTTACTAGCCTGATGCGGAATGTCCACCGTCCATTTTGTTTTCTATATATAGACTGAAATATATATATATATATATATTATTTCAGTAAAATAATTATATTAAATTTGTTGCGCTTTGGAAAGATTTCTAGTGGTATGGTAATAATTTAGACTCTTAAAGTTGGACGAAAATCTAACACAAAAAATAAAAGTAGGAAGATATACCTCAATTTTTTATGTGAAAATTCTGAAAGAGAAAAAAATCACAGGATTTGGAACAGTTAAAATAATCCACTATACAACAACACCACCACCAACAACAACAACAAAGTCTTAATCCCGCTAAGTGGAGCCGGTTACATGAATCCTTTTCTCCATTGCATCCTATTTAGTGTCATATTTTCATTTAATTCTAATAACCTAAGGGTCCATTTGGGGCAGTTTATTTGGTGCGGTGGCGTTTTGAAAACACACCTGGCCTGTTTAGGTAAACTGCGTTTTGGCAGCTTATGTGTTTTCAAAACGCAGAAAACAACTTTTTCAGACCGCACCTATCTAGGTGCGGTGCGGTGACAGCTTTCGACAGCGGTCTGGTTTTTCCCAAAAAAATTAAAATTTGAAACGTACCACCACACCTAGTTTATCAGCAGATTATTTTTAATCAGCTTAACAACAGATTATTCAATAAGCTACAGCTGCCCCAAACGTACCCCTAAGACAATTTTTTATATAATAAGCCCAAGTCTTCCTAGGTCTACCTCTACCTTTCTTAACATAAGTTGAATCTAAAACATCTACTCTCCTAATCAGATCATCAGATGTTCGACGTTTAATGTGACCAAACCATCTAAGACAACTTTCTCAAATATCCACTATGTAATTGTAAATACATAGACTTACTCTTCTCTTGAATTAGGAAGATGAAATTACAATGTTAAGGTACAACAACAACGCAGTTTGACACTTATAGTTTAATAGGCCGTAAAGGTAGTACATTGCTAAGAAGGTAGTAGCCCGCTATGAATGTTGTAAATGATAGTTATAGAACCAACTTGTTGTAAAGACCGTAGTTGAAAGTTATGGCAATAGTTGGCCATCAAAGTCATAAATAGTTGCTTCAGAAGCATTGGTTGGCCACAGAGGTCATCATAGAAGAGCTACAAGAGTTGTGATCCACATAGGGCATAGTTGGTCATATGGGCTTTATTGGTGAGCTGCAATAATGTCCATAGGCCGCAGAGGCGGGAGTTGAGAACCACATAGGTTGTGAACCACGTAAGCCTTAGTCACATTGGTCGTGGTGGTGAGCTACAATAACGTATGTAGGATAAAGAGGCTTGAGTTGTGAGTCACAAGAGTTGTGATAACGTCTGTCGGCCACAGAGGCCAGAGTTAGGAGTTGTATGAGATATTGACCACGTATGTCGTAGTTGGTCACATAGGCTACAATAGGGAGATGCAATAACGTTTGTAGGCCTTAGAGGCCCGAGTTGGGTGTTTTCTGCGTTTCGAAAACACATAAGCTGCCAAAACACAGTTTATCCAAACAGGTCAGGTGCTTTTTCAAAACGCTACCACACCAAATAAGCTGACCCTTAATCAATTGTATGTGAATGAGTGCAGGTGCGGGATGTGGTATAAAGAGAGTTAGCTACTATGCTAGTTTATAGACAAATAATTTAGTCTGAAAATAGTGACACTATAAGTATATAGTTTATGAAGATGATGAGAAAATGTTATGGCATGTGTAGCAATAGTCACGAGGAGGGTTTGCAATTTGATATAATGAGCGAGATGAAGTTAAATGTTATGTATATTCACACTTTGATGAAAGTTCATGTGAATATTTTGTAGGTGAGAGCTTCGTTGCATATTTTGCATGTGAGACTAATATTTAGATCTTATGGAATGGAGTAAGTCTGATAGGCTACAATCATGGCTCTCAAGTTTTGTGGGTGAAGAGTAAGATACATACAATAATGATCAAGTATATTGGATGTAAGATATATATTTTTGCATAAAAGTTGCATTTTATTTTGTTATAGTCTAGAGCTATAAAATAGATCTTATAAGTGAGGGTTTCTATACTAGTGTTATGGATTGGGTTAATAATGCAGGATTATTGAGTGAGGGATGTTAACACATGTCATGAGGGTATTAGTGTAAGTATTGTAAATGAGAGTTGTAACATAGATTTTAAAAGTAATGCTTAAGATGTAGGCCTTACTTTTGAAGTATAAATTCCATAATAATAATCATGTATTGTGGTGATTGAAGGTTAATGGTATCAGAGTAAGTCCAAAAAGAATTGTCATGTTGGCTTATGGTCCTTAATTCATATAATTTAGATTATGCAACCCTTAATCATTGCACATGACACTGGAAAAAAGAGCTACCAATCTAGCCATATTAATTTGGATGATTTGTATATCCACATAAACTCAATGTGATGCAATAACTTTTAAAGAAAAAAAAAAAAAAACATCCCCATTTGGTCGATATGCTTGAAATCAGGCATTAATTTTTTTTTTTTTAATTAATAAGCAAAAATTAAATATTCTAATGGATACTTAAGCACTCTGTATTGCAACCTTTATCTCCACCGGTGGTTAGCTTAGCTGATATTTTCGTTAAGAGGGAGGGCCACTATTCACTATCTAAGAAGGTGGATCCACCATATGGATAGAGAGGTGATACAGAGATAGTTGGGTCCAGATGTCTGTGGGCCCGCAGGTGTGGGTGTTGGGCCACCACCTTCGGCACCTATTCACAGAGGACGAAGATCTGATTGGACTTAAAATGAGTCGATCTAATTAAAATTGAAATTGAAGATTTTAAATTTAACGCCGATAAAAGTACCTTATTTTCATTCAAATTTTAAGTTTATCCGATTAACTATTAATTTTATAGAATATTATTAATTATTTATGTTTATTATTAATAGTAATATAATAAATATATATTTATAAAATTGTATTTGTAAAATAATACTATAAAATATGGAAGATTTGCATACATACCACTCCATTCTTATGTTTTTATATAGCTAACTCCTAAACTTTAATTTTTATATTTCACCTTAATCTAATGTATGAAATGTATATTTCATACTGTATAAGTTAAAAAGAACATTTTTTTTTTTTTTTTTTATGTGATATGAAAATATTGGGTAGTTTAGATGTCAGATATGTTAATACGTAAAAATTTGGTGGTTTTATATGAATGCCCCTGGTTTTGAGATGCTCTAGGGCCCGTTTGGGGCAGCTTATAAGTACGGTGGTGTTTTTGAAAACGCTGTCTGCTACGTTTGAGCTTTTAACACTAAACGGAGTGCACGGTCAACCTCATGGTCAACCTGCAGCCGCATTTCGGTGATAAACTCGCTTATCCCGAAACGCATAGTTCGCCTCAAACAGGCCTTAAGTCATTCCGGATCCCCTCTAAGGTTTCATGATTTTTTTCTTTGATTTCTCTCTCTTTGGAAAGCTTCTAATTCTTCTTCCCTTTTTTTTTTTGTTGTGTTTTCTCTTTCGTGTTTAGGGGCTTTTGCTGCTACTTTCTTCTCATGGATACTTTCCCGCCTCTTAGTTCTTCTCAGTCTCTTCTTGGCTCTAGTCCTATTTTCAATTGAAAGAGGCCTATCTCTTATAATATTAATAATTTTAATTAATCAAATGTTCAAAGTTCCTTAGTTCAGGTTTCTTTCTCTGACCAAGTTCTTGATGGCCCGAAGTTATGGACTCTAGCATTGGTTGGGTATGCGATTGGCAAGCGTCCCTTTTACGGTATTTTGCAGTAAGCTGTTGCTATTTTTATCTGAAGGTGTTTTTCTGTTTAATTTTAATTGTGGGGAGGGTTTCAACATAATTTTGGCTGGTGGACCACGTTTTATAAACAGTCAACCATTCATTTTTTTAAAAAAATGGTCATATGATTTTAAACATGTCAAAGAAGATTTTAAGGAAATATCAATTTGGCCAAATTTCTTGATTTGCCATTTTTTTGTTGGGATGAGTCTGATATTATAAAATTGCAAGTCGGATTGAAGTTACATTAGTTGTTGATTCTTTAACAACCAAAATTTTTTGGTTGTCTTTTGCCAAAGTTAACATTCAGATAAGTATAAATTCCTCTCTTCTCCATTTCATTCCTCTTGATATTAAAGTGTGCGAGTTTAATTTACCTGTAATAAACAAATGGAAGCCTACCCCTTGTAATAAATGTTGTACCTTTTTCTCGTTATCCTCAATCTTGTCTTAAGGTTGTGAATGCTTAGTCTAATATTGTTGCTGCTATATTAAGAGGAAGAAACAATAGTAGGAATTATATTAATCAATGATTTCAAAGAAGCAAGAGTAGACCTATACTTGTTGGGTTTTCTACTGTTAATAATAATATTATTTGTTCAGTTGAAGATTGTAAAAGGATCATTTATGAGAATTGTTCTTATACGATAGACCTTTTTGAAATTAAGCTCTCTTTTTCTTCTATTCATGATAATTTTTTTTTTAACATGTTTAGTCTTTTTAATAACGAGGAAAGTGTGAATAATTTTGATATTACTAAAAATGGTCATATTTGGGCTAAACAGAGTGTTGAGATTTTTTTTTCTTTACAAGTTAAATCTCAATATATTCATGTACATGTTACTTTCTCTTCTTCTATTAAGTTTTTTATTACATTCATTTATACTGATAATAGTGTTGCTGTTAGAATGAATCTTTGAAATTCTATTACTTATATTGTTCTTAATATTAATGATTATTAGTTTATCTTTGGTGATTTTAATTGTATTCTTAGAGTTAGTGAAAAGATAGCGTTCTTCCATCATATTTCTTCTAAGCTAACTCATTTTAATAATTTTATTCTCAAGTCCAATATTTTTGAATTACAAAATACTAGTCGTAAATTTAGTTGATTTAATAATCAAATTGTTAATACTATAAGATGCCTTCTTGACAGGGCTTTCTATAATGATTCTTGGGTGGATTCTTTTTCTTGTTCTTTTTTCCGAGTTTAGGATAATTCCACTTATGATCATTCTCCTATTTATTTATCTCTAGGTGTCTCTTATTTTTTGAACCATAGATTTTAATCAAAAGTTAATAAGAAATTCTTTTAAATAATTTGGCTGTCGATCCTCTTTAAGAAGATTAACTTAGTCAAATCTCTTTTAATCAATAAAAATTTTATAGCGCTCTTTCTTGTAATTATAAATGGTTAAAACAAAAGGCTAAGTGCGAATGGTTATCTAAAGGTGAAGATGAAGTAATTTTTTTATCATACGAATAGAATTAATAATAATTTTATTTTTACAAAAAGTAATTTTAGTCAATAATAGTTACTTACAACCACAAAAAAATATGGCTATAAAATATTATTTTTTTAATACTGGTAAGCTTATTAATATGATTAAATATACTGTTATCACTTTACTTCCCAAAAGGAAAGGTATTCAATCCTTAAATGATTTTCGTATTATTCATCTCAGTAATATCTTGTATAAGATTTTTGTTAAGTTTTTTGCTTACAAAATTAAGCATATTCTTTGTAATATAATTAATCTTATCACTGATATTATTATTTTTGGTTAATATGTTTATATTTGGTTTTAATCATATTAATTTGAAATAATGTTTGTTCTACAATTGTTCCTCTTTGATACACCACAAACAAATCTTCATTATACAACACGAATCTTGATAAGACAACATAGATCTCAAAACAATATTTTGAGTAAAAGATGTTCAAATCTTGATGAAAAGATATCCAATACTTTGATTTCAGTAAACTTATAGTCAAACTGATCGGCTCGACGAGACCGACCAAATGATATCAAAGCTAGTTCAATCCGAGTCAAATTAAGCCAGATCAAGTCATTAAACCACTCTTGAAAGATTTCTGGATACATTTTGAAGGTCAAACAGATGCCAACACTAGCAAGTCTATACTCGAATCGAGCGTCTCAACAAGACGAATCCAACGAGCTCAAGATCACTCAATTCCGACATCATTAAGACACTCAAATGTCCATTAAACCCCATATGATCGAAAGAAGCTCTCAGGACCGTCCGATCAAAATGGTTCATATTTATGCATTAATTCCACCCATAATATTATAAATAGAGCCCCACCCCTTTCATGATGGAGTAGGCTGGAAGTTTCAGAGAGAACTCGAAGCTCTGAGAAGGAGCTAAAGTCCAGCACCATTCCGTCGTCGATCGCCGCCGGCAACCGTAGGCCACCACTGACCGTCGTTGACCACTGTCGATCGCCGTCAACCTCCACTAACCGGAGACCGTCAATTGACGTTGTAACTTGTAAGATCTAATAATCATTTCCCGTATGAGAGACAAAAGCTCATCACTACAGTTCATGAGGCAAAAACGATCTACGTTGTCATCAGCTCGTGGGCTCACGGCTCCAGCCCCTGCGGCCTACGAATGTCATTCATACTCGCCACAACAGACTGTGTGGTTCACAGCTCGTGCAACTCCTGATTCTGGTCCCCGCGGCCTACAGACGTTATTAATACTCGTCAGCTACAACCTACGTGGTCCACTGCTGCTTACTATGGTTTCTCTGACCAATCAACGCTTCTGGAGCAACCATCTGCAACACTCACGACAGATCACTACTTCCACAACAATTAGTAATAACTCTCGCAATCTGATGTCACCAAAAACTACAACCAGATTATAGTTACACAACTTTGTAACTCCATCTTCTCTGATTTAGAAGAAGAATGAACCTATGTACTCATTATTCATACTGGATTATTTTAACTGGGCTAGGTCCCGTGGTTTTTCTCTATTCCAAGGGTTTTTCACGTAAAAAATCGAGATGTCTCCTCCTGTTTACTTCTATTCTTTTACCTGAGTGTGTGTTGAATTATCGTGCAACACTAAGACAATAATTCATTACTCTACAGCCATAAATTTTCCAGCACGCATCACTCTTAAGGCTTCTGATAAATTCAATCAAATTTTCTTTATGATAGGATGATTAGATTGAGTTTCCCTGTTGATTTTATTCAATGGAAAATTATATATAAAGGAGCACGTAATTTAAGTGATTTAGGGGAAGGAGCACCGATTGAGAAAATTTTTAAAAGGAGCGGATGTGCCCACGGGTGCATATTGAATTAGGGCGTGCCCCATCTCTTTATTTTATTTTTTATTTTATTTTATTAAATTCTCTTTGTTTTTTAACTTTGTATTACTTTGATATATAACAATATATATATTAACTTTAGTTTTTGATATACGCATATTAAATCTCTTTCTTATTATTATTATTATTTACAAAGACAAATTATTAAAATTAATTTTCAGTTCATAAAAAAATAAATTGAACAAATTAAATTAACAAACAAAATATAACATTCGTGGAATTTATTAAATACTTAAATATTTTTGTAATATAATATTTACAAAAAAGATATTATCATCTACGTTGAGGTGGAATTGCGCTCGAGACAGTCAGTCAGAATGGTCGAAGCTGATTTTCCTGAATTTTTTTAAAATATTATCGCTGTCAGTTGTGTCATTCTTGGCATCTTGTAGCATCCAGAAAATTTCTTCGTTGAGATTTGGTGAAAAATAAAGTTGTAGTGTACTGCAATTCATGTTTAGTTCAGAAATATACTCAAACATTGGATTGTACTAAAAATTTAAATCGAAGTCTCCATGATTAGTGGTTTTCCATTACAAGTCAAATTATAGAACCTCATATGCTAATTGTGATTAGGTTGGTGTAGCTCCAGTTGCGGACAAAATTAGAGTAGGTCGCCTTAAATGATTTGGTCATATTAAGTGTCGACCATCTGATGGTTTGATTAGGAGAGTAGATATTTTAGATTCGATTTATGTTAAAAAATGCAGAGGTAGACTTAGGAAGACTTGGGCTTATTGTATAAAAATCATCTTAATTTATTAGAATTAAATGAAACTATAACACTAAATACGACGCAATGGAGAAAAAAGGATTCATGTAGCGGACCCCACTTAGTGGGATTAAGGCTTTGTTGTTGTTGATGTACTAATTATAGTGCATAACTAGAGGGTCTTATATAATCTGAGGGTACCGAAAATATTTTAATCGAACTGACGTGAAGCATTTTAACATATGTTCTATGAGACGGCCCTGTTTCAAAATCATGTCGATCTGGCCGATTAAATGCAACATAATTTGTACTAATTCTTCCACTATACGTGATAGCTCCAAAATCTCATCATAACCTGTATTTCATTCTAGAACAATAGTATAGTGCAACAAAGTTTTAATAAAAATGGTCATCTTATATATGTTGATAATATCTTGTTTCTTTTAAAGATGTCGCTCCTATTACGAATCACTTTACTAATGTTTTGAATATTTTTATTCATGCTTCTAATTTAGTTATTAGCTTTTCTAAGTCTGCTATTTATTATTCTCATAATATATGTTGATGTTCTGAATCTTTTTGCTGCCGACTTTATGCAATATTATTGTTATGAATATCAAAGCTCTGGTTTCAGAAACTTTGGTATTACTATTAATTGTTCAAAGCTCAATGTGATTGATTGTCATATTATTATTTGATAAACTTCATAAATGATTGATCGGCTCGAAGAAAAAAAGTTCTATCTATACATTTTCAATTAAATTAATTACAACATTAAAAGTTATCTTTATTGTTAGCTTCATTCTACTTATTTACCTAAATATATTAGGAAGAAGATTACTTCTTTAATTAATAAATTTCTATTTCCTAATAATAGTGAGAATCAAAATAACTATTATTTCTCGAAAAACTATTTTTCTTCCTAAAGTTTTTAGAGGTCTTAAGATAAAATTAATTTGATATGTAAGCTAAATTATTTGAAGGTATTTCAAATCTAACTCTAGCCAAGTGGAGTTTGCATAGTTATGATACCATTTGGATTAATTCTATTTCTATAATCTCTAAATATTGGTATGATCTTATTAAAGTTGTTTTTAAGATTAGAAGATGTCTTATTTTTTCAATTAAATGTCAAAACTAATGTTCTTTTGTTCTTTGATACTTGGATTAGTGGATCCTCTTTATTTGAGCTATATGATAATTTGGTTCTGATACATTAACAACAAATTTTTATCATCCAGCACAAATTTCGAGGTGCGACACGATTTTCAGTGCAATCTTTTGAACAATAAACGTTTAAAATTTGATAAAAAGTCATATGGAGCTTTGATTTTAGCAAATTTATAGTCAAACTGACCAGCTCGATGAGACGAAACTAATGATATAAAAAGTAGTCAAATCGGAGTCAAATCAAGTTCAGATCAAGTCATTAAACCACACTTGAAAGATTTCTGGACAAATTTGAAAGGTCAAACAGATGTCGAGTCTAGCAAGCCTATACTCGGATCGAGCGTTAGGAGACTAATTGCTTACTTCAATCCATTCTCTCTGTTTAGAGACTAGTTGCTTGGAATTTATTTAGATTATTATAATTTTGGTTGTATTATTTCCTTAATTTATTATCAATTTTCTTTTTTTTTTCTTTCAATAAAATTTGGGGATTCTTTCATTAACAAATAAGAAGAAAAAAAACTGGGGGCGGTTAACAGTTTCAGACACGTGGCGCTCTGTCCATCGTCCGCTCCACTACGACGCCGACCAGGCGATAACTACGGCAAGTCACGTGCGCCTCTACACGTGTCGAAACAGCTGTACCGGAACCTTTAACGCCGTTACATCTCCATCCCCCCCATGCGCCGTTAGGAGCGCCCTATAAAATAGCAAACCACGAGCGAGAAATACCAGAGATATCTATCTTCTCATCTCACTCGTCGAACTTCAGTAGTGACAATGAGAGCAGCGATTCTCAACCGCACGGCATCCATGTCAACCGGAGTTTGGCCGACGACATCGGCCGGCGGTCATGACGGCCGATTATCCTTTTATCGCCGGAGCTGGACAGATAGAATGCCTCTCGACGTGAGGCAGAGGAGAAACTTCACTTCGTCGGCTGTGAAGCCGAATCAACTTCGGCGGGTCAGATCTGACACTGATCTCATGTTGTCATCTCCCCAGAGCTTGCGAGGAGAAACATGGTCGTCGTCTGCGTTGCTTGCCTCGGTGGAGGAGGACGATCTGCACGCCGGAGTTGTGGTGGTGAAAGAGAAGAACGAAGTCGAGTATTCCGGCGGATCGGGGAAAGGGAAGGGAAACAAGAGCATGGGAGGAAACTTTGGCGACGGCGGGAACGAGGAAAAAACCAGAAATCGGATGATTGAGAACCATTACGAGGAGATGCTGAGGGCGGATCCAGAGAATCCGCTGCTATTGAGCAATTACGGAAGATTCTTGCACGAGGTAATAGAAAGAAAACGAAATAAAGAATCAATCACCATTTAGGAATCCTGATTTAGTTTTTCTGATTTTTTTCTTTTAAAATGGAAGGTTGGAGGGGATTTAAAGAAGGCCGAGGATTGCTACGGGAGGGCGATCCTTGCCTGCCCAGATGACGGTGAAGTGCTGTCGCGGTATGCTCGATTGATTTGGGATACTCAGAAGGACTGCGAGCGCGCCGAGGCCTACCATGCGCGCGCCGTGGAGGCCTCCCCTGATGATTGGTACTCTCTCTCTTTCTCTTTCTCTTGCGCAACTCTCACAGTCTTCTGTGGAAAATAAATTTGTGATGGGGTGAGTGTTTTGGGCAGCTATGTGCTGGGGTCCTATGCGCATTTTCTATGGGACGCAGAGGAGGAGGAAGGGGAGGGGATGGTGGCTTCATCCTCGCCATTTGTGGAAGTCTGCTGACGATAATGAACGGCGTGGATCTGTACTTTCTGTAGATTCTTGGGAGACTGTATAGAAGTAACTGACGGGCTCAAGGCTGCAATGGGTAAAGAGGAGATTGGATCTGAAAGGATTTTTAAGGGAATGATAATTTGCTTCTGATGTCCGATCAAATTCTTAGAGGATGAATTTTAGAACCATGAGATCAAAAAAATTAAGGGAAGAATGTCTAATGATTGTAGGATTCGATCTGTAACGCATTGAGGAGCCACTGTCGGACCCAAAATTTGATTTGAAACTGTTTACTTCCTGTTGAGATGAGAGGAGTGTTGATTGTGAATAACTGAAATAGGAGTTGAGTTTTCAGAGCTACCGTATTGTAATAACGAATGGTGATGTAGCCGTTGCCGTTGGTGCTGTTTTGAAATTAAGACTGTATGTATATTTATTGAATTTAGTCTACTTTTATCATTACACAAATTTAAAATGTCATCCGAATTTGAAAAAAATGAATTTCTATGTTTGACTATGTCAATGGGATAACATGCAATTATTAAAAATAAAGGGGGCATTTTATATTCACGACATAATTTTTATATTTCTACATATTTACTATATAAACCTTTGTTTTTTTTTATGTATAAGAATTACGTGGTATTTATGTAAATCTTCAGGGATGAAACCTAAATAGGTGACTTCACGTAGCTTGAATGATGGGTGGGCAATTATTTTGTGGACATCAGTTGAGTATGTACTTGATGCGTGGTATTACTGAAATATTTTATAAATCATTGTTAAAATGTTAAGATTAAATTCGGTCTACATTAAATTTATATTCAGGCAATGATAATTTTATTGTTGATCAAGCTTAATTAATTATTTATTTAATGTTAACAATTTATGTCTTTAATCCAATTCTTCATATAAACTGATCTTTATGTATTTCAATTAAAATTGATAAGATTCATGAAATATTATTTATTTTATTTAGTAAAATTAAAAACTTATCAGAAAAAAAATTACTTTATTATGTGTGGAATTCTTGGATCGAATGATTAATAAATAATTTCTCCTTTCAAAGAAATTGTATATATATAGATAATTTTTTTTATTATCTTGATTGAACAAGTAGCTAGAGTAGGTGGATTTGCCCTTATCGATGCTTTTCTTTTTTCAATTTCTACAGTGACGCCAAGGGATCGATCTTCAAAAAATTGCAAGTTGACTCTCTGGTCCCATCCATAATAATTGATTTCTTTTTAATTTTAAAATCTTTTCTTATTTCATTAATGTTGAGGCGGAGATCCGGACTAATTTATTGCAATTCCTACATTCTAACAAAATTTAATTCGATGATGAGAAAGATTTCGTAATATTGTTTTTGCAGTGATAAACAACAAGAAGCATTTATTGGGATCAGATATATGAATTCTTTTTTCGCCATTATATCCTATTAAGTGTCTTAGTTTCATTTAAATCTAATAAATTAAGATCATTTTTTATACAGTATGCCCAAGTCTTATCATACCTGCGTGTCTTTATTAATATAAGTCGAATCTAAAACATCTACTTTTCTAACCGGATCATAGATTGTCGACATTTAATGTAACTAAACTATCTAAGATGAATTTAATTTTATCCGCCACAGGACGTACATCAACCCTATCACGGGATATATTCATTTCACATTTTATCTCTAAGATGAAGGATTTAAAATGCTTTTGAAACACTTTGATTGCAGAGAAGAAAGAAATTATTTATTTTTACTCAAAATATACATAGTTCAACACTTTCGTTTGTCAGAAAATGAGAAAAAAATATAATAAGATTATTTACATACATACCCCACAATTCTTATGAATTTATATATCTATTAATTTTTCATATAACAAGATTATTTACATACATACCCCACAATTCTTATGAATTTATATATCTAACACCTAAACTTTCATATTTACCCACACAACATTCAAATCTTTCATATCTCATCAAAAAAATATCACTATTACTAAATTTATAAAAGTAAAATAAACTTTTTATTTAGAGATTTAAGCCATCAAATGTTGTGAATGTAAATATCAAACTTTAAAGATTAGACATGCAAATACACAAGAATTTTGTGTAATGTATGTAAATTTCCCAAAAAATAATAATAATAATTTTTTTTTTTTTTTTTTTTTTTTTTTTTTTTTTTTTTGTGCGTGTATATGTATCTCAATAGCTTCATTCACATGACATTTCTTGAGTTAGGGTTACCTCCTAGATGTTGATTGTTAGACATTCATAGAAGTACATGTATTACTCAACAACACCAACGCACCACACAGCAACACATCCTCAATAATAGTTCTTCACGTCAGTGTCAACATATCAATTCGTGAGCAACAGCTGTAACATTAGTATTTTTTATTTATTTATTTTTTTTTTTTTTTGTGTGGTCCCCCAAATTTAAATTAGTAAAACTTACAGGCCTATCACACAATTCTTATATATTTGCATACATAAGACCTGATGTCCTAAAGTTTGATATTGATACCTACACTTTGTTGCCATGAAAATTTGCATTTCAGCTTTAACAAGTTGGTGAAATTTGTAGCATGAATCCTTTAAAAAAGTTAGTAATGATGATATTTTTAATGTGATAAAAGTTTTAAGAGTTACGTATGTACAGAAAGAATTGTGTGGTATGTATCCAAAATCCAAATCCCCCTCCTTGATAATATATAAGAACTGCTTCACTTATCTCATAAGTAATCCACTATCCACATTTCGCATATTTATAGTCTAAAGCAGAATGAACGAATAAATTAAACTTTCATCTCAGTACCTGAGGATGAATAAACAAGAACTTGATTGCAGGACAGGATGGCATGTACAATGAGCAGCTTGGAGTATTAACACTTGATACCTGACACCACATAGTAGAGAAACTGGCCAGTTATAGAAACTTAAGTTATATATACAACAGAAATTGAAAGAAAAAAATGAATGAAAATCAGAATGTGGTCGAGCCATCAGTTAAACATGAGTTTGGAGTTAGCTTCACATTCTGCCATCTGATTCTTGCTAAATAACGTCGGTGTTACCGAAACGATACCGATAAGGAACAAAGTTGCTATGGATTGGAAGTCATAGAGGTCACCAATTGATCTTAGTTCTCCCAGGGCAATTCCGGCCTGCATTGGAATATGCGAGTTAGGAGACACTATTTTGGGAAATTTACATATGTAGCACACAATTGTTATGTATTTACATATCTCACAACTATACTTTCATATTTACGTACAAATACTTTAGTGCTTTAAACCCATTTCACACTTGAAGAGTGGCGATAGTGTGTTATTTTTTGTGATATTAAACATTTGGGCATCATGTGTGTAAATATGAAAGTTTAGTTGCGATGGTGTGAGATGCATAAATACATACAAATTGTGTAATAGAAATGAATAATCAAAAGCAGAGGTGAATGGTACCCTGACTGTGACATAAGCAGCGGGTATGAGCCCAATAAAGGTTGCTAAAAAGAATATATGATAGGGTACATCTACTATTGGTGAAGCAACGTTGATGAAAGTGTTTGGCAAGGTAGGTGTGACTCTGAGGAAAAGCATGTAGTTCAGTAATTTTTCCCTTCTTTTAGAGACCTGCAGAAATTGAGAAAAAGAATGAAAAACATGCTCAGCGTCGATCTTAAGATTATTAGACTGCTCACATAAACATATAGAAATATTTTCACGAATTATGTTTAAAGTTTAAGAGATATTCTGAAGAATTTCGCAATGTGTTCAAGAACTTGGACAATAGATGTTATTGTGACAAATAGAAAGTTATTATTTCACAAGCTAAAGCGTTCTTTTCAAAAAACTAGGGGAAAAAAGAAAAATAAATTATTTAGTTTGATGAATTTTTATCTTGTAAAATGAATCAAGATGAAAACGAAATGCAGCATAAATTTTTGAAGAACTTCTGATTCCCCTTGCAGTTAAAAACTGATGTATTTTGAATTAGTTAGATTTGAGAGATTTTCAAATAAACTATAAACTATGGGCCATCATCGACAGCAGACACCCACCATTGCCTATCATTTATATTGATTTCATTTTTCTTCTAATATAAAATCTAAGCTCTTAACATTTATTTTGCATCAAACCAAAACAAGTCCAAAAATTTTCAAATATAATATATTTCAATTACACCACATTCATTTTTTCACAAAACTTACAGGCCCTAAGTTGATTGTTTTCTCTACAACAGTTCATTTTGAGTGAGAAAAACCTTGTATTGAGAAAAGTTTTCATTTCTTGTATTTTCATTTACCCTCATTAAGAGATATAGAGAGAGAGAAACCAGTATTTACCTGTGCTTGGAAATATCCAAGTTTGTCTGGCCATAGTGAGAAGGCAAGGGGCCTTCCTATCAACTTCGATAGAAAATAACATGATGATGCACCGGCAGTGGCGGCAAAAACCACCAAAGCTACGCCTCGAAACACTCCAAAAAGGGCACCAGCAAGCAGGGACATGAAAATTGTCCCTGGAATCATGAAAGTTTGCATGAAAATGTAAACTGAACAATAACCAATCAAGACTTGAATAGTGTAGTCACTAGCGTAGCTCTCCAGATGGTCCCTGCAAAAAATTAAACAATGGCCAACCTAAACTAGTGATTCATGCTAGCACAAGTTAGGGCGATAGTTGAACAAAATTGTAGTAAAAGTGGAGCAAAAGTATTCATCATTCATGCGCAATTACAGACAAATATCAATTGCATTGGAGTTAACAAACTATAACAAACAATAATCACAAAGTGCAGAAGAGCTGGAGAAGAATGACTAAGATGTTAAGTAAGAGAAACCAAGACAACTCTCTCATAAATCATGTGCAGAGAAACTAATTTTACCATCTCAATTACAAAACAACATTCTAAGAGGTCATAATGTAAGAAAAAATAATGCAACATTTAATTTTAAAATTGAACCGCTTTAAATAAAAAAATTTGACATCCTAACGCGACAAGGCGCCCAAACTACCCCAAATGTTGTAGAAGGTATGTTTACTGTCTTGTGCCATTTAGCTACAACATTATTTGAGTAGGTGCCACGAATTATTTAATGTCTGTTGTCTTTGTTGGGTCTATCAAATGAGCAAGTAATCTTAAATTCTAGGATGCATATTAAGCTTCCTACTATAAAATTAGAAAGTTTTTAGGATGCTACACTTATATTAGTTGATTGTGATTTGATTATCATTGATAGATCTATCTTTTATTTTTTTTTATTCCACCATCCAATGGTTTTGATATTATGTTTGGCCTCACATTTCGCCGCAACAAATTATTTTAGAAATGTGTTGTTTCTCATTTGCCTGCAAAATCTGAGATTTACATTCATGGAAGTCAGCACAAGGTTCCCTCACTGATATCTTATACTCAAGCTCATAGGTGACAACAAAATGCATATCATACTTACTTTTTGTCCTTTGTGATTGATTCTAAATCAAACACTAAAAACTTGGAGTGTGCCACCATCAAAGGATTGTCATGAGGCTTTTCAGATGAATTGATGGAATTACATTTGAATCAAAAAGTTCAAGTTTTTAACCTTGGGATTACACTTATATTTAAGGCACAAAATAAAATGGTCATAGCTAAATTATGCGAGCTTAAAGCTTAGCTGTAGGAACTATTGGATAAGCCTTGTTTTATTCATCCTAGCGTATCTCTTTAGAAGGTATTTGTTTTGTTTGGAAGAAAGATGGATGCCAGATTTAAATTGTATATTGATTTAAAAAAGTGAATAAGATGATAGTAAATAACAAATATAATTTACCTAGGACAAATGATCTCTTTGACTGACTATAGGATGCTTTAGTGTTGTTTAAAATAGACCTCAGATCTCAGTATCATCAATTGAAGACTAAGGGATCATTCTCATTATAGGCACTATGAATTTCCATTGATGTTGCTAGGGTTGAAGAATGTGCTTGTTGTGTTCATAGATTTCATTAAAAGTACCTAAGCCTTATATATAAATATATATATATTTCTAGTTGAAGGTTATAAAAAACCAAAACATCAATAAACCCACTGAAGATTAAAGTTATTATTCATTGGTAGTCCCATTAGTTTCCTCAGACTACTAGATTATTACAGATGCGTTGTACAGGATTTATTTGTATTGAAGCCCTATCGCCCTATTGGCAAGAATATCAAATTTGAACGGCTTTAAGCATGCAAGAAGAGCTTTCAAAAGCTCAAAGATTGCTTGTTGGTCTTGAGCATGCGAGAAGAGCTTTAAGCATGTGAGAAGAGCTTTCAAAAGCTCAAAGATTGCTTGCTGTCTGCTCTAACTCTCATTATACTGCCTACTGTTAAAAGAATTTTAATTCTGCAGTGATGCATTATGTTAAAATTTTGGGTGCTTAAGAAAAATGGCGTAAAATGGTGTAGGCTTTCAGCCAATTAAAAGTATATAGGAAAAATTATCTTAAAACATGACTTGGAGCTCGTTCCAATAGTAATTGAAGATTTAGTTACCATCTATATGAGGTCCATATGAGGTTTTCAGAGAATATCAAAGCTTAAATTGCATCTACACCTAGAAGTAATTGAACTCCAGATAAAGATAGTGGTTGGATGTAATGAAAGATTATGATTTACAAATCCAATATCATTCGAGGAGCAGCAATATTATGATTGATGCCTTTGAGTATGAAGTCTTCGGCCTAGGATATATTCATTGATTATAACTCGGAAGAAAAAATCAGTGAATAAAATAGGACAACAATTAGAATTGGTACCATTAAGTAAAGCTTATGATTGTGCACCACTTTATTAGATCGGATTAAAAAGGCATGAATAGAAGATTTAGATAGTGTGGATTGAAGAATAAGAATACAAAAAGCTAAGACCTAAATTTAGATAGGAGTTGACTCACATGTTGAAGTTTAAAAAACAAACACGCGTCTTAGATTAAGTCAGTCTTCACCAAACTATACTTCAGAATATACATTTTACCTAATATACAGTCTATCCTAAGAGTACTAAGATGTATAAAAATCTTAGGAGCTATTTTGGTGGTTGGGGATGAAGATAGATGTTGTAATCTTTTTTAAAAAGATGCTTGACTTGGAAAAGAGACAAGGAAAATAAATAAAGAGCTAGGAAATGTTTGAATCTTTGTCTATTCCGAAATGGGAATGAAAGCAAGTCATTATAGATTTCATGGGGTGGTTTGTGAATCTTGTCAAAGGAATGATATAGGTTAGGTGATCAATGGCATGCACTACATCATCTTACTCCTTACTTATTGAGAGATTTTTCATTGAATAAATTGGTAGGCAATTTATAGGGACATGGCATACTAATGTTCATTGTGGCAAAACACGATGGAAATGTCCCATCAAGACTTCGGAAAAAATATAGATAAATTGTTGGAGATAAGTATGAACATAAGTACGACTTTTCATCACAAATTTGACAGTCAATCCAAGAGCATTATCCCAATTTTAGAAGAATTTTCAGAACTTACACATTTGACTTTGAACGTCATTAATAAGCTTATATGCCTTGAATAGAACTTACTTATAATGACAATTTTCAACCAGAATATAGACATGAAACCGTATGAGCCAATAGCAAATTAGAGTAGCATAGGATCAACAGAGCAAGTATTTTTATCTCAAGCATAAAGAAGTTCATTTTTAACATTGGAGAACAAATAGATCATCAAACCTGCCGCTTACAAAGAGGGTTACTAAATTGTATTAAGCGGAAAACTTAACCAATATTCATTGGACTTTCTATGGTCCCCGAGAAAGTTGGAATACTTCTTATCATCTGACCGTTTATCTGAGAATTCCTCCTGTGTATGATGTTTCTTGTGCATTACTAGAGAGAAAAGGAGTAATTTATCAATCCCATATGATTCAACATGAGCGACAATTAATATGAGAGCATCTAAGTTATGAGAAAGTACTATAACACATCCCTAGATGCCAGGTTCATAAACAAAGATGATTTTGTGAAAGTTATAATGTGATTGGGGCTACTACTTGGGAGTCAGAACGGATGTGCTATGACTTCACTTATTCAAAAACTAGAAGTATGATTCTATAAATGTATTGACTTTGAATTTGGGGAACAAACCTCTTTTAGGTGGAGAGAATGTATTTAGAAATAATTTTAAGATAATGAAATTGAATTAATTGGCTCAACTAAACAATGCCAGAAAGAGGGGTGGGCAATTCTTTGAGGGAAAATCACTTGCCACCTTTGCTTCATCGAGGAAGCAATGAGTGAAAGGGTAAAATTTCTCCTAGCAAGTCCTCAGGTGTGGTAAATTGTATAATTTATATTTCCTTATTCAACTCCTGCAATTTTTTGGAACAATTTTGATAAATGTGAGATGAATTAGATTTTATCATAATTAACCATTAATTTTGAGGAATTTAATTCAAATGACGCAAACAACCTAAATTAAATAACTCTTCCAAAAATTAGGGTCAATAAGAACAACAACAATAACAATAATAACAATAATAATAATAAAAATAACAAAAATAATAATCATTTTAAGCACTGTGTTGATGTTAATTAAAAATTTTAGGGTCTAGGCATGATGACTAAGGGTCCGTTTGGCGCGACGTTTTCTGCGCGGTGCGGGGGGAGGCCGCAGAAGAGGATTGTTTGGCGCGGCGTTCCGCTTGCGGCGGCCGCGAATCTGAGGGAAAAGCCGGCCGCAGGTGAGACCCCGCGGCCCGCGGTATTGCTCCGACTTTTTACTCCCCTCCCCCTCCTCCATTTGATCTCGCCTTCGCGCCTTTGTCTACCCTGCTGAGTGCGAGCTTCCTCTGCCGATCGGAAGACGTCTCTCATTCTCGATGTCGATTGGAACGAAGACGCCGAGGAGGAGCTCATCTCAACGCCGCCTCCTCACTGGCTGGGTAAGTGCAACTTCTCCTTCTAGCTGCGATGAAAATGGCAATCTCATTAGCAAGCTTGATCAGTCCCCTTGCCCCAGGAATCTTCTCTATAATTTCTCTCTGATACCTTACAAGGTTTATATCTTCCTCTCAAATGTTATTCCTTCTATATGCATTGAATCTATTGTTTTCTACTAGCAGGAAGTTAGGTTGTTCTTGAAGAATATTTGCTTTCCAGTTTCTTAACCAAAATTAATATTCACATTTTATTTTCTTGTTCAAAATCGATATTCTTATTTTCCTCTGTATTTGACCCTCAAATTTTGCTACCAAAATAGCTCCATAAAACCTTGCTAAAACCTTCCATCTTCTTCTCAAAATTTTCATATTATACTTACCCTTGGAAGAGTTAAATACATAAGTTTTTTAAAGTTTATATACATACCATTCAATGTTTAAATATTCATGTATAGAATACTTAACTTTAAAAAGTATTTGAGTGTTTTGAACTTTTGAAATTTTTGCTTCTGAAGAATCAAATATGTGGTTGTCACGGTTCTGTTTTAAACAGTTTTACTAAATAGGGGCAAAATGATCATTGTTTCAAAACGATTGTCCGCGATTGTTTTCACATCACTGCAATAAACAAAGAACTAATTTCACTGACAGAACTTTCCTAGGCAGCAGCAATGTAAAAGTCGAAGAGCCTAAGAATCTGTTTGGGGCAGATGCAGCTTATTGAATAATCCGTCGATAAACTGATTAAAAATAATTTATTGATAAGCTAGGTGCGGTGGCTATTACAAATTTTTATTTTTTGGAAAAGCTAAACTGCAGTCAGAAAGCTGTCACTGCAACTAGATAGGTGCGGTGTGAAGACATTGTTTTCAGCGTTTTGAAAACGCATAAACCGTCAAAATGCAGTTTACCCAAACAAGCCTTGTGGATTTTCAAAACGACACCGCACCAAATAAGCTGCCCTCAAACGGGCCCTAAGAAACTAATGTTTGTTTGTGTTTTTTTAACTTTAAAAAATATTTTTAATTTATTAGAATTAAATGAAAATATGACCCTTAATAGGGCACAATAGAGAAAAAAGATTCATGTAGCCGACCCCACTTAATTGGATAAATGCTTGTTCTCGGTGTACTTTAGGTTGGTTTCGAAAGCCTTGCATGCTGCCATAAATTAGTTTTATATAGCTTCAAAGACATTTAATCAAGCTAGGTTGCATGATTATTTTACATCAATTAGAAGCTGTAGGTCCTAAAATATGAATATTAGCATGCATTCACTTGATCATTAATAGATTTTAAATCTCATATTGTATGATTAGTTTCAATAAAATAAAGATTTAATAAATATTATTTTACTAATATGGTTTAGATACAATCTGCACGACATGCATATTGTTAACATGCAAAAATCATTGGCTTCAACGCACAAAATTCATTAAATCGAGTGAGAATAAGGCTTTGGGCTTGGGCAACCTCATCCACACAGCTTTAGGAGGAGAAGATGTGTGGAGCTTCTGAGCAAACTTAGGGTGCGTTTGGGTGAACTTATTTACCGTAGTGGCGTTTTGAAAATGCCACTGACTGTTTGGAAATTACATTTTGGAGGCATTCTTTAAAACTCCATTCGGTATTTTGTATTAAACACAGGACACAGCGAGGACCCCACGGTCCGCTTATCCTTTGAGCGAAAGACAAATTCGCCCCGATACTCTCTCTGCCCTGAGCGAAACTCTCATTCGCATTCATCCTGGACGGATTCGAGACCCCTCGCCATCTCCTCTCCTCCTTTCGCACTCCCGGAGAACAGGCAGAGCCTGATTTAGCTTAATTATAGGGCTCTTTGGTAGCAGGATTTGAGCATGATTTGTACCTTACCCGCCCGAAAATCCACAAATCCACCGGAAAAACTCTGGTAGCATTATTCCTCTCGAACTCACTGCTGCCACCAATACCAATCGTCGACCGTCCGTCTAGCTCCGCCGCAACATCCGTAGTCTCCTTTCTTCCCTTGTAAAACACCGGTAGATCCTTCCACGAGAATCACATCCCATCGTAGTCGAGTTGAGCTTAAATTAGAAAGTGAGAGTTTCAAATCCTATAGAATCTTAAACCAGTCTGATTCCCCCATTTTACCTTATATTCCAGATGTCTCCTTCCCACACAGCCTGTACCTTCGCTACTTTCACCGGCGAGCTCCCGTCACGAGTTCCTCGCCTCCGTCGCCGTCGAGGGATTCTGAAATTTGGGGGAAAAATTTGTCACCATGCTACTGCAGACTTATAATTTCATTTTGAGTTAATAATATTATATATATATATATATATATATATATATATAATATATATCACATTTAAATAATTTAATTTAACCTTAACAATTATTGACAAATAACTAAAAAATATTTTAAACTAAGAAAATAAATATTATTTATGATTCAATTTGATTAAAATAAATTAATTATAGTTAATTAGCTTTGATAGAGTGGCATGCCCTTATTCTTTTCTTTATGATAATGGTATTTTATGGTGCTTCGGAGAAATTGATGCTTCTTTGTTATTTTTTTGTGATGGAATTGAGCAATAAGATGACTCATGCATCTTTGGGCAGTCGTTGTATCACTACTCTTTAATAAGTAGAACTTCTTTGGGGTCGAATGAAGCAAATCTTTGCTTTTGACTTCAGATTGTCTTTGCACCCTTTTTAGTAAGGTTAATTTTGTAGACTATAGCACTGCTTCTGTCTGAATGGTCTTTTATCTACAAAAAGCTACAAATCAGTTGTTTTTCAAACGCACAAACCAAACAATTTATCCAAAACAGGGGCATGATGGTCATTTATCCAGAATCAGTTGTTTTCCAAACTTAGAAACCAAACGACCAGACAACTTATTCGGACCAGCTGCTTATCAGCAGATTATCAGAATAAACTGTTTATCTGGATAAGCTGCAGCTGCCCAAACAAACTTTTACTTAGATTAACAAAAGGGGATGTCAGGTATGGGATATGGATTAAGAAGTAAAAAGGTGAGAGGTGGCCAAAGAGGGAGAGAGAGCTAATAATATGATGTAGACATGTTCAACAATTTTTGCCTACAACCATTATAATCAGGGGTACAAGCAAGCCGAGTTTGAGCGAGCCCAATGTCTTTTCATGTTCAGCTCATTCAAATTTTTTTTGCCTTAAAATAAGCTCAGGTTCAAAATAGCTCATAAAAAACACGTTCGTGTTCAAAATAGCTCATAAAAAACACGTTTATCTGGATAAGCTGCAGCTGCCCAAACAAACTTTTACTTAGATTAACAAAAGGGGATGTCAGGTATGGGATATGGATTAAGAAGTAAAAAGGTGAGAGGTGGCCAAAGAGGGAGAGAGAGCTAATAATATGATGTAGACATGTTCAACAATTTTTGCCTACAACCATTATAATCAGGGGTACAAGCAAGCCGAGTTCGAGCGAACCCAATGTCTTTTCATGTTCAGCTCATTCAAATTTTTTTTGCCTTAAAATAAGCTCAGGTTCAAAATAGCTCATAAAAAACACGTTCGTGTTCAGCTCGATTTGATATTATTGGTTTGTTTCAGCTTGTGTTCAAATTGAAATAATATTTTACTGAAATTTAATAAATCAAAATAACATTATTAAATTTCGGCAATAAAATTTTCATTTTAAAACACTTCTAGCACAGCTGCGTGTAGTTGTATGATGTCAGGTGTGTGCCTCATTTTTTTTAAATAGCATTCATAAAAAATTCTATGGGCACTTACATACACGCCACCCAATTATTATGTATTTACATATCAAACGCCTAAATGAAGAAAATAAATGCAGATAAGGTGGGCTTTGGAAAATTTCTAAGAGCATTTACACACATACCACCCAATTCTTATGTATTTACATATCTAACACTAAATTTTGTTTTTTATATTATAAACTAAATTTATGATATCATATCAAAGGTACCACTATTTTAACTTTTACATATTATTTACTTATTTTTTAAATAATTCGAGCCAAAATAAGCCAAACACAATCGAACAAATGTTTGTTCGATTTTGGCTCCTTTTTAAATGAAGCTAAAAAAAATGTTCGTTTCCAACCTGTTTGTTGAACGAACGAATCAAATACAAGCTACTTAACGAGTCAAAAAAGAGTGTTCACAAACGATGAGCTTTTTTACCACTCTGATTATAAAGACACTAAATTAGTAGTTATGAGAAAAAGGAAGAGGATGATTGAAGTATCATCAAGCAAATAGGTAAAAAAGATGCAAGAAGAATTGGAGGGAATAGTTTTTGAATAATAACTCCTTTTACAAGCTACTTGTAACAACATCCTCACAATAGAATGCTAATAGCCGAACTTCTAATACAACAACTCCCATTTTTTTAATAGAATCTTAAGATCTTCCTAATTAATCTATCAATCATGCTCTATGTTTCTATAAAGCGCCAAAGGTTGTGGAGAAGGTAATAGCTAATGATGCATCACATAATAGGATTAATAGAGGTCGCATATTGACGCACCACTACACCATTGGTAGGCGGTTCTAACATACTAACCAAGAGCAAAAGAGTATTTATTGCCCAAATTTGTGTTGTTGGGTGGATGTTGACAGCATGGTCGCTTCTAGTCCTAAGTCAGTTGAGGGAGCTTAATGGATTGAAACTTATTGATGTATTCAATCAATTGCAATGAGATACTTTTGATAGCTCGTTTTGACGAGTCTTCCCAACCAGCTTTAATAGAAAACCTAGCTAAGTACTTATGAACATGATCTCGTATCCCAAGGAATCAAATGAGATTGAAGAGTTTGAATTTCTTGCCACAAGGACAAGATCCTATTCAGGTGTTAAAAATAAGTCATCAAACATATGTTAATTATATTCAATGCGCATTACCTGAATTTAATGTCCAATTTACCCTAACTAATTTCTATAGTTGAGACAATAAGAAACATATTGAAATCCTACCTTAAGCATGCTATTTGTGTTTTATTCATTGTTATCATCAACAAGTATATTTGTATCGTAGAATAGAGATTTGTGATTCCTAGTATCGTTTTAGCTCACGTAAGCTAATGAGTCTTTCAAACATGATCTATGATATGGGAGATAAAACGTCACATAGGAGGCCTTTGGTTGATGTCGTGATACTCTAGACCGGGCATACCTAGTTGGCAAACAATTCGAGTCGAATGTTTTTTTTCTTTTAATGATATTTAATTGATTTATACGCATATGAAGATTTGCACTTGCTCATTTTGGCATGATCCTTTAAGCTACTAATTTGTTTGTGAAATACTCTGACATATGAATCCGATGTGATCTGAAAAAACATAAAAATGCACTATCTTTCATTTGTTTAATATTTAGTCTTAACACTCTAATGGATATATGCATCACTCTGCACATCATTGTCACATTAATATCCACATGTGATTCACTATGAATCATAGAAGTATAGGTATAATTGTGTCTCATGATTGCTGTATCATGATTTAGCCTTTTGTTAAATAGTAGAATTATTCAATTTTGTGCTTTTAGGGGTGATTATAGTCGGAATCTCTGTAGAACAGTATCTACATCTATCTGATTGAGTTTAAATTTTTGTTCAGAAACTCTTTTATGTTTTTGGTATCAGTTTGTAAAATCTATATTTTAAACTCTTAATGATGTTAGGAATTTTCTCGGATGATTTGGCATCATTGATGTAATTGGAGTGAATAGCTTCGATACGATTATTTGGCAACTGGATGTATACGACAATTAAATGTAATATTTCAAAGTCAACATTTAGTTATTTCGTTGCCAAAAAAATTGTGCAACGCATCGGATGCAAAAGTAAAACATTTCAAATCATAATTTTCAATAAAAAATAATACACTATAATGTAAAAGCCATGTCAGGTTACTGTGTATTGTGCATAATTCAACCTATTGTACTTTAGAAATAATGGAAAATAATTAAAGCTTATGAAAATTTTATTAAAAACTTTAGCAATGCAAGAGAAAATTTTAATACAAAACATGCAAACAATAACATAAAAAAACAACATACGCATTAATATATTAAAACCGTGTAGCATATAAAGGTAAATGACAACTCTCATTAATGACCACGCAAATTTACTAGAAATTTAATAGTATCATGTAAATTTTATAATGATTTGATAAGAGTTTATGACACCACAACTCAGGTAAAGGGCAATAAATTAGGGGGATAGAGAGATGAAATAAGAAAAGCAAGGGGTAATTTCAATCAACTTGAGGTGAACATGATAAAATACCCATTATTAACCTGAATAAGTATTTAAAAGAATGCAATCTTTTAACAAATATCTTTAATTCATGACTTAACCTTCAGAAGTCATCCTTACATTTAACAGTTCAGGTTTAATAGCAAATGACAAATTGACAAATAAAAGGTAAATCATTAATGGCCAACAAGGGTAAAGGAAAAGAAGATAGATAAATTTTGAGCCGTTTAGCAATCAAAATCAATAAGAAACTGAGCATAACATATGCTGATCTTTTTAAAATATGACAATATTTATCTTCATATTAGATTATAATCACACTTTAAGGTATAGCCTATGTACACATATCCATAAGCATGAGGGTAAAACAAGACCATGTAAGAAGAGGCAAATAATTTTAGTCAAAAAGAAAGCAATAGAGAATTAATTAATATTTTAATGAGACATTAAAAAATCGATAGGACAATAGCTAGATTATAAGAAAAATATTAATTATAAAATAAAATTTATCCTTTTTTAATAAAAAAAAGTTAAGGAAAACATATAATAAGCTCATCTTAAGGGCACATGCATCCATAAATGTGCATCCAAAACTAGGAATACATATTTGTCATTCAAAAACAAACAAAGATCACTCTACATCATTCATATGTGCTTTGTCTAGGAGATTATCATACAACATCTAAGCATTGTAGGTCAAAACCCGACATGTGAAAGACAACACAAATTTCTACTACCTACAAATCCATCTTATTGCTTGAACTAAATGGCAAAATAAAATAATTTACAAAAGAGCTAAGACTAGCAAAGAAATCACTCTTTTTATGTTGTGTTCAACCTCGGGCATAATTCTTTTATTCATAATTATAGTTTTTAAAAAAACAATCAACCACGATAAACAAGAAAAATAAAGTAGCACGAGCCATGTGTGATATGTATGTGTGCTACATGTGCATGCCATTTTGCTTTATTACACCTTGTAATCCAAATAATGCAGGTATTGTCCTATGCCGCGCTATGGGCCATATGCTCGCTCTTTCGTGTGATTAAGATGTATGTATCAATTGGAACAAGAGAAGTTAGTACTTTATCATTTGGGTACTGGAAATATAAGAGACGTGATTATTTTAATGTAAGTATGCATTATGCCTAAAAATTAAACACACGATTTCAATATACTCATTAAAGGAACAAAATTTGAAAAATGAGGGAAATACAAATGTTGAAATCATACTATAATTGGCTAATTTTTATCTATAAAACAGAATTTCGAAACTAGGTAATACATAGAGCTGAAAGCATATTATAAGTTAACTGGTTGGAGATTCAACAACTGCAATAATAAGAGTATTGACATTTATTAGCTTTAATGTTAAATAAACATTGTAAATAGCATGTTGTTCAAATAAATTGCTGCATGCAGGAATTTCTCAAGATTGAACGGTGACAGAAGCTTCAGCAAGAAATTGAACATATAATACGACAACTTCTATGAATAAAATGATTAAATTCAGACTTGAAAACAAACAAAAGGTTAAAAAAAACATCATTAAACAATCTCTATCATCTTCATGGTGATCCCTATCGGCTGAAACGACACAAATCATTGTTGATATTTTATTGGCATTACTGAAACTTGTTAAGTGCAATTTAGTGAAAACAATTTATTAAAAAGAGAAACCTAACATAAAGTGGGGCTACCCGTTACAACAAAAATAATGAATTTTTATTTTTCATGTCATAAATGCTGGCAGCCGACTCACCATCGTCACATTTTTTGAATGAGCTTCATAGTTTGCATGTTTCTTCTAAGAAAATATCTCTAGTGCTAGAATAATGGTAAAAACTAATTGGGAAAATATAAGTCAAGAAAGGAAAAGGGAACAACCAAACTCAAACCATGCAAGAGCTAACTCTGTCCAAATTCCAGTCATGCCATCATGTAACAATGAAAAACAAGCCTCCAATGGGTATCCGCAAAAGGTTTATTTTCAACAGATTAATCCCATCAGGAGAGTTTTTGCTAAGAAATCAAGGAAAACCGATCAAATGAGACTGCATGTCCAAAGTAATCAAACAGCGAGTAAATGTTTTCATCACGAAAAAATTGAAAATGCCTTCACAACCTAGGACCAAATAGATCATAACAAAACAAAGCATAACCTACCTATATACATATTATTCAACTCTTCTTAGAACATATGTGAATAATGCTTCAAGTCTTATAGCAATACAAAGGATTCATTCAAAACAGCAAACAACAATCACCATCGTCGTTACAATTACCCTTCTCCCAAATTTTTCGTATTCACTCTTCCCGAAAAGCAAATAGATCTTAAAACTGGGAAAAAAAGTTAAAGATCGTTAACTATTACTTCAAAATCCTCCCCAGAACAAAATTGCTGCTCATTTGCCAAGCTCCATCGGCACATCCTCCTACACTACCCGATTATCATTCCACACCAATTCAAAACCCAACATGAAAAACCAAAACCACAGAAAATCACACTTCCAGATCTGAAAATTTACCAAATCACCACATGACAGAAATAAAAAAACTAAAAAAACCTGAGCGTTTGCAGCTCATCGATGGTCCGCGGAAGCTTCAAGAAACTATAATCCGATGGCGGCATGGAGAAATAGACGGCCAGAAGCCCGATACCGAAGCTCACCACCACACCCAAGCCAGCCGCAACCTCCCATCCGGATAGCGGAAACTTCGTTGATCCCTTCCCCATTTCCCCTTCCCCTTTCTCCTCAAACTAGGGCTCCCCGATTGTTAACAGCAGAGAAGAAACGGAAAGGAGAGGGAGGAGATGGAGATCGATCGAAGAGAGGGGAGATGTAGATTTGCGGAGAAAACGAAGCAAATAATGCAAAATAATTGCCTCCACTCGGCCGAATCCTCTCGCGGTTTATTGTGTCTTCGCGCATTTATAAGATAAGGATTAAGGAATATTGGTACCCCACGTTAGGCTAGATCCGTATATGCGGAATTTGGTTCTTATTTTGTTCCGGAGGAGCATTTCATTTCATAAATGGGAGACATTTTGGCCGGACGCGTGACGGTAATAACGTGTTGATCATTTGCCCAAAGCGTGCTGAATGTTATTAGGGTGTTATCCAACGTAAAAATACTCTTCTTTTAGATTCTAAATGCGTGCGTAGATATATATACATATATTATATATATATATATATATATATATATATATATATATATATATATATATATATATATATATATTTGAGAAAATAAGTATTATAATGTTGGAAAATGTTGTCTATATTTATTTAATAATAAATAAATAAATATTATTATTATTATTTAAGATTTTTTGTGCAATCGCTAATTGTTTGAGTAATGAATATGAAGTTGTTGTAGAAGAAATAGATGTTCATAAAAATACAGTACCTATTATAAATTTATTTTATTAATCATGTCAAGTAATAAAATATAACTTTCGAGTAATTTTTTGAAAAAATAGACAAAAAAACAATTTTATCCAATATCTAAAAGTATGATGCGGCGCTATATTATAACCGCACTGATGTGTCAAACGCAACCTAAAATTAAGTTATATAGTATAATATAAAAAGTATCTTAAAATTTTGCTATAATCCTTTTAACTAAATTTACAATTGAAACAACTTGCCCAAGAAGGCAATTCTACCAATATTAGAAGTATCCATTTACAAGTTCAAATGATATTTAAAGCATGCTTAGAAGGTTAATCAAACATTTTTAAATAGTTATATGAAGAGAGAAGCAAACAAATATTTTTTTTTTACATATCTATTTGTGGGTCGGGTTCGGGTCTATACTGAAATTATCCCGAGTCAAAACTGCTTGACTCGAACCAAACCCAAAAATATAACATGGATCATAATATATAACCTAAACCAGGCCCATCTTCAATCTGAGTGACTTTAACGTAACCTATGTAACCCGTTTAACATATGCAATAACAACTATTTTAACAAAAAGTCAATTTCCGGTCAAATTTGAGTTCATTTTGGGTCAAGTTCAAGTTAAATTTAGTTCAAGTTTGAGGGGTCAAATTAAATTCAGGTTAACAGGTCAAATTCCGGTCAAATGTGGGTGGGAGTCGACCTGAAATATACCTGAAAAATAAACATGTTGAGATTTTCGACCTCACATAAGTCGAGTTGACATGTCAGTTCAAATTTTGACATTCTTGCATATCTAGACTTGAAATGATTACCTCGTTGAATGATTTACTTTTTGAGATCTTTGTGATGTACTTATCTAAAGATTTTTTTTTAAAATTAAAAATCGGTCAATGCATATAGCAAACTTTGCCATAGTGAGAGGAAGTAGAAAATAAAGCTATCAAATATATATAAGATATCTTCATACATGATGTAACCACAAGAGATAATCCATGGTGATTAATAAGAATTCTTAGGTTAGAGATAAACATATCATCATGTTTTAGTTGTATAAACAAGGGATGGCAAGAAGCTTAGTATTATAATTATGAGAATTTAATGCTGTCTTCATCATCCTTACATCATATTCTTAATATTATAAGGGTGACATTCCATTTTAAAATTATCACATTAAGTTAAATTGGTTAGAAAGTATTGCACATTTGATTTATTGTAGAGACATACAATAAACTACAATAAAAGTTATATCTTATAATTAGGATGGTAATTAAACACGCAAGCACTGTGCCTATAAGAAATTTAAGCTTGAATATGAAGTCATTGTAAGAAGGTTAAATCATTGGATAATGATTTATTAACTGTTTAATTAGCCTCTAAAATAATAATTCTACAACAACAACAACAATAAAACCTTAATCGCACTAAGTGGGGTTAGTTACACGAATCATTTTCTCCATTGCGTCCTATTTAGTGTCATATTTTCATTTAATTTTAATAAATTAAGATCATCTTTTATACAAAAAGGCCAAGTGTTCCTAGGTCTACCTCTGTCATTTTTAGCATAAGAAGAATCTAAAACATCTACTCTCCTAATTGGATTATGAGATGGTCAACATTTAATGTGAGCAAATCATCTAAGACGACTCTCTCTAATTTTGTCTGTCACTGGAGCTACACCAAACCTATCAAGGGTATATTCGTTTCGCATTTTGTCTCTGAGTGTAAATCCACTCATCCACCTAATCATTTTCGTCTCGGCAACACTTAACTTAATATTATGATTCTCTTTTAAAGGCAAACATTCAACGCCATAGAGCATTGCAGGTCCCACTACCGTCTAATAAAATTTTCCTTTCAGTCTAAGTTGTACTTTTCTATCACACAATAGGCCTGAAGCATTTCTCCACTTCAACCAACCAACTTGAATTCTACTAATAACATCCGCGTCTATATCACCATCGTTCACACATTTTAATAATTTTATCACTCAAAGTTACACTTCTGTCATTATTGCTACTTGTACTAAAATTACATTCTAATCATACAAAATAAGTCAAACTAGTTTCAGAGCTAACATAAACAACCTTATCATACTAATTGATGACAAGTTTATTATTGTATGTAGTCATTTGACATTTAGATAGAGCTCATGCACTTTTTCTAATAAATGTATTGCTTGTCACACTAATATATTCATGTTATATTTAACAATAATAACAATGCTCGTTGTAATTTGTAGATTATAAAGCTTTCAAGGTTATGATAAGGTAAACATCATTTTCGCTTCTTCAGGCATTAGGTGTGCTCGATTTCTATGTTTCGAACATGGACACCGAAACCTACCCTCAGATAGATAAACCAGCAGTTGAGAAATAGCTGCCACAAATTCCTCGACACCATTCAAGAACTCCTAGGTGATCCATTTTCTATCCCGATAAAGTCTGTTGTACATCCACGATCTCGATGTACGAATATTCATATATAACTTCAAATATGAGAATGATAAATACATTATAAAATACAATAAGCTAAATACATTATAAAATACAATCAGCTAAATACATTAAATTTAATTATTTTAGTAGATATACTGGCTGATTGGTAACAATAGTTGATGAAACCTGACAATAATCAACACATTATAAAAAAAGTACACATTTTAGATAGCTTTGAAGCCACAACGCTAAAAGTCTGATGAGAATGTTAGGACTATCAAAGATTGATTATTAACGAATATTTATCCATATTTCCTCTAATAGTGGTTGATGTGCGGCTGAGATCAGACTCTCCTCGTAGCTCTACGTGTAGAGTCCTTATATAATATTTTTTCCGAAGGAAGAGGCATACAGAGGGTTTGAGACTTGCGATTCTTTCCTGCTTCTTCCCGTAAGCAGGCCCGAAGACCAAATATAATGGAGGGAGCCCTGTCTTACTCTTCACGCCTCCAATTTCTGCCATAAATGGCAGTTGCTTTTCTGGATTTTTAGAAGACATAAACTGTTACACGGGCTACAATGTATACTTCCTTAAATTGATATAAGATGGCTGCAGATGAAGTAAATATTTTGAACAAAGGGTGCCGCCGCCAGTGGATGATATCAGTTTGAGGAAGAAGACGTTGTAGCCAGTGTACCTGTCTTCAAGTAGGAGATTTATTATGTGGAGCTCGTTACACAAAAGCAAAAAAATAAAAAAAAGCTCCCGCCTTCATCTTTAAGTCGCGGATGGAGCCTGTCCAATTTTCTTCTGCGATTAACTGCTACAGGCATTTTTAGTATTTTTATCTGTGAGTTTTATCTATATATTTGATGTGTAATTCTATAGGTATGTACTGAACTTTTTTTCTAAATTAAAGGAAAAGTCACTGCTCTGCTCTCAAAGACGTAGTGACATTGTCAAATCTTGTTAAACCTCTGTGTTTTCTTCTGGATTTGTGTCGATTCTTGCTTTTATTTGCCCTAAATTTCTCAACATTAGTGATTTAAAACGGTTGCAAAATTTATTATGATGGTTTAAACCGCTGCTAAAAGTACTTTTTATTATATCTGAAGACTCATGTGTTTTAGCAATTCTATTAGTTTCTTGTAACGCCTAATATTTGGACCCCATTAAATGGGAAGCTGCCTAAGAAAGGTGAAAGTAAAATTGAAAGCAGATGACACAATTATCTACAACGTAGTGGTTGATCAATGCAGTCTCCTACCATGATGTCGTGGGTTCAAAATGTGTGTATTACCCTTCTGACCCATTTTTCTCCAAAAAAAAAAAAAAAAAAAAAAAAGATAAAATTAAAGCTTATGCACTTTAAGATTATGAAAAAATTAATAATAAAAGTAGAGGTTTATTTACTCAAAATTATGGGATATTCAATTTTGGATTTGTTTTGAGATAATTTTTTACGTGCATTGTTTTTAAGACTATCATCATAGTATTTTTTGAAGAACTATTTTTTTTTTTTAATTTTCAGATATTTTATGATGAGAAGCTATTTTCAAGATTTTATTAACATCTGATAATTATTAAAAATTTGTTATTTATATTATATATATATATATATATATATATATATATATATATATATATATATATATATATATATATATATAATTTTCACATCAATATCCTAAAAGCCTATTTTCTTAACTATAATTTTACAATCAATTTATAAAAAGTAATCCATGCATTATATTTTTGAAATATTAAATTAATCAACCAAACTAAAAAAAAAAAAAAAAATTCATTTGCCATTTGCAAGAGCAACTAGAAAACCCTTCCATATTTAACCACTTCACAACCTTAAGAAAGAAATTCATTGGCCATGTAAAAGAGGTTGCAAGTTGGTACAAAGTAGTTGTTGGAAGGAAAAAAATGGTTAAGTGATGATAGTAAATATATAGTTTATATTAACAAAGAATTAATCAAAGAGAGATTATAATCTACATATATCTCAGCCCTAAACCATATTTTAGTCTATCAAAATGCTTACATCCTTAATCGTCATGGTCATCATTATCCATGTTTATATTTGGTACATGCGTGATTTATTTTTTTTTTCAAGAATTACAAAAAAAAAAATGTTTTATATATTGTATGAATGATAAATTAAACCCAAATTTGATTACAAATTAGTGAACTGTGTAATGTAAGCTTGTATCGTGTATCGTGTATTGTGTATCGTGTCTGAGCTGTACAGAAATATTACGTATGTTGTCCGTATATATGTATGTACAAATAATCAATCATGATTAGGGTTGTCAAAATAGTTTGTTATCCGTGAATACTAGTGATCGGCTCGATAAGCAAGTGAGTCAAACACGAACAAGTTTTTTGAGCTCGATATATAAACGAGTCAAACATAAACAATTATATTTTTTTAACAGCTGCATGCATGCATGACTAAGGTTGTCAAAATAATTCTTATGTTCACGAAAAGTTCGTGTTCGGCTCGCTAAGCAAACGAGCCGAATAATAACAAATTTTTTGTGTTCGAAATATAAACGAGTCGAACACGAACTGTGATATTTTTTAATGAGTTGAGTCCAGGCTCGCTCGTGTTCGGTTCGTTTACACCCCCTAATAATAATTTAATATTGTAATATATACAATATATGCTTGAACTTTATTGGTTGTCCGTATAAATACATACAACATATGTAATATTTTTTTTTTGAATTGGAGCTCATCAATAACAACTATAATGCATCATAAAATACCGAAATTGGAATGTTAGTTACTATGCTTATGTAGGTTGATTAAAACTAATTATTACCTACTAATTCTTTGATCTCAACTAATTATAATAAAATTATGTGCGCATGCAAGCATATTATACTACTCCACATGAGATTATATCTAATACCTAAACATTTATATTTACAAACATACCACTCAAATTTTTAACAATCACATCAAAAATTTATAAATAATATATAGAATATTTTACGCATAATTTTATGACACCAAAATATTATAAGTGTAAATATCAAACTTTAGGTGCTAGATATGTAAATACATAAGACTTATGTCGAAGTATGTAAATTTTTGAAAAAAATAATAGCACTGTAATCATATAGGATAAAAGAAAATTACACAATTACGAGATAATTTGTCTATTTCAAACAGATATAAACATGCTATTTACCTTATAATTCAGCGGCATTAACAAATATACCACGCAAATCATACATATTCACATATCTAGCACCTAAACTTTCATATTTACGTGCATCACACTCAAATCCTAATCACTAATATTAAGTTTTTAAAAGTAAAATACAGACCTTCTTGTTGTTTGTAGTCACTATTGTTACCCAACATTGATGTCCACCAACGTTCACATATAGTCATTTAATAAACAACATTTGAAATTAACCTTCCTAATCATTTGAACTTCTCTGCACAAGAATGATTAGTCACTAGACATTTAACATTCTTTGGCAAGCATTATATCGATCATATGTAGACTAAATATCTATAGCCATTGAATTATGAGGCTTGCCTCTTTGCTTATCACTTTTTCCTTTATAAGGAGAATGATATAGTAGACATTCAATTGTCAGCCAATGTAATACTTTCTTAGTACACCGTAATCTGATGCTAGTTAATGTATGACACTTTTCAATCATTGATATTTATTACTGCTATTTTGGTTATCAGTCTCTGAACATAAAAGAAGAAGAAAATGAGATCATTGACTTTTAGTTAAGGTCCAAAGTTTCAAATTGATCATCATATAATGCTTGGTAGTATCTAAATATTATTAGTCACTGATATTCAATACCCGTTCTCCTACAACAAGGTTAATGATTAAGAAAACCATTAACCATCTAGTGATGTACGATATTCCCAATCAATATTCATTCAATGCATGCCAATTTTCAATACCTATTAGCCACCTTCATTCTATGCCCACCTTACCTTTCATTAAGAGAAAACTTGCGAAGACCATCAACTATTGACATCTCTCAATATCTAACATTTATCAACCTCTCATCAACGAAGGAAATGATTGAATAGAATATTGATATGTGTGTGATGTCCTACTTTCTTGATTGATCTATATTTGATGCTTGCAATTACGTAATTTTCTTAGTCATTATTATTTGAATCTCTCCTTCATAATTGTCAATGTCTTTTTTTATATGGAAAACAATCAAGTAAGCCATTGCCCAAAATTTAATGTTTATAGCTGCTTATCATCTAAATTTTAAAAACATTTGACATATGCCACTCATTGATGTTGTATATTTGTCTTTCTAATCAGTTGTCTCCTAATATATAAGAAGAATAATCTAGTAGATCACTATCTCACTTGAGATTCTCAACTGATTGTAATGCAATACCAATAATTAAAAATTACTATATATCAAATATCAACACTTGCCTTTACATTTTTTCAGTCTCACCCCCAATAAAGAGAGCAACCAAGATAATGCACTTTCATGTAGTAATAATTCAAATATCTCAACAATTTTATTAATAGAAAATATCTTTATAGTTTATTTGTACTATAGGTCAGACCCTGTGATTTGTTTTCTTAAGTTTTCATTAAAAATCATGAATCTCTTGAGTGATATTCTCAGCTGCTTTATAAGCACATGTGATTTGTATTTAATCCTAACAGAATAATATTTACTTCTACCATTTTAAATATTCTAGCATGCTATACTTTAACATAATATATGGGAAGTGAGCTAAGGGGACTATGGCTACAATGTAACATGATGTTTATGAAAATATTTCAGCCATGTTTGTTGTTGGGAAAATTAATATATTAATTCCATGTGAATCTAATCAATATTAGAGAGGAATCCTAACTACATTCTCAAAATAAAATTTACATTACATTAATCTAATTATCATATATGTCATGTTCATAATGCATTGCTAGTATTATTATTTCAACTAATTCAAATCACATTATTTTTTTCCCCTTAAATTTCATAAAAAAACATGTATTTCTCGGGTGCTCCTCTCAACTTCAGTATAAACCAGTATAATTTGTATTTAATGCTAACATAATAAGGTTTTCTTCTACCTTTGTAAATATTCTAGCACGTTATAATTTGACATAATACATGAGAAATGAGCTAAGGGGATTATGGCTACAACGTCAAATGATGTTCATGAAAATATTTCAACCATGTTTGTTGTTGGGAAACTTGATATATGAACTCCATAAGAAAAATCAATATTAGAGGGTACCCTAACTGCAATCTCAAACTAATATTTACATTAACATCCTCGGCAAACTTCTACTTGGGTAAATTTTTCTCTGCCATATGTTGATGTATTTGTGGAAACTTCTCTAATAATTATATACCATTTAATAATAAAATCAAAGAGGTATATATGTTTGGTTCATGGAATGGTTGCAATTAAAGGGATTTTGATCAGGTTATTGACTTATTAATTAAATAATCTCGAATATATAAGAAATTTTATTAAATATTTACAATAAATCTTTTATCTTTATATATTCTTTTGAGGACTCTGCTATCCTAAAAACTCTTGAAGGCATATTTATCTAAAAACATTTTAAGGGTACCTAGCAACTGAGGGATTAGATAGTTGATCTTTTCTTTTATTGCAGATTAGTTTCAGACATACTATTCATCCCCTTAGGCCAAATTCAAACTTATAACACTGGTATTAAGAATTCTGTGACCATTAAAGGTACTAGGACTCTTGTCTATCACAATTTGACCTTTGGAGGCTCTAAGATCCATTCTTAGTACGTTTTAATTAATTCATTTTTCACATAGAGTCCATGTTACATCAATTGTTTAGATCAATATGTAGTTAATGTAGTCATTTTATGATGATCATGGGATCATAATTAATTTAAGTGACTTAATCATTTTTTTTTTCTTAGGTGATTAATCTTGAGGCATGTGGACTTATTTATTCATTACCCCCATTAGCCTTTACTAATCTAATTTGACTCAACAAAATATTAGATAAACTTAATATAATCCAGTTTTTTTATATAATTAAATTTGTTAATATTAAAGAAACCATTAGATTTTTCTCTGATATTATGAGTGGTCTCCTTTAAATCACCTTAATTTCTTTTAGATTTAATTTTTAAGTTTCTTGATCCATTTTAATCCTTCATGATCTTATTGAACTCTAACATTTATGTTGGGAAACCCTGAAACATGTTAAGCCTCGAATTTTCTTAACCTAACTTAGAGTGGTAGTAGAATAATCTAGAGTTTGATGATGTTATGACCCCAAGATTTGACCCAAGCCCTCCCTAAGTGATTAGACGACCTAGTGAGCGCTACTTTCAACTAGAATTATCAATTAACCAAAGTTAGATCAACATATATATATATATATATATATATATATATATATATATATATATATATATATATATATATATATATATATATGTATGTATATTGACTTCTATCATATTCTTCATTAGAACTATATATACACCTTAGTTAATCACTAAACCCAAACTTAAGTGGCTATTTTGCTTTTAACCAAACCCAAAACTTAGCATAACTTTACCATAAACAAGGGCGCTAACATGGAGTTGACATGGTTATAACCTGGTAGATCTTAGTGATCTTATTGAGGCCCTTATTTAGATCAAGGGTATTATAAATTCCATTTAGATTTAGACTTGACCCTTCTACGGTGTATGTGATTTGACTTAGAAAACCTGATTTAGCATGGTTGGTCCTAAATAATGGTAATTGGACTTAACAACAATCGTCAATGCTCACGATTAGGTCATATACTTAGCTTGACTCATATTAAACTGATTTACTCTTTTTTTTTTTGCAAGATTTGACCCAATTTTAACCTCATGTGAGGTTCAACAAAGTTTTTAACAATCTAAGTTTTAGTTCTATGAAATTTTGTTCATCATGAATTGACTCATGGTGAATTAAAGATCATAGGACTCGATGAATTTATCATAAGGTAAACTAGATCTAGCACAGACCTACATCATCTCAATCTTGATCAATAAAACCTAATATGACCCTTTTAGTCAAGTTGGCATGATTCAAGCTAATTATATTATGAAACCATCACCAACTTTAGCACCAATAGTTGATTAAAGACCTAATAGACCTATAGCTCTATGTTGACTAGATTTAGAAGAAGCCAGCCTAAATTTTCTAAAATGCCTAATTATTTTTTATTTAACCTAGTCAAGTCAAATTGAAGTTAGGCCCTTAACCTAATTAAGTGTCTTAAATATTCCTAGAAATGAAGGTACACATTATCTTAACTTATAAGGTGAGTAATTGAACTTAAATCTTGTATAACCCAACTTGACTAATTTTAGCCAAATTAGCTTGACCCAAGCTTAATTGAACTTCCAAAGCTTTTTCATAGTTGTCCTAGGACCTCATCCTTACTGATTGGATAAGCTCAATTTAAAGAAAGATTTGTTCATCCCTTCCCATATATAGGTTAAACTCAACTAAGCTTCATGAAAAAAAAAAATTTATAATTTGGACCATTTCTTTTAACCTATAGTAATGATATCATTTTTTGGGCAGATGGTACAAAAATTACATTTTCTTTCAAAAAGAAAAAAAGTATATTTGAAATGCTTACAAAAGTATAAAACTTTTTTTTTATTATTTTTTTATTTTTTTGTGAAGCATCCCTAGAACAATTTAAGCTTATTTTCAACGTGTAACTCAGGGGGAAAATTCAGCTTCCCAATTTAAAATGTATTGAATATGAATCCGTAGAACATGTTCTCTTTCTAATGTAACAAAGCTATCCCTAAAATTAGCCTTTCCATAATACAATAATTAAATTGCTTACATCAACCCCACCAATATTAATCTGACATTGATAGAAGCTTCAAACACACATCCACTTATTATTATAACAAAAGAATTTCAGAGCTCGTGAGACCTTGTGTGCTGAAAGGGAGAATGCAGAGATGGCTGATCAGAAGCTGTTAGGTTTATGTTGGTGCGGTCAATGACTTGAAACCAAAGGAATGAGTCATTTACCTACTTGGTAACTATAAAAACGACTTTTTTCCCAAGGAAAATAATACAATTTTATAATGTGTTACATTATACATGTGGCATCATATCTATAATTCATTTCCCAATTTTACAGTTTAAATATTTTTTTTTTTCTGATGTCACTCGTTGAAAGAAAGCAAATAAAAGCACTTTTACATTGGACTTTCAGAAAATAGATTAAAGTCAATCTGTAATAAAAATTATCTTTTTATCTTCTTATCAGTTTTTCTGAAAAGAACATACCTTTGTCAACTTCTGCCACCTCTCCTCACTACAATTAATTAATATTAGAACTATATTTTGATCAACAGTTGTTCCATCCAACGCTTAAAAATAGAAACTTTTGCAGATCCAAGGATAAAGATGCAAGATTTAATTCATTATAAAGAGAAGAGAATAGCAGTAATTCATATTTATAAAATGTTGAATTATATAACTTAATACATTCACAGGACTGTTTCATCTCTCTGAATCACATTTCTTTTTAGAAAACATGTGTTCTAATTTGAGGTCTCAATCTGGTACGTACTTAATGTTCTATAACAAGGTTTGCTTGAGGCTGATCTTCTTATTTACAGGTCTTTCTTTCCTCTGTGTGTATTCTCCATTTTCTTCTAAGTTAATTTCTACCAATATATTTGGCTGCAACAATAAAAAAATTATGTTATAAACTATTCTTAAATCCTGAATTTAAGTTTAAAAAATAATTTAAATTTGCATGTAAACATGATAAGAACTTACTCAAGAACATCCTTCCAGCTAAGATCAGCATCATCCAGCTCTATCAAATTTAATGTATCCATAGCCCTTGTGTTCACAGAATTAGCAGCAGAAGTTTCATTCAAATCAATTTGATCTTGTTTCTGATCAACCGAATAGCTTTCAGTTGATGCTAACATATTGTTACCGTTAGAATGGAACAGTAATTGTTTGCTGCTATTTTCTGAATTCTGAACAGGAAAATCATGGTTATGAGTAGGAGTTTGAAATGATTCTCCAAACGATGAAGTCTCAAGAGGAAGAGAGGAGCCACTGGAGTTATTAGAGAAGGTTTGAAGTGGAGGAAGCTGTGATGAGCTTAAGAGATTGCTCAAAACCAAATTTGAATATGCACTTGGATTTGAAGAAGATGAAGAAGAAGAAGAAGAAGAAAAGGAAGCAGTTTTGAGTAAAACTTGAAATAAAACTTGCATTAGCTGAATTCGAGCTAGCTGCACTGTGTCAGCTTGAAGCCCAAGGGAGTTCTCCATTAATGAATTTATAAAGCTGCTGTTGTTTGTAGAGGAGGATAGAAGCTTAGGAAAGTTGGCAAGGAGCTCGAGATCAGTTCTCCGGCGATGGGTGACCGGATCGATGCCCATTAAAAGGAGCTTCTTTTTGAGGTGTGTGTTCCAGTAATTTTTTATCTCGTTATCTGTTCTTCCTGGTAACTTTGTAGAGATCAAAGACCACCTAAATATATAAAGCAACAGACAATCATATACATAGCAATGGCAAGAAATGAAAAATTGTTATTTATTTTGATTTCAAGGAGATATATTAGATGAAAAAATATAAGAATATTTATTTTCTTAAGAATTTGATCTGTATATATCAAATTAATATGTATTTTTATGTAATATCTATTTTCCTTAATTTATTAATATACTATCATTGTATTGGTAATTATATATAAGATTTATGCTATTTTAAATGTCTTTATATTTACTAGATATCTATTAATATGTCTTTATTATGTAATATTTTCAATACCACACGCCTAAGCTGTTCCTCCACTAAATAATTAAAACTAATTTATGAGCCTCACCTAAAAATTATTGACTTGGTCATCATCTTCATAATATATATAATAAGAAATAGGTCGGGAACCATTATCTTGTCTTGCAGCATAGTATAAAACATAGTACATAGATAAATATATTATAAAGCAAAAATAAGAACAATATCATTCAAAAGTTAGCTATTTTCATATTAAAAATGCAATCACTAACTATGATTTAAAATGTTTCTATGATATACCATAATCAGATAATTTCTATTGAGTGTTGACATATATATATAATGCTTACTTATTTCCAAACATTGAGTGGAGATTGATTATGAGCTTCTCCTCCTCTTCTGAAAATTTGCCTCGCTTGATATCAGGCCGGAGATAGTTGGTCCACCTGAGCCTGCAACTCTTGCCACACCGGTTAAGTCCGGCTATCCTTGGAAGGTGTCTCCAGCTTCCATGGCTGCCTTGCTTCTGAATGTAGTCGATGAGCTTCTGGTCTTCTTCCGGCGTCCATGGCCCTTTCTTCAGCCCCACTTCGTCCCGAGAAGGAGACCTCACCATGGTTTTCTCTGAAAGGAGTTTGTTTGCTTGAAGGGAGTGGAGGCAGCCATGGTTTTATAGAGGTCAAAGAGGCTGCATTGGTTTGTGGGGTTAGTTTTCTTATAACAATTTTATTATCTATAAACTATGTGCAAAAAATGATGGTTTTATAGTGACGTTTTATATATGAGTTTTTTAAGTGTAAGAAGAGTTATGTGTTTGCTAATTCAGATGTATATACATAAGCTTATTTTAATCTGTTATTTATTTTTTAATTTGATCAAAAGAAAATAATATTATTTTTTTATGGTTCAATAATTAGTAGAGCTTGAGATGAAAATGTTTTGAGCAAATAGCTTTTAAGCATATAAATATATACATATCAAGTATTTATATATTATATTTTATTATATATATATATATATATATATATATATATATATATATATATATATATATATATATATATATATATATATATATATATGGGGCTCTGGGGGTTTCATGGCGTCGACGGCTAGGTTTCCGCTCTGGGGGTTTCATGGCTATTCTAGGGCGCTTTCCGTCGTTTAGGCGTGCTGTCTCTCCGTTTGGTCTTCTCCCGGGCGATCGCCGTCGCCCGGGCTCGGTGATCTCCCCCCTTTTTTCTCTCTTTTGTTTTCTTTTCTTATTTTGTAAGCTGTGATGGAGCGTAACTACGCCAATGCCGTCACGGGGGGTTCTAGTACGACCTCCAGGAGCCACTCTTGCTATTTCCCACAAGTTTTTCATGAGGCTTGGGAGATTGGTGGGGGTGAGTATAGTTTCATCAAGAGGCTCGGAAGGAAAAACGGTAAGCCTGCTCTTTTTCTTTCGGAGGAGGAGACTAACATTCTTGCTTCATCTTGTCGTTTTGTGTTGATTGGTAAGTTTCTTTATGGTCATCCGAAGTTAGACATCATCTGAAAAGAATTTGACTCCCTAAAGCTTACGGGCGCCTGGAAGATAGGTTCTGTCGATGGTAGGCATATCCTTATAGATCTAACCAACGATGTTGACTACACGAATGTTTTTGCTCGTAAGGTTCTTAAAATAGACAATAGGTATATGCGAATACTAAAATGGAGCGTTGATTTCAATCCCAAAGCTGAATCCCCTGTTATTCCAGTCTGGATAAAATTTCCTGAGTATAAATACCATCTTTTTAACCATGAAATCCTTTACTCCCTTGCAAAAGGATTTGGTACGCCTCTCAGAGTGGATAATCCTACGATTGATCGTTCAAAGCCCGCATGCTCTGTTTTTTAGTTGAGAGAGACATCACCCAGCCTCTATCCGGATGAAGTCCGGATAGGTTCCTCACACATCGGGTACGCGGCGAGCAGTTATTATGGGCTCACACCCACCTTATTGCTCTCACTGTGCTATGTTTGGCCACTCCCCTACGATTTGTTATAGACTTCATCCCCATCTTAAACCTTCTACTTTGCCCGCAGCCACCATCCACACTACCCAACAGCCTATATCCGCTGAGCCTCCTTTGACACAAATACCTGCTGCATCTACTGTCACCCCACCTCCACTAAACCTCCCCCTTATCTCCCCTGTCATCATCCCCCCGACCAAACCTTTATCCTCTCGTGGAGCAGAGCTGCAGTTCAAACTCTAATAATCCAAGCAATGCTGAGGTTGCATTTAACACTCATGTTCCTTCACCTTTAGAAGACCCAGTTGATCCTCCCTGTGATCAGAGGACCTCCGCATCTCACAATGCATCACCCACTTTGATCTTTCCTATGGAAAACTCAACCCTTTTATGTACTACTCCCAGCAACATCTTACCTTGCAAATCCAACATTGTCCTGGGTTTGGATGACACAAACCAATTATGTTTATCTTTGGATAAGAATGATAATGCTATTTCCCACCACAGCTCTACAGGTGATTTGTCTGTAACTGTTGAAGATGATCAAAATATACAGATTCTGTTACCTGATGTAGTTCCTCCTGATCTTAATACCCCTGTGTTAAATTTCAGAACTGAGGTTTTTCCTCTCTCTGATTCTATCCTGCTTCCTAATACTTGTGTTCTCAAAGAGACTAGTAATCAGGCTGATTCCAAAGGAACACCTCAAAACCCTCCCACATCTACCCAACTTATAGACATACAAGCTCATGACAACACGACACCTGCTATTGTTGAATCCTGTCACAATGTTAATGATACTACTATATTGGAGGCACACTCTGATATGGAATCTGAGTGGATCATTCAAAAGTCTAATAGGAAAAGAAGTAAGAAACAAATACCTGGAACCATGTTAAATACAGAACAATCTGCCCCTAGTTTGTCTGAAAGTGAAATTTCACCTCCCTCTTCTAGGACCACTAGAAGAGGTGGAAAACATCATGTCTAACATCATGGTTTGGAATATTAGGGGAGTGGCTGATCCTCCCTCCCTTAAGCGTCTGAAGCACCTTTGTAGGATCCATCATCTGGATATTTTTGCCATTTTAGAGCCTATGGTTATTAATAATAAAGAGAAAATCTTCAACTGTTTTCCTCTTTACTCTTATCATTGTAACAGCAATAATAAAATTTGGGTGTTTTGGAAAAAAACATTAATCTTCATATCATTGAAGATGATAAACAATTTGTGCTTGCTCACTACAGCTATGATTGTTTCAATGGTTGGTTAACTTTTGTTTATGCTAGTATCATTCTTGCTGATAAGTACATCCTCTGGAATAAGCTCATTGCCATAGGAAATTCTATTAATGATAGTTGGTTTGTTGGTGGGGATTTTAACATGGTCATGTCCGTTGCTGAAAGGAGAGGGGAGCCAACATTGACTCTAATTTAATGCATAAATTCTGTGAGAGCATCTCCCAGGCCAATCTCTATGATTTGGGGTTCACTGGTCCTCCTTTCACTTGGAGAAGAGGTCTGCTCTTTCAAAGATTAGACAAGTATTTTGGTAACCCCAACTTTTTTAACTATTATCAACTCTTTAGGGTTCAACACCTCAGTCATGCGTCCTCTGACCATAATCCCCTTCTCTTACATCTTGCTTTTCACTCCAAACCAGTCAGATCCCCCTTTAAATTCTTAAATATTTGGACTACTCACCCCACTTTTCTTGATCTCATTAAAGCTCTGTGGCACCCTATAAGATGTGGTTCTCCTTGGTATGTTTTGTGGCAGCTTCATAAGCAGGTTGCTGCTGGGCTTAAGAACTGGAACCATGAGGTCTTTGGTAACATTCATACTAGAGTGGTTAACTCTTTGCATACTGTCAATAATTTAGAAGCTAATGCTTTTATGTCTGCTGAGAATGCGCAGGAGCTTGCTCATGCCCACATAATTCTTCTTGCTGATATTGCTCTTGAGGAAGACCTTCTCATGCAAAAAGCTCATGATATCCATTTCACTAAAGGGGATAGAAACACTAATTACTTCCATGCTAAGATCAAAAATAGGATAAACACTAATATCATTAATCAAATCATTGATTGTGATGGTACTGTTCTCAATGATTCGTTGGACATTGGTAGGAGTGCTGTTAATTATTTTTCTACTTTATTCAATAGTGATGTGCAGGTCTCTTGCTTGGATGGCAATCTTTTCAATGCTGATAAAGATTATGTTACATTTATTTGCCTCACTGATATCCCCTCGGAGGAGGAGATTTATATTGCTTTAAAGAGCCTAAATGCTAATAAAGCGCCTGGTCCAGATGGCTTTACCTCTTGTTTTTATATCAAATGTTGGGATGTTATTAAAAAAGAATTCATTATGGCTATACAAAGTTTCTTTTTGGGGGATGACCTCTGCAAATATTTTTCTGCAGCTTTGATTGTGCTTATCCCAAAAGATAATGATAGATCTAAATGGAATAACTTTAGACCTATTTCCTTAACATCTGTGTTATCTAAAGTGATCAGTAAAATTTTGGTTGCAAGGCTGCAACCACATCTTGACAAGCTGATATCTCCTCATCAATCTGCCTTTATTAAAGGCAGGGAGATCACCGATAACATCCTCGCCGGCCCAAGAGCTTCTCGAAGACTTGGATAGGAAGTGCAGAGGAGGTAATGTCATTCTGAAGCTTGACATCAAGAAAGCTTTTGACACTATCAATTGGGACTTCATCTTGAATGTGTTGTTAGCCAGAGGTTTTAATGTTAATTTATGTCTTTTAATTAAAAGATGGCTTTACAATAATCACTATAGCATCTTGATCAATGGCAGCACTCATGGTTTCTTCTCTGCTAATAGAGGTATTAAGCAGGGAGACCCCCTATCTCATGTCATCTTTATCATTGCTTTTGATTACCTGTCTAGACTGCTTAACAATCCTTACATCAACGCATGTGCTTATTTCTCTAACAAAGCTCATTTTCCTGTTAGCCACTTGGCTTATGCCGATGACATTGTGGTGTTTTCTAATGCTTCTAAGGCTACTATTAAAGCCTTGATGAAAACCTTAGGTGATTTTGAGAAGGCTTCTGGTATGTCTTTTAACAAGGATAAGTGTCATATTTTCTTCAGTAAGCACTTATCTCATACACATCAATTATGGGTTACCAATCACACTGGTTATATTGCTGCTAAGCTTCCTCTTAAATATTTAGGTGTTAATTTTATTAGGGGTAGATGTAAGCAAATTCAAATGGATGTTGTTATTGACAAAGTTAAGCAAAAAATTTTTCACCGGAACAATACTTTCTCGTCTAATGGGGGTCGTTTAACTCTGCTCGAATAGTGTGTCTGCATAGCATTCCCTATATGCTCTTCAAGTTTTTAATGCTAAGAAAAGTTCCATTACTTTACTTGAAAAAGTTTTTAATAGGTTTCTTTGGGAAGGTGGGGGGGCCAAGAAGCACTGGCTCTCGTGGAGAAGGTTGTGTAAGCCTAAGTTTGCTGGGGGGCTGGGTTTCAAAGCCCTCCCCCATATTGTTGAAATAAACATGTGTAAGTTGTGGTATAAATTTAGACTAAGGGATTCAATTTGGGCTAATTACATGCATGCTAAATATTGCAGTGTCGCTCACCCTGCTGTTGTTAAGTAGAACTCTGGTGATTCTAAAATTTGGAAGGCTATCCTGACTCATAGGACTAATGCATCTCAGGCAATTTTTTGGGACATTGGTGATGGGAAAGTTTCCTTTTGGCATGATAGTTGGGGTAGTCCTAATCTTTGTCCGGATGCACAGTCTCTCTATTCGAGATAACCTCTTGGTTGCGATTCATCGGTCTCACGGGAATTGGGACATTTCTAAGATTAGAGATCTGGTTGGTATTGATTCTGCTATGCTTATCAGCCAAATCCCTATAAGAATATCTCACCATGACAAACCTATTTGGAAGAAAAATTTGCAGATCTCTGTTAGCAAGCACCTTTATAATATATTTAATTCCTTTCCTACTGCTAATTGGGGGATTGAGGTTTGGAATCCTATTTTTACCCCCTCTATTTTTTTTTTCTTTGGAGATATGTTTCTTTGATTCTTCCATTGGATGATATTTTGAAGCTTAAGGGCTTGAGACTGGCTTCCATATGCCTGCTCTGTTTAAGTGATGAGGAGTCCTCTCCTCATTTATTTTTTAAATGTCCTTTTTCTAACAGACTGGCTGGTTTTTTTGGGCTTACTTGGTCGGGTTGTTACTCCATTACTGGTTACTTGAAGGTCTGGAAGTCTGTAAATCATGCTGGGAAGTGTTTAGATTTTTTCCCTTATGTTGTGTTATGGTTTATTTGGAATGCCAGGAACGATTACAAACATGCTGTTAACAAACCTTCTGTTGAGATTACTTTCTCTAATATTTTAGCCTATTATAACAGAGCTTCTAGGTTGTTCACTAGTGATAACACTATGGTTAAGAAGCCTTTTGCTGTCAGATGGCTCCCTCCTCCTTTTGGTGTTATCAAAGTTAATATTGATGGTAGCTGGTCCCCTTCCCAAGCTGGTGTGGGGGGTGTTTTCAGGGATCATCAAGGTAAGTTAATTTCCTACTTTTCATCTCCTGTGGTGGTTGATTCCCCACTTATGACTCGAAGTTCGGGCTCTCTTTCCGGCTTCGAGATCTGCTATTATTTTCAAGATTAACTACCTAATGGTGGAAACTGATTCTATTTTGCTTATAAACATGTATCTCAAGCTGGATGCCATTCCTTGGAATCTGTTGTTTCTGTTTAGACGCATTTGGAACCTCATTGATACTTGCCACCTGCAAATGCGTTTAAATTTCAACTTTAGGGAAGGCAATAGAGTTGCTGATTGGTTAGCTAAGAATGCAGAGTGTTCTCCTATGGTGGGCATCTCCCCTCCTCAACAGTTAGCCTATTTACTGCATGGTGATAGGATTAATTTGCCTTACATTAGATATATCTAGTATCTGCGGTTTGTCTGTTTTGAGCTCTGTTTTTGTTTTGTCTCTTTTCTTTTACTTATTGGGGGGTATTTCACTCCTTTCCTGTTTGGTGATTTCTGTTTGGCTGATGTTTCTTCTGCTCTACATTGTTGATTGTAGACCCCTATTTCACTATACTAGGTGCGCTGAGTTTTCATTTTGTTTGAAGTTTTGATGTTTTGGAATTCCCTTTCTGCTATTAGTAGGCTTTGCAGGTTTGCCTATTGCTTCTGCTGGGCTCTCTTGCTTAAGGTTGCATGCACGTTACATGAAGAGGAGCTCTCTACTGATGAACCTGCTCGATTTCTTTTTGCTTATGGTTACACGTTCGTTACTTATACCCTGCTGGTATTGATGCGTTTATTTTTTGTTCATTTGCTGTTGGATAAAGTTGCTGCTCCTTCAGTTTTTGGGATTTTTGCTGTACATGCACTTATCATTTTATTTTGGAGTTTTATCTTGCGTGCGTTGTACGGTGGGAGGGGGATGGTAGGAGACGGGACCTCTGAGCGTGCGTTATCAGTATCTTTTTTGGGTTTTGTAGTGGGGTCCCGACTCCTTAACCCCTCCAATTTTGTAACACCTTTTTTGAATATTAACACGTAAGGAGCCCTTTGTGCTCTTTCCCCTATATATATATATATATATATATTAAACAAACTTCGCCATATTTTTATGGTAGAAAGATGATACGTGCCACCAATAAATTTTATCATTCAGCACGAATCTCGAGACATGACATGAATCTCGAGATAATATTTAGAGCAAAAAATGTTCAAATCTTGATAAAAAGTCATTCAGAGCTTCGATTTCAACAAACTTATAGTAAAACTGACTGGTTCGATAAGATGGACCTAATGATATCAAAGTTAATACAATCTGAGTCAAATCAAGCTTAGATCAAGTCATTAAACTACACTTGAATGATTTTTGCACATATTTGGAAGGTCAAACGAATGTCGAATCTGGCGAGTTCATAGTCGAATCGAGCATCTCTACAAGACAAATCCAAAGAGCTCAAGATTGCTCAATTACGACATCGTTAAAGCACTCAAATGTCCATTAAATGTTATCATGCATTAATTACACACATAACACTATAAATAGAGCCACACTCACTTGAAGAGTCTGAAAGCCTTAGAGAGAATTGGAAGCTCTGAGAATGAGCTGAAGTCTAGTACTATCTCAACCGCCGCCGACCGTCGTAGACATTCGTCGACAGCCGTCGACTACCGCCAATCGTCATCGACCATCGTCGACCGTCACAATCAATCACCACCAGTCATTGTCGATCATCACCAATCAGATGACATTAGTTGACGTTGTAATCTGAAAAATATAGTTACCCTTTCCAGTTTGTGAAATAAGGGATCTTTGTAATCATTTACTAATAGTGAACTTTTACAATTGGGACATGCCCTGTAGTTTTTTCTCTTTACGGGTTTTTCCACTTAAAATCTTCAGGTGTCATTACTGATTATTCTTTTCCACTTGAGTGTGTGCTGAATTCTCATACAACGCTAAGACGATACTCCATTACTCTACCGCCGCAAATTCTCTAAAGACGCATCAAAATATAATTTTATTTCATATAACACAAACTATTATGTCCTACACCTTAAAACTCATAAATTAAGAAAATATAGATGAGATAGATTGTTAAGCCAAATTTGCTCAAAGTAATTAATGTAATTCCGACGAATTCACATCATCATCAACTCATCTCAAAAAAAGTATATAATAATTTCTCCTTAGTCACATAAAAATCCCCTCTTTCTCTCTTAGTGTAGCATATATATTATTATTATTTTTTTCTTTTTTTGAAAGTTCTGATAACTTCTTCAAATATTATTGATTATTTTAATATCTAGGAGCTAATATGCCCTCTAGAATGCACAAGCCGCCATTCAATTAGTGCAAAATTTTAAATCCCATAGGACCTTCGTGGGCACTTTCCCCATCTTCTACTTTGTTTCTCTTCTTTCCTGCATGAAAACGACAGCCAAATAAAGAGTTACAGCGACGTTAATTGATCATTAACACTGCATAAATATTAATTTCATATTGGCTCCCTAATTCCGGAATCCAAATGCTTAAAGCTATATCACAGTTGAGGGGAATACACGTAATTAAGCAAAGAAATTAAGGGAGGATTAGGTTACCACTATGTGGTGTGGCAGACTATTATAGGCGGATAAGGTTTTCCATAGCAGCAAGGAAACGCCTAATATCAGCGATGACATGTTTCTAGGGTTAGGGTTCGAGAAATTAGGGCACGCAATACATTTTTAAGGATTAATAACATTGGAAATCATGTGCTTTGGTTAAGTTATTAGGTCTGGTAAGATTAGTTAACAAAGACAATTTTGGTGCTTTTTCTTCTTATATATATATATTCTTTTTGAGCTTTTATTTTATTATATTGTATCTATCATTGTTGTTTTATGAAAGACAATCTTGATGTTTGTGGGGTTTTGAAGTAGAATGGATATTTTATTCTAAATTAGTATATTAGGAAATAGGATGTCAATGATGGATTCGATATATTTATTTTGATTTTTTCTTTAATCATTTTGTTGATAAACAAGGGTGTAAATGAGTCGAACTTGAGCAAGTTAAGAGTCTGTTTATGTTTTGGCTTGTTTGTATTAGCTTGTGTTCAATTTATTAAGCTGATAAGAAGTTTGTTTGTGTTCGATTCAATATTGATCATTTTGTTCGAATTGGCTTGTATTTGGATTGATTTGCCAAGCTAAATAAAAAAATTATGTAGAATTAACCAAAACCCTTCTTTTGCAATAGAAGACACCTAACCACTCTAACAAAAGAGTTGTAGTGATTTAATCTTTTATATAAATATATATAATGCATTATTATATGATAATATTATATATATATATATATATATATATATATATATATATATATATATATATATATCCAAGATGCGGCGCGTCTTCGTCTTCGTCGCTCCGCAAGGGTTTCGCCGTAATGGCTAACCCTAGCATAGTCTTCGTCCTCTGGTTTCGTCGACAGTCTTCGTCGACGAAGGGGATATGCAGTGCTGTGTCTCGCTACTTCAATCTCGTCGAGCTCTGCGTCGTCTGCTCGATCCTTCGTCGTCTGCTACTACTACGACGACGTCGCCTCACTGGCTCGTGCGAACCTCGCGGTTTACTGCGACGACGAATCCTGCTCGAAGTTGACTGCTTCCTCGCGAACGACTCGCAATCTGGGAGCTCGGCGCCTCGGCTCTGTGCGAGAAGAGGGCTCCAGGGGCTCGCTTCTATCTTTTCCGTCGTTCTTCAGCTGACAGAATAACGCAAGTTCTCTCGTCGTTTCTCTGCACGGCTTGTCCCTGTCGACAAGCTAGGCTCTGTGCGAGCTTGACAATTTTATGTTGTGGGAGCTCGAAGAGTTCCAGGCATTTCCAGTCGCACTTCCGTCGCATAGTAGAACCTGCTTCCGTGTGCATGCTTGCTGCACAGTTCACTGAATCTAGAGGCCGCTCGGCGACTTATTTCTGATGGCATCTAAAGCTTCCTATGCTGGAGCTGTGCGCAGCAATTCCCACAATGATCACCTCTTTTTTCCACAAGAATTTCATGATACTGCGGCTGGAAAAATACAAGGCGATTTTATCAGGCCTATTGGTACTAAAGATGGGAAACCTGCTGTTATCTTCACCACACTGGAAATGAAGGTTCTCTCTGATGATGTTAAATTTACTTTAGTTGGGAAATTCTAATTCGGTCAGTTAGAAAATTTTTTGAGAATATGTAACTTATTAGTGGATGAAAATTGGGAGTGTTGGATAACAAACACTTACTCCTTCGGATACAAAAGAAAGAAAACTATGCTAGACTCTTTGCTCAACAATCAGTTTTGATTACTGGCACTCGCATGAAGCTTATCAAATGGACTCTTGATTTTGACACATCTAAGGAACCTCCTATCGTTCCTATGTGGTTCAAACTTCCGGGGCTTTCCTTTCATTTGTACTATCCACGTGCTTTGTACAACATTAGTCAAGTTCTCAGTACTTCTCTCAAAGTTGACGCTCCTACTTTTGATAGGGTCTCTTAAGGTGGTGCCAGCGTTTAAGAGGAGAGGGATTTCACTCTCCCTGATGTGGATCGTTTTTGGATCACTGATGGTGCGGATGGGTTTTGGCAGCAGGCTGTGGTGGAGAGCATGCCTCTCTTTTGCTAGCATTGCAGAATGTTCAGACACATTAGAGACAACTGCTATATACTGCATCCTCCCTCGAGGAAAAGGGCTGTTGGGCCTTCTGTTGTTGTTGGAAATTCCCAACATAGAGTTGATGCTACCCTGGCTCAGGAGAATACGTTAGCATCTGATGTTGATAAAAGTTTAAACTCAGCTGACATGGCTGTCGGGGAGAAGTCTCAGCCTGTTATACAAATTTCCACTCCGGAGACTACAGTGGTTACTGAACAAGCTGGAAGTGCGGCACTTCTTCCTGTGCCGCAAGCCGTCCAGGGGCTACTTCAGCCGTCCGCTCCAACAGATATATCCAAACTTTCAGCAGAAAAAGAAGAATTCCCCTACCAATTGTCGAACCCACATGCAAGAATCAGCATGACTCTACGGAAGAGGAAGAAGTAGAAGAAGAAGAAGAAGTAGTAGAAGAAGATGATGGAGAAGACTGACAGGTTTATCATTCTCGAGGGAAGAAGAAGCCTGGGGTTACACTCCTATTTGATGATACCTCGGTGACTCAAGGCAATGGAGTAGCATTAACGAGATTACTACATGGATCTCCAAGAGAGCGAGAGTATCACGTTTTAGCTCTTGACTTTGTTCTGTAATTTTTGAATATTTTGGATCTTTTTTGATAGCATTGTATCGCACGGGAAGGGCTCCATGGGCCCTCTCTTCAAGCCTCTGTAACCGCTTTTAAATCAATATAGGCCCTAGGGCTTCTTTTGCTTAATATATATACATTGATGCACATGGGATGGTCTACGGTGGTAGAGTGATTATTTAGCCACTTAACATTATAAGAGACTTCAGTACGCACTCATGTAATAAAAGAAAAGAAAGCAAAAGGTGAAATCTCAATCATTTACATTAAAAACCTTAAAAAAGGGAAATAAACCATCGGACCTGGCCAAGTTATAATTATCCGTACTATTAATGGTGAGTACACATGACTGTTATTCTCCTGAAAAAGTTAAGATGGAGTTACAAAGATGTTCTTTATAAATACACAACAGTGATTCATCGATAATAGTCGTAGTCTGGTTATACTTAATGTGATTCTCAATTACAGTAGATTGCATGGGTTGTAGTCGATTCTTATAGAGGTAGTAGTCGGTTGTGAATGTTGTAGACTATGATCATGGCTCTAGCTTATCATGCAATTGAAAGCCATGGCAGTAGCTGGTCATGTGGGCTGCACATAGTTGTTTTACGAGCATTGGTTAGCCCTAAAGACGGTAATAGGAAGCTTTAAAAGTGCGGGCCACGTAGGGCATAGTTGGTCACATAGGTTATATTGGTGAGCTACGATGATGTCTGTAGGCTGGAGTGGTCGAAATCGGGAGCTACATAAGTTGTAGACCACGTAGGTTATAGTTGGTCACATAGGTTGTATTGATTATTCATCATATGGTTAAGGATAATACATGCTTAAAATTGAAATGTCCATATCAGATAATTGTGACGAGTACATGATATAAGGTTCTTAAGTTATTATGCTTCAAGGGAACCATGCATGAGTTCACAGATCCAATAATACCACACTAAAATAGTGTGGTTGAATGCATGAATGGAATCATCACAGAGTGTGCCAAGTGTATGAGATGCATGAAAGCTTGTCAAAATATTTTTTGTCAAAAACAGTGAACACCTCAATTTATCTAATCTATCATGGTCCATCAGTATCTTTGAACGAATGCTTATTTGAAGAATTCTGGAGTGGTACATAAATAAATTTATCTCACCCCAAAGTATTTGGTTCACATTGATACAAGTTACATGAGTAAACGTAATTCAAAATCTGTTAAGTGCTTTTTCACTGGGTATGGCTCAGATAAATATAGATACAGGTTTTGGTACTAAAAATAAAAAATTTATTAGGAGTAGGGATGTTACTTTCAATGAAATGGAGATGTACAAAGGCAAAAAAAATACTGATGATTGTTCATGAGTTACTTCTGAAGATTCCTTCAATTATGTTGAGGTAGAAGGAAATGGTGATTAAGAAGATGGAGAAAGGAAATATGCTTAATTTAATAAAGGGCGAAAAGTTCCTCAGCCACATGCTATTGAAGTTAGGAGGCCTAAGAAAATCATGTGATTGCTACAAATATATTTTCCTTCTTTGTATTATTTTGTTGCTGACTGATGATAGTGAACGAGAGTGCTACGAAAAGGCTACTTAAGTTGAAGACTAAAAAGAGTGAGACTTTATCATGGATGGCGAGGTAGAGTCACTAATACTAACGGAAAATGCCTGATTAGCGTCGAACATTTCCGACGCTAATCAATTCATTTTCCAACACTAAAGTAAATTTGCGTCAGATTACTGTTATATTTTTTATATTAAAACGAGCATCACTATTTGATTTTGCATCGACATTAGCATCGGATTTTAATTTGCATCTAAATTATCATCTTAAACAATCCACCAAAAAATTTCGTTGAACATACAACCTGCTGGTTCAACGGTGCAATAATGTCATATATGTCAGACACTAATTAACGTCGAACATGGTCGACGCTAATTAACATATGTCATATTCGACGCTAATTAGAATCAAACTGTTTGGATGCTATTGCGTCAATTTAACAACGACATGTATCAAATGTTGTGTTGGCTATTGTGTCAGAATATTCTGACACTAATCTGACGTTGTTGACCTCACTTTAGCGAGGACTTTTTTTCTCTACATAGAAGCCTAGGATCTAGCCTTAGGCTTTCATAATGACATTCTTAGATGCCTAGACATGGAACCCACCCACTTTGAATGTCAAACAAAATCTACATTCACTTAGAGTTTCATAAGGATAAGTCTAAATTCTCAACTATTGGTTGTGATGATGAGGGTTGAAACATTTAGAAGCCCGAGGTGAATTTCTATAGGTGAAACCGACTTAAGTCACCTATGAAATCTAGAGTCCTAGGGATTCCCCTATTAAACCATGGGCTACCTCGCTAATGCCGATGCTAATAATTAAGTTTAACGTCGGACGTAACTGGCACTAATCGAACACCATAGCAGCATAATGGTGTCTTCCACTCGACGCACCGCATTTGCATCGACTCTTTTTGGGAGCGGGACCGCGGGTGACGTTAAGTGCAGGCAAATCGGTCACTAATTTAGTGTCAAAAATATTCTAATGCTAATTCACAGTTTCCCATAGTGTGAGGTCAAATCAGACACGTGATTTGACTGAATTACTAGAAGACAAAATGACACTGCATAACAAGTATATTAACAATCTAAAAGAGGAGCCAGATGCTGTTATGTACTATAAGGTGAATCTTGTTTAAAAGGGTGTCAGCAAAAGGAAGGAGTGGACTACATTGAGATATTTGCTTATTTAGTGAAGATGTTAGCTATATGAGTTGTGTTGAGCTTAGTAGAAAAGAAATATGTACATCTAGAATAGATGGATGTGAAAACAACTTTCTTTCATGATGACTTAGAAGAGGTATTGTATATGATGTTGCTACGATGATATGAAGCTCTAAGAAAAGAAGATAGTGTCCACAAACTGAATTAGAGTTCTTATGATTTTGAATTAGACATCTTGGTAGTAGTACAAGAGATTTAAAAGGGTTATGTCGGACAATAGATAAATGAAGCACCGATTAGATCAATTTTTATTTATTAAATAATATGTTAATTATTATATAATGTTTCTTTTGTATGTGGATGATATGCTAATTGTAGGAATAAATGTGAAGAATATGGAGGACTTGAATGAACAATTATTAAGCTTTTCTTAAATGAAGAATTTAGGTTCACCCAAAAAAATGTTAATATGAGAATCAGCAGGGAGGAGAGTACATGTATTATATATAAGGTTATCTCAAGAAAAATATATTGAGAATTTCTTACATAGGTTCAACGTGATTGAGGCAACACCTCTTAGGTAGTCACTCTAAGCTTCCAAAAAAAATCACCTAAGTCTAGAGCAGAGCAAGTACAAATGAGAAGAACTTCTTATGCTTCAACAACTGAAAGTTTAATGTATGCAATGATATGTACAAGTTCAAATATTGTACATGCAGTGGGAGTGATCAGTAAATACGTGAGTAATCTAGGTAAACATCATTGGGAGGCGGGGAAGTAGATTCTCGGATACTTGAGAGGAACAGTCAACAAAGAACTTTGTTTTGAAAATGCATGGATTAATCTACTAAGATATGTAGATTCATATCTAATAAGAGATATTTATGGTAGAAAAAGTACAACATGCAATATATTCATTTTGAGAAACACAATAGTGAGTTAGGTTTCCGGGTTATAAGAGAGAATTGTAATTTCTACTATAGAATTTGAATACATTGATATCACTAAAGCTAGCAAGGATATGAGTTGGCTGCAGGGCTTCATGGTAGAACTGAGCAAGGAGTATGACTATTATTTGTCTACCAAATAGTATGACTTTTCATGTCAAAATGAAGCACATGCAGCTAAGATATCACTTTATACGTTCACTCCTAGAAGATAATCAATTATCTTTGTAGAAGATACATACATCTCATAATACCACAAATAAGTTGACCAAGGTTGTTATAAATGAGAAACTGAAGCTATGCTTGGCTTCAGTTAGCGTAGAGGAAAGTTGAGACTGAATTTGAGCGACATTACAATACTTTACTATAAATATAATACATATTTTGAGGAGAGGAATCGATTGTAACCATTATTCAAGTGTGAGATTGTTATGCATATGAAGCCTGATTGTTTGAAAATAAAACAATCGTTCTAGCCTCGAGAACAATGTGATGAGAAACTTGACACTTGGAGTGGCGCTTAGATCCACAGCAAGACACTTCTTGAAACTGAGAGCAAGGAAATTTGGTGCATAGGTGGAGCAACCACATCTAGTTTGTTCTCTAAACTCGAGTACCAGTCAACCCAATGTTCAGGACTAGCGCTTAGGTGCCAAATACTGTTTCTAGTTGTTAAGTACTTTAATTCTTTCGTTTCTCTGTGAATTTTTATGCTCATACGAAAGATTTCATAATCTCTTATGCTTGAAAAGAGAGAGGTGAAGCGTCTGAAGTGTTTTCTTGATTTCACGAGTAAAGAGAGACTTGAGTACCGTGCAATATATACATTTCTCTTATATCTTCATATATAGTGAATTTCTTGATGTAGTGTTGCTCAGTGGTCTTTCCCCCTTCTCATATTTTTACAAGTTAAATTTTGGTCCTCTAGCTTTATTTTTCTTACATTATGTTGTTCTAGATTTCACTTCAGACCTCTCAAATCTGTGTTTCCGCAATTTTCAATTTCCTCACAAAACACTTCTATATGTTTGAGGTCTTGTATTCAAGCTCCTACTCCTCCACTTAAAAATTTTGTGCATTATCTCGTGTCAGAACAATTCACATCTTGCATGTCCATTTCTATAATGGACTTGGTGCTCCAAAGACTTGTAGCCTCCCCCTCCACATCCTAAAGCTCATGTATAAATGATTTCATTGACTTCAACCTTATATGAGTGTTCCAATAAACAATAAAAAACCATCAATCTTTGAATCAAAGAGAGGGGGGAAACTTACAAGACCTCCCTACCCCTTCAAATAAAGACAATACACAGTTGATTCCACAAACTTCTCTTTCTTTTTTGTCACTCAAATTGGTTCTCTACGAGGTATTGGACAAGCAATAATCCTCATTTAATGCAATTATTTGAATAGAAGAATCACTTAGTCCATGTGGCTGACATTAGTTCAACTTAAAGGCTTGTTATTATATATGATCCGTGTGGAACATAACCTGTTAGTTAAGGAAAACATTAATAAAATCATGCCTTTTCTGTTAGCATTTTGTTCACTTTTATCCATAATATATATACTACCTAGAAGTTTATAGCGGCTTCCTCTCGACTTAAGTTATGACGTGCGGATTACACACGTAATATTTTCTTCTCTCGAAAAAATACTACATACGGTTATGATACAGTTCAAAATTATAAATTAAAATACTTAATTCAAAATAAAATATATGCTTGGACTGAAAATAAATTTGGGAAAAATTTTATGATACAAAACAACTCTTTTATAACTATTATCAGATGTTATATTTATGTTTGTAATCAAATGAGTTAGATATTTTATGAGAGGCTTCGGAGTGAGTTTTCTTAAGCCTTGAACTCCATAATGAAAATATGTTTATGTGGCTACTTGATAGTTTAAATCACTGCTAATTAATGTGTAATATAGTAGCAACGGCTTCAATATTTTGTAACTTGTAGTTAGGGTTGTAGAGGATCCAAGTTTGAGCGAGCTCGGATTTGGCTCATGTTCGGCACGTTCAAAATTGCATATTTTGAAATTGGCTCATGTTGGAAATTACTCATAAATAGTGTGTTTGTGTTCGGCTCGATTTTGCATATTCTTGCTCTTGTTCGGCTTTTGTTTTGCTCGAAATTGACTCATTTTAATTAATTAAATAAAATAGATGTAGAATATTGGATTTGAATCTGCTCTATTCTTATACTATAAAAAGTGCATAATCAAATGAATCGCCAATTCACAGTAGTAGAGTAATGTATTATCGTAACGTATTATCGTAATGTATTTCAACTGGAGTGGTCTATTTTAAAATTTTGTTTCAAAGTTTATTTAGAATTTAATTATTTTAATTATTGGTCCCAATTCTTTGTGAGCGGGATAGTTTGATAGATTTTAAGGATAAATAATTTTCTCACGATTGCCAGGTTGATAGAATATTTCAATCGGATGTTATAATCTTTAAAATCAAGATTTTCAAAATAACCAATCATAATGTTAGTAAAATTCAATCATTTAAAAGCAAAAAAAAAGTAAACTCCATCCGTCATCTGCAACAGGTTGTCGTGGGCGACAAATTTTTGATTTACTTCAGCTCACAAAGAACTAATGTCATATTAAGTGTATCCTTATATTCACAACCAAAGTAATTACATGTCAATAAGGAGACGTAACCTGAGTCATTTGTCTGCGTGGTTTTGTCACAAAATGACGCCACAAAGTAGTGGTTAAGACTAGAGTCATTTGAGCTGGTTGTTACCGCCAAATGACACAATTTTATTATGGTCATGACCACAACACATATATTACCTAACGACTTTCTACCATTTGAGTTGTAAATCATTAGGTTATAATTGATTGACATAAAGCCTTTTGTTAGCTAAGGTTGACAAAAATTTATTCTCTTAGATAAACATCCACCCCATATCTACAATGATACCTAGGACGCTTAGCTCATTGCTGCTGACAAGAATTCTTCAACCATGTTGGGTCGACTACCTTCTTTGACTAAGTAGATCAAAGACCACGACGACCCACGATAAATGAATCATGAGATCTTGATCAGGTCTCATCTTCAATTTCCCACCATTCATTTTAAGCTTCGGGTGATAAATTTGATAACTTAATTCTATGCATGTTGCTACTATATGTTAAATGTTCAATCCTTAATGACTAGCCTTAATTGAAAATACGTACTCTCATGACACCATAAGTAGTTAAACACAGAGGCTTGTACTTATGAGAAACCTCGAACCCTCGATCAAAAAGTCTTCACAAAATGAGGACGAAATCTTGAGCAGTGTCTTATTTACAATCTAATCTACCTTCTGAAAACTTGATCCTCCAAAGTTCTCTCAACAGCAAACAAAATTTATATAAAAAATGCATAGAGAGACCCGAGGATAGGTCGTAAAGTGCATATATGTATATATATATATATATATATATATATATATATATATGTTGATACATACATATTGATGTGTGCTAGACAATTCACAGTAGTAGAGTAATATATTATAGTCTTAGAGTGGTATCAAGTTTCAACACATATTTAGAAAAGAGAAAACAATTAGTAGTGACACCATAAGTTTTTATGTGGAAACCCCATAAATGGAAAAACCACGGGTCTGACTCAGTTGTAAAAATCTACTATAATTTGATTACAAAGACCTCTTATCTCACATGTGAAAAAAAGTTTCAAAATCTTCCAAATTACAAAATCAATATGCAGATAAACTTGCGGCAAGGAGTCGATGAATGGTAGTTGATGGTGTCAGCGGCAGTTGATGGTGGTCGGTGACAGTCTGCGGTGGTTGGCAGTTATCAACGGCGGTAGGAGTGATGTTAGACTTCAACTCTTTCTCAAAACTTTAAGCTCATCCTTAAGTCTCAAGCTCTCTTCCCCGTTCATGAGATGAATGATGCTCTATTTATAAAGTTCATGATGTAATTAATGTACGAATATGAACCACTTTGATCGGGCGGCTTAGAGCGCTTTCCTCGATCAAACTTGATGGAAATTTAAGTGTCTCAATGATTTCAAAATTGAATGATCTTTAGCTCGTTGCTTTCGACTTATCGAGACGCTCTATTGGACTATAAGTTCGCCAGCTTTGACATCCATTTGAACTTCCAAATATGTTCAGAAACCTTCCGAAAGCGATTTAATGGCTTGATCGAAACTCGATTTGGTTCAGATTGGATCAATATTTATACCATTACGTACAACAATGAACTTTTTTGACAGCCAGCCCTATTCACAGTAGAATCACATATCACCAAGTATTTAAACATCATAAATGTGGGATTACGTTA